>JAVXUO010002106.1:2500-397711 GCA_033065855.1 Escallonia rubra | reverse complement strand
TGCACATGCCAGTATCCGACCTACGTATGATCGCTGCCCCTTGGTCATTCCACTCTTGGGCTCTCGACCTTATCAGCCCCATACATCCACCATCAAAAGGTCACATTTGGATCATGGTCGCAACAAAGCGTTTCACAAAGTGGGTTGAAGCCATACCTCTGCGAAAAGCCACAGGAGGTGCCATCGCCAACTTTTTATGCAATCACATCATATGTCACTTCGGCATCCCCCGATGTATTATCTCCGACAACGGCACGCCATTCATCAATCGGGATGTTCAGACTCTCATGGAAGCGGACGATATCAATCATGCCACATCGACTCCTTATTATCCGCAAGGCAACGGTCAGGCTGAAGCCTCCAACAAAACTCTGTTGCGCGTTTTGTCGCGCATGGTCCATGACGCGAGCAACTCTTGGTCCGAAAAGCTAAGTCATGCCCTCTGGGCCTACAGAACTTCCAGACACACAGCTACGAAGGCCACACCCTTCTCCCTCGTCTACGGGGACGAATGTGTAGTGCCGGCCGAGATCGCAGTCGCCTCGGCGCGTCTATCCCTCAACAGTGGTCTTGGGGAGGAGGAAACCAGGATGGTGGCACTTGAGAGCCTTGATGAAAAGAGAGCTAATGCCATACGACGAATGAAAGCATATCATGAGAAGCTTGTCAAAGCCTACGGGAAGACCGTCAAACCAAGCTCCTTCGCAGCAGGAGACCTTGTGCTCCAGGCCGCCAAGCACGTACGGGCCAATTGTCAGCTCCTAAGTTTACACCTAACTGGGAGGGGCCATTCGAAATACATACTGCCAGGAGCAATGGCTTGTACCTCCTGTTCAATCCAGACGACGGGCAACTTACCGCCCCTGTCAATGGTCGCTATCTGAAGAAGTACTATGCATGATCAGCTTGCGGCATGTCACCCCCCCCCCCCCCACGACCCAGCATTTTGTGTATATACGCACATGTACTAGCTTGTAGTTTTGTTTCTTGTTACGAGTTCCTTTTGTGTAAAGACATTTCTCTGATCCACGCACTATCAATATACGGTCTTTTCACTCCCTACCTCTATGCTTTGCCTCTACTTTTATATTCATTTCTAGTTATCAAGTGTTTGTCCTCGATTACAAAAAAAAAAGAAGCAGAAAAAAGAAACGAAAAGGGGGGGGGGACATAGACAGACATCCAACAGACGTACACACAATCGTAACATACAACGCTTATACCATACATCCACGACAGGTGTTAACAAAGCAGCATGCAATTACACTTCATGTACCAACAAAATAGATGTTTATACATACATAAAACATCTTTGGCCACTATCGGGCACTCCCTAGACATCAAATCTATGATAAACCTACCGGAAGCTAGATAACAAAGCGGCTACCGGGTGAGCGCTAAACGCTTGCAATGCCTGACGCTGAACCTGTAGCGCCGACCGCTCCGCCTCAAACTCAGCTTGTCGCCTCAAACGCTCAGCCTCTCGCACTTCCACATCCGTCCGCCGCCTCTGGAGATCACTCAGACGTCTCTGCAAGTTCGACAACTGCCTCTCTATCTCCGCCACCTCTCTGTCGGTCACGACCAACTCTCCGTTGATCTCTGATCGTTCCACCTCCAACCCTTGGCGGCGCCTCTCGAGCAGCATCTCCTCCATACGTACCAAGGCCATCCTCTCGCCCACACCACCACCCTCGCTCCTCGACCTAAAGAACTCGGCCAACCAATCTAGCTGCACACCTAAAGAGGTGAACGCCGCGAACTCTGTCAGCGACCGCTCAATAAACCCTGTCGTCCAGCCCGCCGCGGGAACACTCGCAATCGACAGCAGCCACTCCACAAACCCTGAGTACACCCATCTCTGCAGCACCAAATTCTCCAGATTCACCCCCTCAAACGTCTGCGGGTACGCCGCCTTCACCATCTCTAACCGACGCACTGTCTCCAAAGGTAGCTGGAGGTTCTCCCATACTACCACATCGGCCTGGCCACTCGACGATCCCCTACTCGCCTCCCCGGCTGCTGTGCCACTCAACACCATCACAGGCCTCTCACGCACTTCTCCGGCTGCCTGTACACCGACGGTCATCGAGTGCATCGCCATCAACGTCGCACTCGCCTCAACAGCCGACCCTGACGGCACCACTACAACAGCCTGCACCGGGATCTCTACCTCCTGAATCGGGACCGCCACTGCAGGCTCCAACTCCATCAAATCCCCCCGCTCAACCACTGTGGCCTTCGTCGCCGCGCCTGTCCACCAGTAGCCACCGGCATCGAACATCAACGACTCGTCAACCAAGCCCCCATACACATCATCCACCCCCTCATCGACATCTGGTGGTGGACTCACCCTGCCGCTCGCCCCGGCCGCTACCGGCTCATCCCTGCCTGCCTGCTGGCTCATCAACCTCGGCTACTCTCGCCTCTTCTGTCTCGACCGCCATATTTGCATCGCTGTCGCTCTCCACCGCTTGTCCCCCGTACCCCTGTCAAAAAAAAAAACAACCATTAGCATATCAATTTTTTTTCATTGAATGACATCAATAAACGAGATTAAATCAAAAGTGACCACAGTGCGGCCTACCTCAACCACTAGCTCCTCCGACGCATCTCACGGCCTCTTTGATCCTGTCAGCCGCAAGTCTGAAGTGCCCGCGCTCGCCTCGAGCCCCCTCCATCATCCCAACTCGCAATAACGACAGCGGCCCCTTACCGGCCCCTGGCACCCGCGATACCGCCACCACTGGCTCCTCCCCATGGTCCTCCTCTGGAGCATCCTCCTCAGACTCCTCGCCCTCCTCGTCGGGATCCCTCTCCGAACTCACAACCGCACTCCCCGTCACTAACACCAGCATGCCAGCCTGCCTCGCCGCTGTCATCGATACCAAGCTCAATGCCCGGTCACAGGCGAACACATCAACCAGTCGTCGTGTCCCCGATGGCTGTGCCAACCACTCCACCCAGACCGCCCGCAGACGCTCCCACCACTGTGCATACTCCACCGTCACCGCCCCCACTAACGCTCTCCCCGGCCTCATCCACGCTAGCACCGGTACCGGCCACTCACGAACTCTGTCATACCACGTGTATCCGAATGCGGTCATCATACTCCACGGGCTACGATACCCACACGGCGGCTCCAAGTTATAACCAAATGTTCGCGACAACCGGTCTGGGCAATACCAAGCCACGTACTATAATTTCTCTGCAAGCTTCCCGCCATCATCAGTCATCACTGGCAGCCAACCTGGAAAGAAGGCCACCAAGAGCACAACGTCCGTCGGTGGCAACCCCCCCCCCCCCCCTTGGTCAAATCTATCGTCATCTCATGTCCGTGCAACCAGGGGGGTACTCCGTATGACGCATGCATCTCTCTATACGGTCGTGCTATGCATGCCTCCCTCGCATCTATCAACCGCGACAACGGGCACCACAGTGCCACTTCCCGCGATCTGCCGCTGTGCATCACTGTCCTCGTCCTCGGTTCTGGATTCTCAAGCGGATATCCTGTCGGACAATAGTCTGGAAAACACTCATACAAGTACCGCTGCAGAAACATCCAATCCACGTAGGTCGCCACTTGGTACCGCCCGTGCGACCTCTTCACGTCGTTCACAAACTGATCCAACCGTGAATACATGGTGCCCAGATACACGGGAGCTAGCCCAACGCGCTTCCCCCGCGCCATCCGAATCGCCAGGGGAATCACCTACGCAGATATGCCGTCCTCCGGCGTCCCTTCAAACACGAATCTGCAAAACAAAACAACACGCCAACGCATTATATACAACCTCAACTCACATCACATCTACAAGCATACAAACAATGGAACGCATCATACTTACATCGACAAGTACATCGTCAAAAAGGCCACCATCTCGTACCGCTCGTCCTTGTGATAAGGCCCCAACACGAAATGGGCCGCATTACCCAATTTCTGCCCCGACCTCACCTGCGGCGTGCCATAGAACAATCGGAGCCACCCGCTATATGTCGCCTTCCGATGTTGCTTCGTCTCCGCCAAAATATCAATTAGCTGCGTCTGCAACAACCGCTCCTCATTAGTCAGCCGCGTCACACGTGCATCCTCCTCTCTATGCGACGGCAGCCCCGTCAACATCATCACATCTAGCAGCATCGGCCCAAACTCTCCGAACTCAGTCACAAAGGTATGTGTCTGAGTACTCCATCGCGAGAACAGCAAAGTCATCCCAGGCGTGTCTCTGTACAGCTCCACCCCCCTCGCCGTAATGTCAATCGCCGGCACCAACCCCAACACCTCCAATAATGCCGACCACCTCGGCACCTCCATCATGTGCTCACACCAGAAGTCCCACACAATCGGCATCGCACCGTGACCCTTGAACACCACAGGTGCCCAGGGTATATCCTCACGCTCCATCAACAACCCCGCCACATACCTCGGTGACGGCACGGACGCATCCTCCCAGCTCACAGCCCGCACATATGGTGATGGCACTCGTGGCTCCTCCCCTATCGACGCACCACTCCAAGGCACTGTGAACGCACCATCTGCTACCCGGATGGCCAGCTCCCTCCACAACTCCCGGCCAGGCACGGCCGGTACTCCCTTTTTACTCTCAACGGCGTGGTCGTCTTATCCGGGTCCGGATCATACATCCTCACCAACGCATCATCAAATGAAAGTGGCACTCCCGTCCCACCACCTCCCGCGGCTTCGGCTTCATCTCTCGGCGGGGGCGGCACCGATTCCGTTGTCACATTTCGCGGTGGCCGCGCCGCGCTCGCCGCCCCACCTCGTGGTTTCACCCATATCTGCTGCTTCAACTTTTTCAGAACGGGCACCGGCTCGGCGGGCGTGACCTTACCCCCGGTTCTTGGCCCCGCCGACCCCCCTCCAGCTCCCGACCCCCCTGCCCCCGCCGACCTCCCCCCAGCTCCCGAACCCCCTTCCCCGGCCGACCTCCCTCCAGCTCCCGACCCCTTCGGCATCGCAGACCCACCTCCAGCTCCAGAGCCCTTCGGCCCCGCCGACCCACCTCCCGATCCCGACCCCTTCGGCCCCGCCGACCCACCTCCAGCTCCTGACCCCCTCGGCCCCGCCGACCCCCTTCTTCTCTCCTACCTTCTCTTCCTGTTTCCCCCACGGCAGCATCTCCTGCCGACCCTCCTCTTCCGGCCGACCCCCCTGCACCCGCCGACCCCCTCCCCTTTCCCCTCTTTCTTCCCTCATTCCCCCTTCCCCTCTTCTTTCCTTCTCTCCACCCCCGCCGACCCCTTGGCCACGCCGACCCCCATCTGCGGCCGACCCCTCGGCCATTTGATTTCCCTCTCTCACCATTTCTTCTCTTTTTCTCCACTCTCAACTTCTCCAAATGTGAAATGTTTTTTTTTTCTTTCTTAGCAAACCACCCTCCACCCCTTTCCTATTTATAGAGGTGGGCCATCCAATCTCAACCACCCTTTTTTTTTCAAATCTCAACAAATTTTTTTTTTACCGCTCTTCTTTTCCCGCTACTTACGCATATTCCCAACGTTAATGTTTCACTCCCTAAGCGCATTCAACATCGTTTATGCATGCGATGCCCGCTCGGGTTGCCCCTCCGCGCACCCCGCACGCAGGGGGCTTATGTTCACAACCTATCTGGACCGCACCCCAGGGCCCGCTAAGAGACTCCAGTGGCACGACATGTCACCCGCGGACCGCACCCCAGGGCCCACTATAAGACTCCAGTGGCACGACATGTCATCCACTCGGTAGTCAAATTTGCTCAACATCATTCCTCGGTCAAAACGCTCAGATGCTCAAACATCGCCATGCTTGATCAAAGCGCTCCGCGCCTTAAAACATTGAGACAGATCGAAAGTACCTCCCCCCCGAGGGGTCGTCCACCCAATTTGAAAGGGGGTCGGCCACTCCCCTGACAAGGGGGTCGGCCACCCCCCTGAGAAGGGGGTCGGCCAACCACCTTGTAAGGGGGTCGGCCACCCCTTTTGTGAGGGGGTCGGCCACCCCTTTGTGAGGGGGTCGGCCAACCACCTTGTGAGGGGGTCGGCCACCCCTTTTGTGAGGGGGTCGGCCACCCCTTTTGTGAGGGGGTCGGCCAAGCACCTTGTGAGTGGGTCGGCCACCCCTTTTTGTGAGGGGGTCGGCATATCACCTCACTCAACGCATTTAGCAATGCTCACTCATCGCTAGTGGTCGCGTGACGCCCATTATCGCCCGCACAATCAACCGGGGCTCCGGCCCTCGCGGCGGGACGGGCTCACAACCCTAAAGCCCTCGCCGGCACAATCAACCGGGGGCTCCGGCCCTCGCCCGCACAATCAACCGGGGGCTCCGGCCCTCGCGACGGGACGGGCTCACAACCCTAAAGCCCTCGCCTGCACAATCAACCGGGGGCTCCGGCCCTCGTCCGCACAATCAACCGGGGCTCCGGCCCCCGCAGCGGGGGTTTGGACTCACAGCCCTAAGGCCACCGCCGACACAATCACCCGACAGACTCATGGGGGGGGCTCCATTCGCAATGCCCCAGCACGAGGACCATTCGCCACGGACTCTGGGTATCGAGCTGTGAGCATGCACACTCATATCACCATTGATCATTAATATCGCCAGGGGCAATGAACCGCGAGTCACTCCGGGACGGGAGCAGGTCCTCAGAGGGCATCGTGTCCGGCACGCCTGGCAGTTGGCTGCAAGGGCAACCCTCACCGCTGCCAGGATCTCGGCGCGTCTCTTGACGCATCTCGTGGGATTCAGTAAGGGCTTGGACTGGAGGCTGGGGCAACGGGCTACTCTGACCATGCTACCGCAGTGTGGTCAGTCTCCTCAGACAGGCAAAGGGACGCCGCAAGGGCAGGACGACACGAACTCGGGGACCGGCAATTCGACGGACAATCAAGACTGCGGGACCCCCTACGGCGACGTGTCACTCCCAGAGGACGACACGTGTCGGCTGATGACACGCACATATTTGTGCCTATATATAGTGGATTCTGGAGCTTATTCAAGGACTTCTGCCTCATTTGACATTTTCACTTTCTCTCTCTACAACCCATTCTCTCTGGATTTCTAGTGAGAGAAAGACATTTGGACTTACGACTTCGAACTCTCGACGTTGCACCCTTGACACAGACTGTCGACCGTTGGCCCTGTTCGTCGTCACCCTGCCTGCGCGGCACTGCCAGCCCTCGCGACCTGCCTGAGGAGCCTTGCTCTCAGCCCTTACGCCATCCTTGTTGTCTCCCACTTTGTCTACTTGGAAGCCAACGCAGACTGCATCCCTTGTGGCACCTCGACGTGGCAACGGACCCTCTTACGCACCAACAAAATGTAAAAGATCATTTGTCTATCTTGAATAAGCATAACCTCATGGAGGACTTTGTATATGGGACACAATGTAGGCCAGGGTATGGGCTAAGAAAACGACTGGTAATAAGGTTCACGAACCCAAACATGATAGCAAAGCCCCTAGTGTGTGCCAATGTAGACCGAGCCAAGAATGTGACTAAGCTACCTAAGTATCCCCCCTATTAAGGGAATCAAGTTAGACATAGTTCAAAGTCGAATATCATCCTTCGAACTTAATCAATGGCAGTTCTATGCATCAAATTTTAATAATTATTCTCCAACCTTTCTATTTTTTTTTTTTTTGCCTTCAATACTTCTTCTTTCTTTCTAAAATAGAACAGATGATCATCACGATTCCAATCATCATTTATCTTCAAGACTTTGGTTCTTATGAAGGAAAACGCTTTCCATGTTGAGTTGACTTTGTAGCAATACTTGAGACATAGGCACACACAAGGAGACTACCCACTCTGAGGTTTGAAGATGAATGGTCCAAGTTAGGAGAGTGAGTGAGTGAGTTTTGGATAGGAGGAACTCTTGACATCTATATGATACCTCAATCTTTGAGGATTTGGCTTGTTTATGACGAACGAGGGGTTGGCCAAGAAAGGAAGTCACGGCCTTCTCTTGATAGTCTCTTATATTCTCACTCGAATGTTTAAGTTTCAAACCAAATTCTTCCATTAGGTTTTTTGATATACAATTTCAAAGATACTGAAATTATGATATTTGAGATTGTATATCAAAGATACTGAATCAAATTCAAAATCATTCCGAAGTGATTAGTCAATTATGAATTCAATAAGTACGAGATCGGGCAACTCTCTCTTACTTTGAAAATTGTTATGCTCTCAATTTGCTAAGGATGGACTCCTAGAGTTACTGAAAACACAAACTCTATTTGACTCATACTCTAAAAGCGACTTTTTAGAAATGGGAAAATTCTTGACTTTTTATTTCTTTGTATTCATCATCAGCCGCATCAGACTAAATCGGCCATCAAAAGATAAGCAGAAACAACAACACAATAACAATCAAAAGAACAAGTAGGAAAAAGATAATCTAAAAAATGCTAGGAAAGCCATCCAAGATTTAGGCTCGGCATTGGGAAAAAGAACCAATGCAGGAGTTGGTGGCAACTTGGCAATCAGACCTCCTTGTAACAACTATTCAAAGACTTTTGTCAGTCGGGCGTTTGAAAGGGTGAACCATCATCGTGGCTTAGGAATGGCTTCCCGTGACACAACCTAGTGAGACCTCGCACTTTTCACGTTATTTACATTAATTGGCTTTGATAAACTATTAACGTTCCTCCCACTGTCTTGGTATCCTCTCAGTTTAATTTCTCGAGGTATGGTTCCCTTATTAACAGCGTACTCAATTTGTATTGGGCATCCCATTAGTGTTTTAAAGGAAAAGTGACAGTACCCAAAAAGATACTCATGGTACGACCGTAGCAGGTTGTTCATAATCATGTTAATCAGTTCCTTTTTTACAAACAATTAACCCTCTGAACGGCCTTATTCTTCCATCACATTATACAGGTTGAGACTGACTTGTTAGGCTTATGTTTGGTAGTCTCAAAGTCACTTCGAGTAATATCCAAATCAACGTTGTGCTGGTATTGATTGAAAAATCTCGCACCACATCTTCCCTGGTTTGCACTCTTGAGTCGTCGAGAGTGAAGAACTCTCGGGCGGCAGATTCAATCAAGGTCTGAGAAAAAAGCTAACTGATTCTTGTTAATTCCATGAAGAGCTAATGCATACATATACATCTTCACATGGATCTATGGATCCGTCGTCCCATCAAATTTGTCCATATCCTTCATTTTAGACTTCGGGGGGATTCTATCCTCCAGGCTCACAATAAGGGTACTGAGGTCCATCGGTCCTTCCCATCTTAACGATGTGGGACTCAAGTGTAGCTAATTTTTCCTCCCATTCTATGGCAATTGTCTCTCCTTCATCATTATACTCATACTACCCATCTGCTTCGATTTCAAGCATTCCGCTTTTCTTTCCTTTTTTCTCTTCGATCTTCGGTTCCTCTTCAGATTTTTTGTTTTACTCTTTTTCCATGAGTAATCCTACATTAGAGGTATTTTGGTATGTTGAGCAGCTAGAGCTGTGAGGTTAGTTTGAAAATCCTTTTATAGAACGCTAAAAAATTGGACGAGATGATTGGGCTGAGGGAATCCTTCAATCGTTGAATCCCCTTAAGGAACGTATCCAAATACCAGAACTTCGTACTAATGCCAGAGCTTTTTACCTTCTAAAAGAAAAAAGTTTGGAGTTTTTCAAAATTTTTGAATATTCCACTTATTTTCTTTTTTGACTTTTATCTTCTTTTTTTTATCAATCGAATCAGACTAAGCAAAAACATTGACTATATTACCAATCAAAAAAATCTAAAAAGATGACCTAGGAAATGCTAGGAAAATCAATTGAGATAAAACTAAAACTAAGGTTCCGGCTTGGAATCGTGCTCAACTCGGCATTAGGAGTCTTTGACCATATGTCTTGTCTCAAGCTGAATATATGATATCCTTTTGCTGAACGGACGTAGAAGGATCTAGCGCCTGAAGAGATGTCTCACCCCTTCTTACTTGGTAAACTGGCGGAAGTTCTTCTTTCACGTTGGACTCGACAAGAGGGCTATTCAAACCATTGTCGATTAGATCTTGAATAGCGAGCCTCAAGGTTATACATTTCCCCCTACATTATCCAAATGCTTAGTGATATTCATATCGAGCTTGCATGTCGGGTGCTTTGGGTGTAGATTGGGGGGTAATCTTGGTGATTATATCTTTACTGACAGCTGTTCAAACACCTTGGTTATAGGGTCATGCAGATTGAAGAACTTTTGCCTAGTGACAATCGGCTCCCACGAAACGACTTCTTAAGATCTAACCGTATCATTATCTGCAAACAACCTTGGTCGAGCATAACAATTTCTACTAGTATTGTGTATTGACTTCCCGTCCTTGATTATTTTTCCTCTATTAATGTGTCTTTCATTTGAGTGAGAGAATCTATTGATGCTGTGAATGTGGTATCGATGTATCTTCTCTGCTCGGCGAGGTCCGCTTTCCGCGATTCTAACTCCTTAGTCGTCCTTGCCTGTTGAGCGACCAAGGCAGTTAAACCTTTTTGGAAACCTTTCTGCATAGATCTAAGGATTCGGGCAATGTCGTAGGTCTGAGGGTAATCTTCAACCATTGGGGTCTGAGAAAATTCTTCAGAGTAGTCCTGATACCAAAGAGTGGCACCGATGCCAAAGCTCGTTACCTTCTAAGAGAGGAAAAGGAATCCGTCCTACATAAGTTGATCAACTTTCATTTTTCTTTTTTGGACCGTCCCACCAAAATTGTTCATTTTCAAATTAAGAAAGGTTTTATAAGTAGTTTTACATATACACCCTTTTTACACTTTTTTTATTTCTATTTCTCTTTCCACATTGAAATCTCCATCAACTCATTTTCTCTCTTCTGACCCTCTTTCTTATACTTTTTTATTTATTTCTCTCTCGACATTTAACACTCCACTAATCAATTTCTCTCTCCTGACCTACTTGTTTCCCCTCCTATCTCTAAATGCTCACATAGGACCACACCCCATACATCACTTAAATTCTTACTTTGTGTGCAAAAAAAAGGTTGATCAAATTATGTGGAAGAGAGGGAGTATTATTTTTTTTTTTTTAGATAATTGTTATTATTAATTTTTGGTTACCCCTGGGATTGATCACAGAATTTCTTATCTTCTAAGAGAGAAAAGGAAAATATTTTAAACTCTTTCAGGTAAAAAAATTTCCATACTCTTTTTCTTTTCTCGTTTTTTATCCTAAAGATTAAAGGGAACTGAAAAAAAAATTTGACTCAAGTTAGGAAACTATTGCCTAGATTGGACAACACAATCAGAGCACACTAATGTCTAAAACATTAATCCGGTTGATTTACACCCATACTGGACACTAATTAACTGGCTAGGTGATATTGTGGATTAACCTTCCGCTTGTTCTTTTGGTGATTCTTGAATTTTCGGAGAACGTTTGGAAAAGTAGGGTACCAACCGTCCGGTTGGCCTTGTGGGTTAACAGGCTGGTTAGTCAGCGAAATAGTCATGGATGTTTGAAAATTTGTGGGGAAGTGAAGGTGCTGACTAACCGTTCAGTGACCTTATGGGTTAACCGACCAGTTAATCAATGGGGCGATTTGGACATTTGAAAAATTCTTGGAATGTTAGAGTCCTGACTAACCGTCTGGTAACCTAGGGAGTTAACTGGCCAGTTGGTCAATGTTGGAACTTTAAGATTTGGGAAGGTTTGGGTTTTAACTAACCGTTCGGTTACTCAGAGGGTGAACCAACTGTTTGGTCAGTGGGTTTAGGGTATAAGCCAGCCATTTTTGAATTTTCAAGTATAGCACTTACTGACTAACCGTCAGATTAAGAGCGCAAAAAATCGGCCGCTTAGTCAGAGTCTTCCTTCCTTTGCAAGATTACATGCTAGCTTAATGAATTTTGATTGGTTCCCCTGCCAATATGCCATAGGCCAAAACAGGTATTCTCCAACAAAAAAAACGGATAGAAAACTGAAATAGTCTGAGTATGTGGTTTCTCTAAACGTCGATATAAAGTCACTTACTCGGCTGGACTTGTACCATGTACCTCCCACCCGTAACCTAGATAGTTAATTGAATACCAGTACGCATAGTCGTTTAATATACCAAGAAATCAGGAGATCCCTTTAGTACAAGGTAACGAAGCTGAGGGTACAGTCAAATTCGCCTCATAATTAGGAAGCTTAAAGGTTTCAGCCATTGCCCTCACGAATAGCCTCAAAAAATATTCAACTAACGGGTTTTAGGAGAAGCAATCTTATATAGTCAAAACAAAGGAAATAAAGAAAAAACTTGAAGATGGCTCTAAATTGTCTGGCGGACAGCTAATCTATTGAAAATAGGGAAATAGGTTCAGTGACTAAGTTATATGATGAAAGGTGCTAGACACCCGCCATGCTTTTTCGGTGTCTCTACTTTATTTCTATTGTTTTTGCCCTTTTTAACATTTAAACACATAAATAAGCACAAAATAAATCCTAATTTTATTTCTATATTGTTTGCTTGAATTCAACAAAAGGGGTCGAATGACCTACGTATCTGGTTGGACAAACCGGAATCAAAACTATCGTAGTTCAACTCTGATCCTATAGAAGGCGACCTACACTTTAGTTTTAAACTCGACCTAAGAAATGAAAACACTCATTTTTATAATTTCAATACTAGAAATGAATTGTGATCACAGGAAATGGAAATCGATCCTAGACTACTGAGCTAGACTAGAAAGCTGTACAAAATATCTCGTGAGCCTCTTTGTCGATGCAAGAGACTTGAGACTCTTGTTAGAGTGAATTATGAAGGTCTAATTTCTCTTCAGAGATGATACACCACTTCGAGGAGAAATGGTGTAAAAGCTCTAGGAAAAACAAGTTGGATCCCTAACAATGTAAGCCAAGGGCCCTATTTATAGATGTCTAGGATGCTTGAAATGATAAAAGGCCATATCAATCTTTGATTTGATATGAGATAGAATACTTGATAAAAATCGTAGACTGAGAAAAGTCAACTAACCGGACGGTTTGTAAAAAATTCATCGGTTTGATCCCATAAGTTAAAATATTTTTTCTTGAATTTTGAAACATTATCTAATCCTAATTTGGTAGTTATCTCTAATTTTATTAGGGGGGTATACCGAATTCAAAAATTATCTCAATATCTCATATAAATCAAGGACTAATCATATGTATCAAGGATAAAATGCAAGATATTTCCAAGTCATCTAATCTCTTGACCTTAACTTGAGTTAAACTTAACTAACTGAACTGGTTTAACCAACTAGACCAGACCGGACTAGACAACTGGACTTAAGTTAACTATTTGACTTAATTAATTAGATTATGCTCATTATATTAGTCGGCCTAAACCCCATAATAATAAATTATCAATAAAGTTCAATAAAACAAATAAGAAAGATAAAACAAAACAACAAAAATGGGTTGTCTACAATAACAAATTAAGGTTAGTTTACTTATTTTATTGTATATTTTACATTCTAGAAGTCTCTCTCTAGATAAGTTATTCTATTACTACTTTATATGTAAACCATTGTCATCACATAATTTAATAATCATATTACTACCCCCGCGTGCACACGCATATACATACATATAAGCTTCTCTCATGCAAGATTATTAGGTTGTACATGCACTACAAATGATCATTTTTGGTCCCCCCCTGCCCCCACCCCCCCCCCCCCCCCCCCCACCCTTCTTTTCCTGATATTACTTCCTAGATCTATGACCATAACCACTGTGTACCTCTTTTAACCCCCGGATCTAATAAATCACAGATCTTACTCCCTTCGCCAACAACCCAGTCCATGAACCAAGTTGACCATCGTCGATTAGTTAATACGGTTACCATGCCAGAAGATCAATTAATCTAACAATTAAAGAATAAAATTGACAGTGGTAGATCACTGGACAATAGATTATGCGTCAAGGAGATCGATTAGGCATTGATGCATTTGACTAGGCATGGCTAGCATTTGATTAGGAGTGGTTGATGCGATTGGCTAGGCGTGGTTGGTTTAATTACACATAATTATGCATAATTCTGTGAGAGTTGAGGCGTACAGTCGTTGTGGTTTTGAACTTATCGTTTAATCAATATTTCCTTCTTCTTTTTTTGGTATTATTTGAGATGCATTGAAGTTTGATTAGATCCCAAGGAGTTCGCTAAGTTGAAGTACTTGAGGATTTTTCAAGATGACGAATCATAAGACCAATGGTTATCAAACTGATACTGTATTGTCTTCGACTATGTTGGAAGAATGTAGTGGAAGTGGTTGCCTGTTTATCTTTCTTTCATCGGTATTCTTCTTTCATTCATAAGAAGAAGACACAGAAGAGAGGGGGGAAATGCTTCAGCAAATAAGTACTCACGTGCATAGAGAAGAATGAAGTGAGAAAATAATGAGTGGTCACTTTACATTATCTTAGAGACAAAGGGTAAGAATTAAGGATCAATCGAGATGACCAAGCTCCTTAAACATTGTGCATGTCAATTTCGATAAATTATTTGGGACAGATGGAGTATTCGGAGACTTAATCATGCTCCGCTGGTTAAAGCATTACCTTCAAAGCTTGTTTTGCCTTCTTTGATTACGAGGAATGCGGTATTTGTGTTACCCTAATTACGTCAAGCTTAAATTGAGCTGGATGTACACAAGATGATCTTAGTGTACGAATAAGTGTATAAGTGTGTACATAAGGGATGCCAATGCCAAAGCTTGACCAAGGACATTCCTTCTTCAAAGTAAAGGGGATGGAGCTTATTAAATATCAGTGTTAATTTCTCTCGTTGTTCCCTATCACATAAGAAAATATATGTTGCTGTGAACTCAGCTATTTGCATGTTGGACTCACCGTAAGTTCAAAGACTCGCAAACAAAGGAGTATTGCGTTCAAGTGCATTGGGACAAGCCCGCTCTTGCCAAGCATATGCCCAGATGTAAAAAATACAGAATATGCACAGTAAATGCGTGCCAAAGGTAATTAAAGTGGATTCACCAATTCTGATTTTTAAAACAAGCAATCATAAGTACATATGTTGTTAATTACCTTGGGAAATCCTTCTCGTAGACATAATCGAAATGCTCTGTTAGGAACAAAGAAGCTATCGGTATTAGATATAGAGACTCTCGCTTAATTATAAGAATGAGGAAGGATAAGTTTAATATGACCATATTCGTTGTCTGTGATTTCCATAAGCGATACACATTATATGATCATATCCATACATGTATTGAAATCATCCATGGCGGTCAAGTCATTTTAGATTCTAAAGTGCAGCTACATAGTTTGAGCAGCATACTCACACATATAGGGTTAATGTACAAATGTGCAGGAAGATTACTGCACAGCACTAAACAAGCTGAAGGAAGGCATGGTGCAACCACTGCAAGAAACAACGTCTTTCATCAACAACATGTACGTTCAACTAAGTGAGCTTCATGTCGAGTTAGAGTCCACTTCCACTCTTCGGGAAAAAAGTTACTTCAATTAGGGTCCGATTGGATCACGGAATTAGTTTTGGAATTGAGATAGATTTTGAAATTGGACCTTAAGAATTATAATTCTGTTGATTGGACCGCTTATTTATAATTGGAATTACAATTCAAGCCCAATTCTAAGGAATTTAAAATGCACTATAACAATTCTTAAGGCCCAGTGTCATAATTAGAATTCCAGCCCATTAGCCCATTATACAGCCTCTGCCCGACTCTGCCTGTCCGAGCTATCTTCCTCCTCTCTTTTCTTTGATCAACCCCGCCATGGCAACCAAAGCAACGACAATCTATTATACAAACGGTGGCGGCTACCATCTACAATTTTGACGGCGGCGAAGGCAACTTGTTATCGACGACGGCAGTAACTACGCTTTTTCGCAACAACAATCGCTATCTAGGTTAGTCAAACATCATTTTGCTTTGGTTTTTAGGTTGGTTTGTCTCGGTTTACTTTGTTATTGATTCTGATTTTAATTTTCAAAAGGAAGTTTGCTTTGCATTTCAATTTCAAATGGATTTAGCCTGGAGATAATTTTCAGCATTTCTTCTCTTGCTTGTTCATGATTATAATGCCAGTCTTGGGAAGATGTTCTGTGATCTTCGCTCCTTTAGAACACAGTTGTCATACCTAACCAAGCTCCAACCCTGAATCCGCTCTTCAATAACTCTTTTTCGCCGCCAAATTAGGATGCTCTAAAAATGCACACCAACTGTTCGACGAAATGCCTGACAAATATTTTGTCTCCTGGAATTCGCTGATTTTCGCATTTTTGCGAAAATGGGTGTTTTAATAATAGCTTGGATGCATTTTTTCGAAATGGGTGTTTAAGTAACGGATGGCGATTTCTGAAGAGCACGGTACTGGCCATCGTTAAAAGCCCATGTCTCCATTGAAGGTTGAATGCCTCCGTCTCATCTGCAAATTGGCTAGTGACTGGGGTCATTAGATTAACTGACTTGCTTTAGTGATTGACTGGTGATTTCATTGTGCATACCAAGAAATTATGGTGTAACAACTACAGTTCATGTGATTGCCGGTTCACTTTGGTGTTCAAAGAAATAGTATGATAGAAGATATAAGAAGAGTGAATGAAAGACCAAACCTAAAGTGGGTGTTGTGCTTCCAGTACTTTCTGATTGTTGGACTTGGCATAAATTGGGTGGATATAGGATGTTGTTTTAACTTTTAAAAAGTTTTTAATTGAATTTTGATATTTAAAACTTCTTTTTACTATTTTAATTTTGATTTTCTCGACTGAACCGAGTTGGCAAACTACATCAAAATTCTGCTGTGAGAGCTTTCTCCCATGGCTACTTTGCTTCTCTGTCTCGCTTTCGCTATCGACAATTACAGGTTCCCCTTTACGCTTCTTTCTCTGTGTGTGTCTTATACGCATATATGTTTTCAGCCCCTCGTATTTATGGGGTTTATCTATGTTCAGAAACATTATTTTTGGGCTGCATTTCTTGGAATGCCATGTGGGTTTCTGAATGCTTCGTTTTAGTGGGTCTGACACTTTGTTTGATTCTTTTGAGTGTTTCCTACTGGGTTTTTACACGTTGAAATTCAACTTAAGAACTGGATGGGTCAGCAGGGATGTCAATTGAGCTACCAATTCTGAATTTTATTTGAAAAACGGTGGAAACAGGGGGTGAATTCCACAAAAATGTCATGTAGATAGTAGGTAGGAAAGTTCCAGATCGTTTCTGGTCACTTATTCGTTGCTGAAAGTGCAGATATAAGGAAAAAGTGGAAGCTTTGCACATTTCTCCATCGTCTACATATATCTGAACAAGGTCACACAAGGTGAAGTACCAATTTTAGCTGCAAAGCATATTCAGCATTTCTTGTCAATTGGCCTTACTTTTAAACCTTCTAATCTAACAACACCAGGTTAATTAGCAATAATTGAATATTCTTAACAAACTTAACCTGCACTATTAAGTGTTTCTTAGGCACACTGCACCTGAACTTTTCTAGTTCAGAATTCGGACCCGATCGAATGTAGTCTAGTAGACACCTTTTATTTCAAGCTCAATTTTCTGGTTAAGATGATTAGTTAAATGCAGTACTATTTTGGTGGGTTTAATTCTTTACATGTTGGCTGTTGGGGGTGCCATTGACCATTTGATGAATGATAGTGAGTACTGAGAGAGTGAGAGTATACAGAGAGTGATGATGAGGCCTTTTTTGTTGATGGTACTTTTTCAATTTCTTGAGCAGTGAATGATCCACATGTCCTTAAAGAGAATGGAGGAAACAAACTTGACTTTTGACCATAATATACTAGCACTAGCATAAACCATTCTTGGAAACCGATGAATTTTGATAAATTTGTAGATTCATAGCATGGTGGACAGAGGCCTTCTTTGTTTTTATTATGCAAGCACCTTTCCTAAAGTACTAGCTTCATTATTCATTCAGTTACTGACATGCTTTCATTTTCAGTAATCTCTTCGTTCTACTTATATAGTTTTATATTTACTTTTTGTAGGATCATTCCGATGCAAAGCCATATAGAAGAAATGTAATTGAAAATTGGGAAGATTTATCAGCTATATGTGGACAAGATCGAGCAACAGGGGAAGGAACTGAGACTGGTGTTGAAGGTTACAATGAGCTGGCATCTAATTCTAACATAGAGGAGGCTAGTGAAGATCTTGATAACACGAACCGTCAAAAGGCAACCTCTACAACTAAGTTACAACTATCGAGAAAGAGAAGTCGGACTAGTGATGCACTTGCTACAGCCGTTACTTCAATGGCTAGTGCCATTGACAAAGTATGTGCATCAGAAGCTACAATTGCAAGTGCGGATTTTATTTATGAGAAGTTAGCAGAGGTGCCAGATTTGGATCAGGTTGAGTTGCTCAAAGCTTATGATGTGCTGACTGGCAACGCGAGGAAGTTTGAGTCATTCATGTCTCTTCCGTTTCACTTGAGGAAGCCATGGTTAATGATGCAAATCAGCACTCATAAGACTTAAGATATGGAGCCTACAAAGAATTTATGAACTTTGAATTGTTTTCAAGCTTAGTTTTTTAGGAGCTATTATCTTATTTACTGGTAGATATCTAACTTGTTAATCGCTTGCTACGTTTAAGAGCCATTTCATTTTTTTAAGTCTAAGCACGTTTTTATTTTTGAGAATATTTTCTTGTTGTCAAGTACTAGCATGTCATTATAATTATAATATTCAGCTGTTAGATTGCAAATTCAAGTTTTTTTTATCAATTAGTTGTATTTTTACATTTTGTACCTAAGTCATCGTGTGTGTACTTTTTTTCCTTTTCTTTTTCTTTTGTTCTATGGGGGGGGGGAGTGTTGTTGGGTATGATTTGATAAGAAAAATATAAAACTCTTGTTTTGCATATTTACCTCTTATTTTTTTTTTTTTAGTTATTTCAATTCTTAATCTCATTTTTTGTGCTAACCAATCAATGGAATTACAAATTCTACTCAATTCCAAGTCAATTCCAATTCCATGGGAATTGGAATTGAATTACAATTCTCAATTCCAATTTCAATTCCGTTTGCCAATCGGACCCTTAGAGACAACAGTCCCTTTATCACTCTCTCCTACGAAGAGATTGAGCAAAGAGAAAAGCATTCCAATTCACAAAAAGTGTGTGCCTACAGCTCTTAAATTGAATATTGATCGTTTTACAATATGACATTAGTGTGGCAAGTTCTTTCCCAAATCTCTCGACATTTCTGTTAAAGTCAAGTATACTCATCGACCGGATTTTCATGTCAATAATCATAGTCAAGATGTTCAATTATAGCTTACTATATGCCATAGGCTATAGCCCCCAAATTCTTATTGCATCTGCACATATATTAATGCATATAATTGTCATGTATTTTTCAGATGTAAATGTACAGAAATCACTTACCTTCTTCATAGGTAACGTGACATCGTCGACCTATGAGATAAATTTACCCTTTTGCTGTTGTCGTAATCATTCGTTGGTTATAATCACGGCCATGTTTCGGACATCGACTTTTCGATTCTCATATGACTAAGTGCCGGAGTCACTCATAGATCTCTCTTATCACTGCCAAGCTTTGCCCATCAAAAGTCTGGTTTAACGCATCGAGGTTGTCCACATTGAACAGCCCCTGCTACTGCAGATGGCTGCCGTCACCATTTTCTCCAGGAAATCACTACATTGCCATCTCCAGAGAGCGACCACCATCGCCATTGTCGTGGCTGTAGTCATCCCAATGACGCCCCAAAGAAATCTCGTCATCATTGATGATGGAGTTGTTCTACATTAAAGCCTGAATCAATTCCCATCATCGTAGCTGATGCGGATCTTATTGTGATCGTACCACCATCGCCACCGTCGTATACTTTGTAATCTTCTTCGTCTGTAAGCCACTAAGTCGCCGACTTCCTCTGGACCTGCGCAGCCCTGTCTTAGTTAATACAACCTTCAAGGCTTAATAGTAATAGCAAGCAAACAACATCTATGTTTTATGTATGCGTATATATCTAAGAGCTGCCGTGTGCGCACGCATGTGCGATTCTGTTATTATATAACTCCTGATCACTTTCTACGCGATATTTACTCGTCAGGTGTGCCGTCAAATAAGTAAATATTTGTGTAACATTAAAAAAGGTGTGTACTCTTTCCCTCTCGGTCCCCATGCTCATGGTAAACTCATAATTCATTGCATATTTTCTTGATATTATTATCCTTCAGATTAACATATATTTTTTATAATTGCACATGCATTATGTGTGACGACTATGATTTTTTTATAAAAAAAAAATTACTAACTATTTATGTAACGTAACAAATGATTCCATAGATTTTGTAATATCTTAAGAAAAAAGTCTTTAGATTTCAAATATAAGTGAACGAAGAAATAACAATATTACTGATCATGTGATAGTATCTATCATAAACATTAACTAAAGAGCGATATCTAGAACTGAGAAAATAATATTCATTGGAGATTAAATTTTACCGGTAATAATGAAAACGAACTTATTGAAGTCATCACATGACTTTGAATCTAGTTCTTTTTTTGTCACAGCAGTATAACTATATTTTTCTATATCCACCCCTTCTCTCATTTATCACAAATAAAATCACAATTATATGGATAATATACTTTACGATAATAAATAAGGGAAAATAAATAAATAGAGATGTGAATTAGGAATCTGATAGTGTAACAATTCAGTTATGATAACATTAACTTTATTTGATATAATAATATTAAATATAATATACTTTACGATAATAAATAAAGGAAAATAAATAAATAGAGATGTGAATTAGGAATCTGATAGTGTAACAATTCAGTTATGATAACATTAACTTTATTTGATATAATAATATGAAATATCAGATAACTACTTTAAGGACATATTTGGTTTTCATATTTTAAAACACTTATATATTATGCTTGATTTTTAACAAATTTTAATTTAACAACTTTGCATACGCGTCGCATCTATGACTCATTTACTGTATAACTTGTAAAATAACCTACTTATGCAAGATTCGATGAAAGTTCAAAAGATAGATATAACATCATATCAAACATAAACACTTTCATATAAGTAAGCACAAATATTCTTGCACATATAAACATGTTGTTAACTAATCCTTAGTAACGTTTACATGTCAATTCATTCATGAACCAAGGGAAGTCTCAAAAGATTTAACAGATGCATAACAATTTATCATGGCACAAACATCATGCGGTTTATTTCTCAGAAGCATCCGAAGGACAGCTTTGGGAATGACTTATGTGGGATCCTTAGCCATCTGGTCTTTAAGACTCCTGTCCTTTAGGTGGTCGATATACCTACAAAAGAGATATAGTCCAACATGGGCAAGAGACTTCTCAGGAAGTGAGATAAGTCTCTTATAGGTAAGTGACTAACATCAGCGCACATGACAACTGCATGATTGAAATTATAGTCTATCCCTATTTCGTTTACTATAGCATAAAAGATCAAGCTACAGGAAACTAAAACAACAAAATAATTGAGTTCATGTGGTTTTCCAACAAAACATCAACTAGTTCGATCAACAAAAATGCAATCTGAAGACGAAAATACTTGCCCAGTATGCCAACATAAAACCTGCCAGTAAGTTTCCTCCCTGTGAGACATACATCCTTAGCATTAAGCACAATGCACATATCCCCAACATTGCGATTAGGTGCCTATTCAGGCTAATCTTTGCCTTGAACAACAGTAGATATTTGTGATGCAAACCTCCCTAGGACCTAAAGAAAAAGTAAGGAACTGTTATATTCACTTCATGCCTTGGAAAATAGAGAAAACCATTACATAAACAAAGACTGTATTTAATTTAACTCTAATTAGCTGGATTGTCAACAGGATTTAAGTCAATAACCTATCGGAAGATATCATGCAATAAAGTACAGTACAATTTGTCCTTCAGCCTCAGATATTCTTCACCGTAAACTTTCCAAATTGATGCGCCTTAACCCGACAAGTGCTTTCTGCATAAAGATCAAAGCAGACATTATGTTTAATCACCAACCAGCAGCCAAATCATAAAGCCTTCACATGCCGTCCATGGACTCAAGTCCCATTCATTAGCATCACACTGCCAGTGAAGATATCCCAGAAACCACGCACAACTAACAGGGGAAGAACATATGAAGTAAGCTATATACCAATATCATTGTTTTAACGTGGATATACAATGCTCAAGCCGTTTAGCACTTTTCACAAACACGTGGCACGCATCCATTCATACAACAAAATATGGTACACGCATAAAAATGTTACAGACGCAAATAAGCAACTATTTCCACAAATCATAGAATAAGTTCGTTTTCATTATTAGTGGTGCGGCGCCAGTGCCTGCGCTTTGCATTTTACCTGTAAAAACAGACGCAAATAAGCAACTGTTTCCAGAAACGGAAACATGAGTTTTTCACAGGGAGAAAAAGGGTGCAGTACCTGATGGTGTTATTGGTGGGCAGCCACTCGGTCGAGTCCCATTTCCGGCCTCCATCGCTCAGCCCACCAACGGCCGCCGTCGGTCGATTCCCGCCACCAGGCCCAAACACGCCGCCGCGGCGATTCACCGACCGCACACCTGGTCACACGCCAAGGGCCACCAATCGACCACCCATCTCCGGCCTAAATCGATCAGCCCACCCACGACAGCCGTGGCTCATGAATCGCCACTAGGCCTCCATCCATCCACCCACGACCCCCGAGTCTAGAAGTTTATCCATCGCCAATCGCACAACCACTCTATAGTTGCAGAGTCGTTAAGGGAGAAGGAAATGCAGAGAAGAAAAAGTTTAAAATATGGAAAACTAGAGATGCATGAACAGAAGAAAAAAAAAATGCACAATACCCTCAGTTGAAAAAAAATGCAGAAAGTAAAAAAAAAAAAAGAGCAAACCCAAAGAGAGCATTACGGTGGAATGTTCTAAAAAAGGAATTATAAGATAAATGAACAGGTCATCCGTTGGCGATTTCAATCTACAATGGAGTCTCTCTAACAGGGAAGATAAAATGACAAGAGAGGGGTGAAGTTATATATATATATATATATGGTAGCTGATCCGTTTAGAACGCTAGCAAACTGGTTTAAGTTGCTAGCACGATCTGGCCGTCTACGCGCGATCTGTGGACAGTCCAGATCTTTTTTTTTCATTTTTTTTAAGTCCGTCCGCTACATTATGTAGCGGACTATTTTTTTTGACAATAATACCCTCCAACTTAAAAAGAGTCTGTCTGCTACATTACGTAGCGGACGAGCTTTTTTCTCTTTCTGTCATTAATGTTATGACAAAAATGACAGAGTCTGTTATGTCTGCTACATTATGTAGCGGACGAGTAGCACCATTTTTTTCTCAATCTGTCATTAATTTTTCTGACATCTCTCTATCTCATCAATTTCTGACTGTTTCTTTTGTCTCTTTCTCTCTCCTTCCTCTCTCTTTTCTCTTTTCTCACAACTTTTCTGTTTTCTCCCTCCTCTCTCCTTTTTTCTTCTTTCTCTCTTTGCTATGTTTGTGCCCATAATTTCTGGAGAGGTCGAAGGAGAAGGAGAACTGCTAGGCACTGATACAAAAGTGGCAGGAACTATGCTTCCAATGTTTTCTGATGTAGGAGCAATATTATTTGGAGAGAAGCCCAAAGCAGATTCTCTAGCCTTATTTGATGCTAAACCTTTATCTGTATTCGAGTTTTGGTTGGGTTCTACTAAATCTTCAAAAGGGTATCCATCTACAGGATCACTTTCCTCATCTGATTCTAGGGAATCGTCATTAACTTCTTGATTTAGATCTCCTATGCAAACTTGTTCCTACTTAGATCAAGGGTTTCCATAGCAGGAAGCAGCTGCAAGGACTCATCCATTAGCACCAAAACATTACAAGCACATGAAACAAATGACAAACGGTTCCACTATGGGAGTGCATCCTGAATCAAATCTCAAAAATTCCACTATAAAGCTGTATCTATGCATACACGAATCAAATCTCCTTCGATTCCCACCGCTCATTCCCATCACCACACACTATTTGATCCCGCTCGCACCCCCGCCCCCCTCTTTTTCAACTCCCCTTCTCACCACGATGACGCCGGATCCGATCCCTCCGATTTTCTCGCCTGAATTTTCAGACTCGATCCCCCGGGAATTCGGTCCTCCGTCTATTTGACTCCTCTTCTACTGAATTTCTTTTTTCCGTTCAGCTTCGCAGCGTGGTCGGTGCTCTCCGGCGAATGGAGGAATGGAACGCGAGTCGATGACGTCGGAATCGCGCTGTGCTACACGGTGACGCCGGCCCGGCGGCCCGTCTCTGGCGCCGGTTCAAGCAGCTCGAGTTGCGGAAGCTGAGTTGGGTGAGAGAGAAAGAGACATAAGAAACAATCAGAAATTGATGAGAAAGAGAAAGAGAGATGTCAGAAAAATTAATGACAGATTGAGAAAAAAATGGTGCTACTCGTCCGCTACATTATGTAGCGGACGCAACGGACTCTGTCATTTCTGTCTGAACATTAATTACATAAAGAGAAAAAATGTCTGAAAACTTGTCCGCTACATAATGTAGCTGGCGGACTCTTTGTAAATTGGAGGGTATTATTGTCAAAAAATAGTCCGCTACATTGTGTAGCGGCCAAATCGAGCTAGCAACCTAACCCAGTTTGCTAGCGCTCTCAACGGATCAACTCCATATATATATATATATATATATATATATATATATATATATATATATATATATATGGGCCCCGATTAGGATATATCGGTGGATAATATCCACCGGACCGCACCCCCTATGTGCGGTTTGTATGATTTGTTTTTTTTTACACCCACCCACCCACCCGTCCTTTACCTGCCCCCATTCCTGCCTACCATGTGGCATGCGACGGTTCCCCACTCCCCCTTCCCTGCCTGTCACGTGGTGGGCAGTCCCCCACTCCCCCTTCCTGCCTGCCACGTGGCCACCCCTCCGGTCCCCCCTCCCCAAACCGCAAAGCCTTATTGCGGTCCCCCCCTCCAAATTCGCAACATTGTTGCGGTCCCCCACCCCCCCATTTTGTGGCCCCCCTGCCACGTGCACGGTTCCCCGACCTTTCTCTGCTTTCTTTCGTCTCTCTCCCTCATTTTTCCTCTTTATAAGCCTTTCTCCCCCAACCCTTTCTTCCACTCCCCATCATCTTTACCAACACACACTTCATATCTCACTTACAAAAAAAATTACGCTAGAAGATCGGTGGATTTTTTTTGAGCAATATATCAAGTTAAAACAAGTAAGTATTTTGAATTTTCTTATAATTGAATGTTCATTTCGAATTGTTCTTAGCAATGATTTGTTTTAATTGTGTTTAGCTTAAATTGGCCTTACCATAGTCTAAACTTCGTGCTTCTTGAGAGTTTGAAATTAGGTATTGAACTACCGTTTATTGACGAATATTCATTCGAAGTCAAAAAATAGTCATTTTTTTAGGGCGTCAAAATTTGGATTTTTCACGAATTTATAAAAAATAGCTAGAGCTAGATTTTGCCAAAGTACAAAAAAGAGACCCTAGTTATTTTTAAAGGATGTATATCAGGGAAATATTTCAGATTTTTTCCTGCACTAGAAAGGGGTCAACTGATACGGGGAACTTTGTAACTTCGCAATGTAATTTAAAATATCAAACTAGCGCGATTTCGTGCGAAACTTTTATGAGAACCCTAGGATGTTGGGAAGTTCCGTTTTCCCAGAATTTGCGCCATTCCGATGTCGTTAGCTATTTTTTTGGCCAAATGGACTTTTAAGCGCTCGATCCGGACACCGATTCAGAATTTTTGGGCGAAACTTTTGTAAAATAATTTTTAGATCAAGAATAAATTCATGAAGCTTAAAATAGCATTTCAAAGAACTTTTGAGATTTTTCGATGTCATGGGGCATTTCGGTAATTTGCCACCTCGATATAGGTATTTTGCTAATTCTACACTGTTAAGTCTACAACGACTATAATTTCCAAAAAGTTAAGTCAAACACCTGAAATTGCGCCAAAATATAGCATGAAAAAGTTGCGCGATAATATAGCATGCTATTGAACCCCCGGGGGCGTTTCGGTAATTTACCGCCCATCGGGGGCATTTCGGTAATTTTCCTGTCAAAATTTTCCGAATGGCCTTTAGTTCGGGAATGGGTGTAAGACACCTGAAAATTTATTTTAAAGTTGTTCTGAGATGTTTCCTTAGGCTGGAAAGGGGTCAACTGATACGGGGAAACTTGTAACTTTGCAATGTAATTTAAAATATCAAGCTAGCGCGATTTCGCGCGAAACTTTTATGAGAACCCTAGGATGTTGGGAAGTTCCGTTTCCCCGGAATTTGCGCCATTCCGATGTCGTTAGCTATTTTTTGGCCGAACAGGCTTTTAAGCGCTCGATCCAGACACCGGTTCGGGATTTTAGGGCGAAAAATCCCGAAAAATACTTTTTAGATCAAGAATGAATTCAGGAAGCTTAAAATAGCATTTCAAAGCACTTTTGAGATTTTCCGATGCCAGGGGGCATTTCGGTAATTTGCCACCCCGATAGGGGTGTTTTGGTAATTCTACAATGTTAAGTTTTTCAAACGACTTTTTTTGTCCAGAAACCTAAGTAAAACACCTGAAAGGCTGTTTTGAAGCTGATTTGGGGTTCGGAGTGGGTGATAATGAACCCCCGGGGGCATTTCGGTTATTTGCCGCTCATCGGGGGTATTTTGGTAATTTTCCTGTCAAAAGTTTCCACACAACTGCAGGAAATAATTTTTATACATATTTTATTTAATTCTATGACTTGTTGAGAATGATATAATTTTTATTTTTTAGATTTCAGTATAAATATGGATGCAACTGGAGGAAATATTTTTTGTGAAGATTCTGATCCACCTTACTTGGGTCAAGTTTATCAAACACTGGACGAAGTTGAAGCATACTATAGAGCATATTCAAAAACGATAGGTTTCGGTATTAGAATTAAGACGACTAGAAAACGGGTCAATACAGATCAAATTTGTGGAAGACTATTTGAGTGTCATAGAGGAGCCCCGCATGTACCCCCGGTTGTTCGGATCAGTGACGAAGGGCCATCAAGACAAAGAAGACGGGACACATTTCCGGGTACCGGCTGCAAGGCCCATGTGTATGCAGTACACCGGAAAAATGAAAACCATTGGGTTGTGACGGGAGTGGAGTTGAGCCATAACCATCAGTTGATGACCCCTAGTAAGATTGGTCAAATTCATCAGCACCGAGAAATAAGCGCGGCACACAGAGAACTGATATTTACAACAGCCGAGGCTAAAGTTCAACCTTCTAAAATGATGGGGGTTTTCTCAAGCTGGGGGGGGGGGGTTGACAAGTTGAGCTTCAACGAAGTTGACCTCCAAAATAAAATTCGTGCTCAGAGGAGAGAGTCTTCCTGTAGGAGTGATTCTCAAGCTACACTTGATATCTTCAGGCGCCTTCAGAGTGAGAATTCTGGATTTTTCTATAGTCTCCAACTTGATGACGAGAACCGCATTACTAATATATTTTGGTCGGATGCCCGTTCTAGAGCTGCTTACCAAAATTTTGGCGATGTTGTGACGTTTGACACCACATACCGCACAAATAAGTACTCTATGCCTTTTGCGCCGTTCACCGGGGTGAACCACCACTATCAGTCAATCTTGTTTGGCTTTGCCCTGCTTAGGGATGAGACGGAGGAGTCATTTACATGGTTATTTGAAACGTGGCTTGAAGCAATGTATCATATTCCTCCAAAGACCATCATCACCGACCAAGATCTGGCAATGAAAAATGCAATTGCTAAGGTCCTTCCAGATACTCACCATGGCCTGTGCACATGGCACATAAGCAACAAATATCCCGAACGGCTTCACAATATATATGCAAACCATCCGACATTAAAAAGTAACTTTAATACATGTGTGAAGAAATCGTTGACGGTAGACGTGTTCGAGGAGAGGTGGGCCAAGTTAATGGATGACTACTATTTGCACAGTCATGAATGGCTGCAAGCGTTGTATGAGATCAGGACACAGTGGATCGGTGCCTACACAAAAAAGTTTTTTGCAGTCGGAATGACTACGACCTCGAGAAGCGAAGGTATGAATTCATTCTTTGATGGGTACGTACGCTCTTCTTCAAGTTTAAGAGATTTCGTACTAGAGATGCAGAAAGCCCTTGACAGGCAATTTCACCTTGAGAGAGAAGCCGACGCGGCTACAGTTTACAGAGAAAGACAAATATTAGTTTTTTCACCTTTGGAGGCTCATGCGGCTCAAGTCTATACCAAGGAAATGTTTAGACAGTTTCAGGATGAACTACTAAAGTCGAATCAATATAGCATGGCAAAGATGCACAAGTATTCCACCAGGGAGCTCAAGGTTTATGCTTTGACAAATGTGACGAATTTCGCGAATCCGTGCTCTTCGTCGGCTCCGAGGAACAGAAGACATTTTACCGTAGCAGTTTGTATGGACACCGGGTTTGTTAATTGCAACTGTCAACTGTTTGAGCATGAAGGTATACTATGTCGACACGCTTCGAGGTATTTTAGCGCCAAGAATGCTCGTGAAATCCCTCCAGAGTATATCTTGGATCGGTGGACGAAGGAAGCCAATAGAGTCCACGGTCACATTCCTTACGTGCCCAATGTTTCAGTCGATTTCGAGCAATCTGAGACGCTGCGATATAATCACCTTTGTAACATCATGCACGGTTTATCAATGGATGCAGCGTCAACATTTGATGGGTACATGTATCAAGTTGAAGCAGCCGCACGGGATAAGGCTAAGCATGCACAGTTTAGGATGGCATTACCAGAAAGCCGGGACCCTCAGACGACTCCAGTCGGTAGATTCAATCAAGCTTCACAGCCAGTCATTGACAGCACTAGCATGCAAGGTGAGGAGGACGACATTTTTGATCCAATTATTTCTCAAACAAAAGGGCGAAAACGAGCAATACGTATGAAGAATCCGATTGAAGAAGCAACGGGTCAAAAAAAATTGCGAAAGTGTGCGTTGTGTAATAAGATGACTGACCATGACAAGAGAAATCATTATAAAGTGCTAGGTATCGAACCTGGCAGTGTGGTCGAGGAGGACGATGACGAGGAAGAGTGTTAGGATTAATGTTTCAGTTGTATAAATTGAACTTTATAATGTTTATATTTGTGATTTGGTTTGTGAAATCTTTAATTTGTGATTTGGTTTGTGGATTATTGATACTTTTGGAAGGGCCTATTCGGGCACACTTTAGGGCCCAATGCTTAGGTTGCGCAAAAAGTTGTAATTTTTTTTGTCACTTTTTTTTCGCTCATTGCACCTCAGGCACGCTAGTTAGTCCATTTCTATGAATTTCGGCGAAAAACGAGACAAATTATTTTTTGGATTTTCCTACGCCGCCACTATTCGCGCACACTTTAGGGCCCAATTTTTAGCTTACGAAAAAAGTTGTAATTTTTGTTGTCACTTTTTTTTTGTTCATTCCAACTTAGGCACGCTAGTTAGCCCATTTCTATGAATTTCGGTGAAAAACGAGACAAATTATTTTTGGGTTTTCCTACGACGCCCCTATTCGCGCAACTTTAAACAATTCTTAGCTTGCGAAAAAAGTTGTAATTTTTGTTGTCACTTTTTTTTCGCTCATTGCACCTCAGGCACGCTAGTTAGTCCATTTCTATGAATTTCGGCGGAAAACGAGACAAATTATTTTTTGGATTTTCCTACGACGCCCCTATTCGCGCACACTTTAGGGCCCAATTCTTAGCTTGCGAAAAAAGTTGTAATTTTTGTTGTCACTTTTTTTTCGCTCATTGCACCTCAGGCACGCTAGTTAGCCCATTTCTATGAATTTCGGCGAAAAATGAGACAAATTATTTTTTGGGTTTTCCTACGACGCCCCTATTCGCGCACACTTTAGGCCCCAGTTCTTAGCTTGCGAAAAATGTTGTAATTTTTTTGTCAGTTTTTTCCCGCTCAAAGCACCTCATGCACGCTACTTAGCCCATTTCTATGAATTTCGGCGAAAAACGAGACACGTAATTTTTTCGAATGCGTCATATGAAAGGTATATTCGCGCACATTTTAGCGCCAAATTCATAGCATGCGAAAAATTATGTACATTTCTTTTTTGTGCAGTTTTTTGTAACATCATTGCACCTTAGCCACGCTAGTCAGGATAATGGTAATGAAGGCGTCTAGCTTCATTCTTTTTCAGCTCCCAGGCTATCATATACCTAAACGTCAAGGCATCCTTCCTAGTCCACGAGGAGTGTTTGAGCACTTCCGAGCGAGCAATGTAGTCCATGTACTTGAGGACGTAAATCCCACAATTGTGACCGTTATATTGCTTTGGTCGGTCCTTTATCATCACGACTGTCCAAGGGTCCCCCGGTGGCCGTGAGCACGCTAGCGAGAGGACAGTAATCTACATCCAACAACAAAAACGAGACTCAAGAATAAGTATCAAGAAGAACATACTGTGTCATCAGGTGAAACAATAAAAACTAACCACTAAAGTTATGTACTCGCTGTACATCTGTGCCGGCAGCTGTCCATGATTGTCCTCCCTTAAGCTATCATATATGTGAACCGTTATGAACGCTGGATGGAGAACTAATAAGAACCAGTGGTTTGCATGATGACAATGTATCATGATAAGGTTCGCATCAGCAGCGTGACATTGATAGTTTGCGTTCATCATGCCTAACACGTTTCTACCTGGTTTCCACTTACCCCTGCTGCCCCCTCGCCCCCTCCATTCTGTGAATTCCCTCAGCGTTAATTCCACAAAATGAGTGGGATACATGTTAAGCTTCAAATATTCAGAACGGTTAAAATGTTGCTCTCTAATCCGGAGCAGATCTATGTAAGCGTTCATGACAAAATTTGAAATATCTGTCTCCGGCGCCAACGTTCTGATATCCTCATGACCTAGGAATGTCGCCAGCGGAAAGTATGTTGAACCGACAGACTCATGCTCGAAGTAGTGCCGGTCGATCCAACCCATCTTGTCCGGCCTTAATGGCTTCGTCGCTTGTCTTTTGTCCGACCGGATGCTTGGGCGCGAGGCCTGGATTCCAACTTGGGGAACCTCACTCTGGCGCTGAGAGTCGCACGGGGGCACTCGAACCAAACCTGCCAGCATGTACGCTACCGAAAGTTGCCACCAATACGTATCTAAACGATGCATCACCTTCCCGTATAGCTGCCACGTCACCTGGGGTGCATCCAACATATCTAGTTCCCCCCGGTAGAACTGTAGATGGTGGTGAAGGTTTACCCGTCTCTTCCGGTTGGCCTCCGGCCCCCAGGCCCACACCTTAGGCCACTCCGCATCGGAATATTCCCGCGGTTGTGGACGTCCCGTGGGTAGCCTCTCGTAAGACCAAACCTGTGAATGCAAACATTATATGGAATTAGTAAATAATCACGAATACTTTGACACGTCAAAACAAGAATATAAATGCTCATACCTGTAATAGAGTCAAGCAGGCGGCAATAGACTTGGCATCCAATCTCGTAGCCTTATGCAGTGCTCGATATAGGTGCGCAAGAACAGCTGAACCCCACGAATACGAGTATACCTCTTCAAGATCCTCCAAGAACTCCATATACTTCGGATGCACGGTGTTTTTCGAATGTGTCGGAAGTAATATGGCTCCAATAATATACAGAAGGAATGCCTTCGTATACGTCAAGAAATCATGAGGAGTGTATTCATCCGGTAGCACACCGTACTGCTCTCTCAGCCATTTAAGTTTGATGCCATTAGACGTAAAAGTTTCCCTCGGAATTCCAGGAAAATACTGCCTAGCCATGCACGATATGGATGCAGACGTTTTGCTCCAAGTAATGGGTTTGCCGTGACATAGGATTCCAAGTATAAATCCGACGTCCTCTAATGTAATAGTCATTTCACCAAACCGGAAGTGAAATGAGTTCGTCTCGCCCCTCCATCGTTCAACTAGAGCGGATATAAGGCAATCGTCATGCCGAGACAAAATCCCGGGATCAGTGAACATGCCGAGACATTGTTCCTCGTTCAGTACCCACTCTTCGAGGTGAGTTGTGCTTTGAATTGTTTCCAAAACACCCCTATCGACACCGTCAAATACGTACCTCGCGACGTGGTCATCGTCATCGTAGAGGATTGATGTATCATGAGGTCCGGAGTTGAAATCCATATCTCTAAGAACAAAATATGATCGTAAACAAACTTAACGTCCATAATATTTACATTCCAAAAATATAACCGGATCTTAAACCTAGCTTACCAACGGGTTAGCAATAGTCATTATCTCATTATTTAAATGTATTAAAACAATTCCTCACTTCCCACCACTCCGAACGCTTAAATTTAGAGCCAACGTGACAATTTACCAATATACCCCCCCCCGATGGCCGCTACACCGCCAACACCACAAAATCGCTTTAAAACCACTTTTTAAATGTATTTCTATCAATTATATACCAAATATTTCCTCAGGGTATTTTAAGGGGGAAAGTTACCAAAACACCCCCAACTTATGCAAAATACCCCCTGACAGCCATCGCCCCAACAAACATCTCAGAACGGCTGGAAAAGTAAAAGTAAGTCGGCAAATTTCACAATGTTAAATTATCAAAATACCCCGCTGATGCCCCCGGGGTACTATTAGCACCCTAACGCCCCGCAATCAGCTTCAAAACAACATTTCAGGTGTTTTACTTACATTTCTGGACTAAGAAGTCCTTTGAAAAACTTTACCGGGAAAATTACCAAAATGCCCCTCTAGGGGTGGCAAATTACCAAAATGCCCCCTGGGTTCGGAAAATCTCAAAAGTGCTTTAAAATGCTATGTTAAGTTTCCTGAATTCATCCGTGATCTAAAAAGTATTTTTCGGGATTTTTCGCCCAAAAATCCCGAACCGGTGTCCGGGTCGAGCGATTAAAAACCCGTTCGCCCAAAAAAATAGCCAACGGCTTTGGAAGGGCCCGAATTCCTCTGAAATGGAACTTCCCAACATCCTAGGGTTCTCGTAAAAGTTTCGCGTGAAATCGCGCTAGCTTGATATTTTAAATTACACTGCAAAGTTACAAGGTTCCGCGTATCAGTTAACCCCTTTCCAGTCTTTGGAAAAATCTGAAATTTTTCCCTGATACAGATCTTTTAAAAATAACTAGGGTCTCTTTTTTGCACTTTGGCAAAATATAGCTCTAGCTATGTTTTATAAATTTGGTAAAGTTGTATAATTAGGTTTTCACCTTTAGCGACAATTACGCCCCGCAATCAGCTTCAAAACAACATTTTCAGGTGTTTTACTTACATTTCTGGACTAAAAAGTCATTTGAAAAACTGTACCGAAAAAATTACCAAAACACCCCTCTCGGGGTGGCAAATTACCAAAATGTCCCCTGACTTCAAAAAATCTCAAAACTGCTTTAAAATGCTATTTTAAGCTTCCTGAAATCATTCTTCATCTCAAAAGTATTTTACAAAAGTTTCGCCTAAAAATTCCGAACCGGTGTCCAGATCGAGTGCTTAAAAGCCCTTTCGGCGAAAAAAATAGCTAACGGCTTCGAAAGGCAAGCGTGGGGGCCACGAAGAAAAAAGTGGAAGGCCGCATAGAACCTCAACTCCTTGCCGTTCGGGGGTGGGGGGCCATGCACGAGAAAGAAGGATATGCAAAAGAAAACAAGAAACCAAAAAAGGATACGAAAAAAAAAACAAGAAAAGCAAAAGAAAACAAAAAGGGAACCGGGGTGGGGGCCACGAAGAAAAAAGCAAGGACAGAGAACCGCCCCCTTGTTGGGGGTGGGGGCCCACAGGGGTGGGGGAGGAAGGGGGTAGGGGGTGGGGGCCACGGTACAATGAACCGCGGGAGAGGAAGGGGGGTGGGGGCCACGGTACAGTGAACTAGGGGTCCTTGTTGCAGTTCGGAGGAGAGGAAGGGGGGTGGGGGAGGAAGGGGGTGGGGGTGGGGGCCACGGTACAGTGAACCGCGGGAGAGAAAGGGGGGTGGGGGCACGGGACAGTGAACCGGGGGTCCTTGTTGCGGTTCGGGGGAGAGGGGGGGTGGGGGCCATGGTACAGTGAACCGCGGGAGAGGAAGGGGGGTGGGGGCCACGGTACAGTGAACCGGGGGTCCTTGTTGCGGTTCGGGGGAGAGGAAGGGGGTGGGGGCCCACAGGGGTGGGGGAGGAAGGGGGTGGGGGGGGGATGGGGGCCACGAAGAAAAGGCCACTGCTTGTTGCGGTTCGGGCTGGGGGGGGGCCACGGGAACCGCGGGGTGGGGGCCACGTACGAAAGATAAAAGAAAAAAGGGCAGGGGGTGGGGGGCCACGAAAAAAAATAAACGAAAGCGCAACACCATTTTAGACTTAATTATAGTCGTTGCAAAAATTTAATAGTGTAGAATTAGCAAAATACTCTTATCGGGGTGGCAAATTACCGAAATGCCCCCTGGCATCGGAAATCTCAAAAGTGCTTTGAAATGCTATTTTAAGCTTTATGAATTCATTCTTGATCTAAAAAGTATTTACAAAAGTTTCACCAAAAAATTCCGAACCGGTGTCCGGATCGAGCGCTTAAAAGCCCGTTCGGCCAAAAATAGCTAACGACATCAGAATGGCGCAAATTCCGGGGAAACGGAACTTCCCAACAGCCTAGGGTTCTCATAAAAGTTTCGCGCGAAATCGCGCTAGTTTGATATTTTAAATTACACTGCGAAGTTACAAGGTTCCCTGTATCAGTTGACCCATTTTTCCCTGATATAGATCTTTTAAAAATAACTAGGGTCTCTTTTTTGCACTTTTGAAAAATATAGCTCTTGCTATTTTTTATAAATTCGTGAAAAATTCATATTTTGACGCCCTAAAAAAATGACTATTTTTTGGACTTCGAATGAATATTCGCTAATAAACGCTAGTTCAATCCCTAATTTCAAACTCTCAAAAAACAAGAATTTTAGACTATGATAAGAACAATTTAAGCTAAACACAATTTAAACAAATCATTGGTAAGAACAATTTGAAATTAACATTGAATTATAAGAAAATTTAAAATACTTACTTGTTTTAACTTGATATATTTGTATCAAGAAAAATCCACCGATTTTCTAGAGTAAATTTTTTTGTTTGGGTTGTTGTGGAGACTATGTAAGTGAGATATGGATTATGAAGTGTGTGTTGGTAAAGATGATGGGGAGAGGAAGAAATGGGTCGGGGCGAAGGGTTTACAAAGAACAAAAGATGAGGGAGAGAGAAGAAAGCAAGCAGAGAAAAGTCGGAAAAAGGACGGGGAACCGGGCACGTGGCAGGGGGGCCGCAAAATTGGGGGGGGGGCTGCAAAATGGTGACTCGGATTTGGGGGGGGACCGGAGGGGTGCCACGTGGCAGGCAGGAAGGGGGACCCCTGCCACGTGGCAGGCAGGAAGGGGGACCGCATGCCGGACGGTTGGTGGGTGGGTGTAAAAAAAAATTAATTGTGCAAACCGCACATAAGGGGTGCGGTCCGATGGATATTATCCACCGGTGGGCTCTGATCGGGCCTGTATATATACTCCAACGTCATAACTTGCAGTTTCTTTCCAAACCAAAACCCGAAAAAGCCTCAAGGCCACTTGCCATTGGTAGACCGTGTGAGCATACAAATCACACGAACCTCCTTTACAGGACGTTGCACCCAGAGCTACTATATATTCACACACCCGATTCCCGTAATATTCCATACCCGTTTCAAAAGAAACCTCTCTGGTTCCTCTTGTAGTACTAGTACCCTTCAAACAAGCCACAAAGTTTTTAGACTGAAATCACCCACTTCGGTCAGATTTATAGGTTGGACATGGTGAGAAGATCGATTGAAGACGGGATTCCCATACCACCCTTTTTGCTGAAATGCTATGATATGGTGGATGACCCGTCAACGGAAGCGTTGATTTCTTGGAGTCCCAACAATGACAACAGTTTTGTGATATGGGATGAGAATGTTTTTGCTGCTCAGCTGCTTCCAAAATACTTCAAGACCAACACACTGGCCAGCTTTGTCAGGCAACTCAATATCTATGTGAGATCTTCTATCCTCTGTTTGTGTTCCAATTTCTCCTTTTTTTTCCTTTCAAATGACTTGTGTAAAAGAGCATAGGAAAAATTGCATAGAAAAGTGGGCATCTACTTGATTCTTCCTCATGTTTTCGTAAAATCAAATTTTAACGAGTTAGTGATTTTTTAGTTCTTTTAGTATGATTATATACTTCTTGACTGAATTATTGGGTATTTTGTGCTTCAAGTAAGCAGGTTTGCTAGGATTCATCGAGTTTTTGTTCGATAGCGTACTTCTTGGTTGCATAATTGGGCATTTGTTGGCATATGGATTGGTGTTTTGGTTTGATCAGATTCTTGAAGTTCCTTTGTTTTTGTTTTGGTTCCTATGGGTAGTTTTTTCATGTAAAGCTGCATATGTCGGTATTCCTCGGAATAGTGATTGGTGTGTTAGTTTGAATCGATTCTTGAAATTTTTTCACTTTTGTTATGGTTTCTTAGATGGTTAATTCCGTGAAATATGATATGTAATTATTCGTTGAACTATCGGGCGTTGGTCATGTTCGAGTTACCTTAATCAGGTTCTTGGAAAATTCTTCATTTTGTATTTAGACACAATAAGGGTTCAATTCAGTGGAGGGTCATAGGTTTTGTTGTCAGAGCATTATGGGATGGGGAATTACGACTGCATGCTATGTTACATGGACTCGGTACGAGTGTCCGGATCGGATACGTGTCCAAGTGTCGGATTCGTCTAATTTTGAAAACACAAGACACGGGGACACGGCAAAATGTTCATATTTGTTATTGCTTTTTAGTTATTTCATAGGCAAAAAGATGTTTTATGTGATGCATTTGGTTTTAATTGACAATTTGTCTTGTCTCAAAGCAATAACTAATTAAACAAAAGACTACAAGATAGTATCATAATGGCATATCCTAAGAGATGTGTCGGACACATATCCCATACCCATGTCCAAGTGTTGAGTGTCTGACACGGGTACTTCACGCAAACCGAAGAGTCCATGTAACATAGACTGCATGCTTCTTGATTAAGCGGGTATGTGGCTTTTAACTTAATCAGTTTCTGTTTTGCTTTTTTAGATGGGTCCACTTATTTTTAAGCGCGATTTTGTTCTTAACTCTTCTTGATTGTGCATGGACAACACGGTGCTTTAAGGTCATTTATGCTGACTGTGGCAACCATTGGCGCTTTTAAGGCACTTGTTGGTTAGTTGCACTTCGCCGCATATTAAATCTTGATGTTTCAGCTTACTGTTCAGAAGTAATTGGGAAACTGATATTTCCACATTAAAATTGAACGAACCCACTCCGAATTTGATATTTCCACTCCAAAGTTGATGTGCACCTCCATTTGTTATATCTGGGCATCAGTGTAGATTTTTTTTTCCCACCCTCTATGTCATTAGGAATGGCCAAAAACTTCTCCGGTATCCCGAGTTTGCAGTTGTCCTGGCATAACTTCACATCAGTCTTCTCATAATCCCCATAGTTGGCATTGCTAAACTTTTGTAAAACAGTTCCATTGTAAGAAAAATTCAGCAGTTGAATACAGCTGAATGTTTGTAACGTACACTTTGCTAAAGAAGCCGTGTGAATATTCTACCACCAACAGAAGTGGTTGTGACATGCTTACTTTTTTTCACTAAAATTTTGAGCTAAGTTGGAGAATAATAAATCCCACATGCTCTGTGCACATGTAGAATATTTATGTACCTCAGAGATAAAGGAGAGTATAAGTGGCTGATGGGAGAGAGGGTTTGGGAGTGGGATTGTTCAATGGAGATTTGGGGTGAGGGGAGCAGGGTTGGTGGTGGTGAAGGAGTGACTTGGTGGTCGATCCTTTACACGCCACGATCATAAGCATTCGCATTTCAGCTTCACTCATCTTATGGATGTATTTTTTCTTAGTTCGCCCGCTTCTGAACCATAAAATGTTGTTGGTCTCACTGCAGTCCTGTAAAATTTCCCCACAACACCTTGGAAGTAGACTGTTCTCATCCTATGGGCCAGATCCTCGTCAATCTCTTTGTCCGTGTGCGCTAGTGATCCAAGATACAAAAGATAGTATTTGGTGAGTACTTGTTCTCCATCAATATAAACTCCATTCTCCGATGCCGTCCTAGTTTTGCTATAATTGCATTCAAATTACTCAATTTTAGGCTTCCTTAATCTAGATCCTTTGAATTCTAGAAGTACTTCTCCATACCTCTACCTTAACCCTCGTCTTTCTCTAGTCTCATCGACTAGAACTATGTCATCCGCTAATAATGCACAACACTGGACTCTATCCTTAAGATTCTTGGCAAGCTTGTCAATAACCAAGGTAAAAAGAAATGGGCTTAAAGCTGACCGTTGGTGAAGTTCGAACATAGTTGGAAATTCACTAGTCATTCCATCGGTTGCTCTCAAGCTTGTGATTGCTGCCCACGTCAGAACCTTTGTGGAGCCTGCAAGAACATCTATATTAATCGGCTTTCATGGTGGTGGCCTTCCACTGCGAGGTTTCATTTGTTGCATGGGCGACGGGCCGACGGCTAGATATTTGGCTGGGACAATAATTCTTGGAGAATTGATGAATTTGACTAGAACAGTTTGGTACCAATGGTTCGGTAGGTGGGAATTTTCCTTTGTGCTTTTCTTTGATTTTTTCTGAACCTTGCTTTAATGTTACTTTTGTAAAGTAGATATCCAGAAATGGTTGACCATAGTTTTGGACCATTTCAACCTTTTTTTTTTAAACTTTGAATCTTCATGTTTGCATGCCATTGGTTTACTTGAATTACATTTTTTTTTCTTCATTGTTGGTTGAACAAGAGAGAGTGAATTAGTCCATAGCATTTGTCATCTCTCCTGAATTCTTGGGCTTTGGTTACCGAAGACAAAAACGAAAGAACAGTAGAAAGAGTGTGAATGAGCATAGTTGAGAGATGTTCGATGAAAAGCAACCCTCCTGGCCATCATTCTATTTACGGGTTGTGTAGGAAACATTTTAAAGCTGGGCAAGCATGTTACAAAAAAACTTCTTGTGCTTGTAACAATTGTTGATCTCATGATTTTTTTTTGGCACCATGTCCTATGTTAAGACAGTTCCATTAGATGTCTATCTATTACTGGTACTAAGCTTACGTGTCACTTTAACCACTTTAACTACGTGTATCCACACTCTCTCTTTCGCTCTGTCCTCTTTGCTCCGGTCCTCACCGGACATGTCACACCTCTATAGTCAAAATTCCCTCAAAATTAATAGGTTTAGGTAAGGCATTGACTCGTTGACACTTTCTAATTCAATCTATGAATTAGAATCAAATCTGGCCAAGTAAATGATGGCTGGCGATCATGAAGTTGACAAGCTTAAACAAGAGGGAAAAAACGGCTAGCAACCATCTACCTAATTCCTGGATATTTACTTTCTAAATGGAACCTTATAATGCCATAATAAAATTGACAGAGGATGACCCTCTATAATGCATTGGTTTCTTGGAGTGTAAACAACAGCTTTATAATGTGGGAAGAAATGTGTTTGCGGCTGAATTGCTTCCAAAGGAATTGCTTTCTTATAAGCTTATTTATAAAGGGGAAAAAAAAAAAGATTCCATTTAACTCCTTGATGCCAGGATAGAATAATACGCTTCATAGTCCTTTCCACTTCTAATGGTATGCAACAACAAGTTGGGGTGCTTGAGCCAATATGCAGAGCACCCCTAGAGACTGACTATAGCGATTCAATCCCTTCTCTCACTCTGCTTTCTGGTTTTTCTCTTTTTTGTTTTGCTTCCTTCACTTCTTCTGTTTTGCTTACTTAATTGGGTACTTTCAGTGGATTGCGTAGGGTGATATGGATAGATACGTAGAGTCTATACTTCAACGTACTCAAATTTGTGCAGATAATTTGCCATTGTTTCTGTATCTCTTCCTTTCTTTTTCCTACTTCTTGTCTCCTGCTGTTTTTACAAAGAAAGGAGCAGAGTACCAATGGTCAGTTAGGGGTCATAGTTGTTCTTATTACGACAATATTTTGATGAGTGAATTTTCGAGGAGTTATTCATGACCCTCTGTCATTCCTGATACCTCTACCTTCAGAGCTTCACTGCTCGAGGAAAATGAGTAAAAGCTGTAAATATCCTTGAGCAGAGATCGATAATTGATCCCTTCTCAGTTCCAAAGCTTCAACACCTGAGAATTGAACTTGTAAATTCTCAATTAATTTGATTATACATACAGTAAAGAAGGCCTAAACAACTGTAGGCGACTTTATTAATTCAGAAAGGGTTTGTCTATAAGAGTTAAGCTTGTATTTTGCTATGTGCTGAATTGGGGTAAACATGACCTAACCCATGCAATGGTTAAGCAAACTTGACTGATAGGGTCGATCTGGCAATCAAATCTATGTCAGAAACGAGTACATCAAACTGTTATTACACAGTATAAAGGACAAATATCATGGGTTTTGTAGTGTCAGCTAGAAAGTTGTGCTTTTACGCGTAACATCCAGTACTTACCCGAAATCTTCGTAAGTTGATTTCATGTTCAATAATCCCAAAGCCAAGAGTAATTATATGCATTGCCTTATACTGTTTTTTGAGCAAAAATATAGTGTGGTATGCTGGATATGTCAATACTACTTCGAAACCGTGACTTTTTGTGATTAAATGTGGAAAGCGCCACGTTGAATGATTTGGATCTTGTAGAGTTGCTTAAATAGCTCCATGGATGGTGTTCTTCTATTTCAAGTAACGATAAATCAATATATTTGATGTGTTTTGAGCATTTGTTTTGTGGGCCAAAACTCCCATTTGAGTGAACCTTTCCATATTTACTTTTTTGAACCTTTCCATATTTATTTCTTGTCAAAGTCCTTGCAGGCCGGCCTTAGATGACAAAAAAATAATGTTGTACCAGCTTGAGATTCGCTTCTGGCTAATTTCAATCTTCTTAGAAGGATTGTGTAACACAAACTTAAGACTTAATACTGACTGACCTTTGCAGTTTTCCAACCATGGAAGGCTGGTACTCTTCCTAGCTTCAGGAGCTTTTTTAGAAGAATCTTATCACTTGCATCACTCCTTTATCTCTCCTTGGCTTACATTTGTAATGTCCTTTTCACTCTAGATAAGGTCATCATCATCTATGTCTGTCCCAAACTAGTTTGGGTCATTCCCTCCAATCAACACACACGTTCTCAGATAAATTTAGCAATGAAGTCTTTTGTTAGTACTTCTCCCGTGTTATCTTCGGTTTACCCTTTCGTCATCTTGTCCCATCTACTTGGGCACAAATCACCTCCTCTTATAGGGCCATCTAAAGGCCTGCGCTATCTTAAGCGATGTTTCATCATCTTTTCCTCAATTAGCACGACGCCCACCTAGTTGCCAATCCTTCCTTTTTATCCTACCACTCCTTGTAGTTGCTTGTTCATTTAAATTTAATATTTTTCCAGCATTGCTGGCCCGACTGTTGTCTCTACTGTAATCGATGTGCTCTGGTCGTATGGGGCTGTCCCCCCCTCCTTATGCATTATTGGTACTTGTTGCCTATTTATATTTACTTCCTCCCAAGGACCTCCTCCTAGTTTTACTACAACTGCATTCCAAGAAGTCCGTCTTGGTTCTTCTTAACCCAAGGCCTTGGGGTTCTAAAGTACTGCTCGACAACTCTCACCTAATGGTTAGTCTTGCTCTAGTCTCACTAATTAAATTCAGGCTTAATTGCACTGTAAACCCGGTGTTTGCCAAAAAATTGCAACCAAAACCCCAACTTTTACAACTCGAGACTCAAGACCCCAAGGTTTGCAGTCCGTTGCAATCTCATGATTTAACTGATGGTGGTCAATGAATCCGTTAGTTGTTGGGGATATTTTTGTCTTTTCAAATCCCCTTTGGCCTAACCCTTCTTCGTCCACGTCCACATCCACATCCACCACCACTTACTTCTTCATCACCTCGGCCCCCTCCACCACAACCTGCCCTTCACCACCACAACCCCTCCGCAAACCCCGTAACACCCACCAACCCACACACCTGCGCACACGTAGAACCCACCCCCCGTCAACCCTCCCCCCCAAACACACACACACACCCAGACAGAACCCACAACCTGTAGTCCACACACACACACACACACACACAGAGCCCACACCCCTTAACACCCACCTAATAACCCAGACACCGAGCAAAACTAATAAAAACAAATTCAAATTAAATATTGACCCATGTTGAGTAAAACCAATCAAGTGAACTCAAATTTTGGGTGTGTGTGAGTGTGTGCGTTATGGGGTGTGGGTTCTGTGTCCGTGCGCTACGGTGCGTTCTGTGTGCGCGCGCGTTGCGGGGTGTAGGTTATGTGTGTTACGGTTTGTGTATGTGTGGGTGTTACAGTTTGTTGTTTGGTGATTTTGGGGAGCTTGTAGAGGTGGCGAGGAGGAGAAACCGAGCGGCGAAGCAGGAAAAACTGCCGATCAACGGTGGTGGTGGCGGCAGGAGCCACAACCATGGTGGACCGAGGTAGAGGCAGTGTGGTTAGGGCAGGCGAAGAAGGAGAAAGAGAAAGGAAAAGGAAGAAAAGAGAAAGGAAAAGGAAGAAATGAGAAGTTACCATCTTACCCTTCCTCTCCTTTGATCTCAGCCATCTAAGTGGCTTGAAAATTTTAATTTGTGAGAGAACTTTAAATAATAACCTAAAAGACAGAAATACCCTTTAGAAGTAAGGGAACAATTGACTCCCGTTAGTAAATCCTGAGATTGCAACATATGGCAAAATGTGGGGTCTTGGGTGTCGAGTTGTGAACTTTGGGGTTTTGGTTGCAATTCTTTGGCAAACATAAGGCCTAGAGTGCAATTGAGCCTAAATTTACGTCATCCTTAAATAACATACACAATGGCACCTCATCTCAAATTTCCTTGGTAAGCGCATTTGTAATTATCTTTTAGAAACTCCCTAGTCATTAGATTGGTTGCTCTTATGCTAGGAGTCGATCCGCTCTTCATATCCTGAATCAGATATTGGTTGGCACTCCATTCTTCTCTAGAGCCCATGACATAACTCTCCTATGCCTTGTCGTGTTCTTTTCTGAGACCTCTAAACACCATGGGAAGATCCTTTTTCTTATCTCTAGATCTCTCCATATATCGTCTAATCAAGAAAATAGCTCTCATATTGGATCTGCCAGGCATGAATTAAATTAATTTTAAGATACTTCAGTCACCCTTCTTTGTCTATATTCAATTATTAGCTTGATCCCTCTTTAGTTGTTATATAACTTTGGGCATCTCTTTATTCTTATATGTACGTATCAAAATATTGTTCCTCCTCGGGCATTTTCTTAGTATTTAAGAAAAGGGTAAATTGCACTAAATCCCTGAGGATTACACCCGGTTCTCACCTAAGACCTTGAGGTTTCAATTTAAACAATTAACACCCCAGCATTGAGGACCGGTTCCAATTGGACCCAAAATGTTTTTTCGATTTAAAAAGAGGCGGATGGCCTTCCACCTTGAGGGGCATTTTGGGTAACCAATATTTGGTGGTCTCTCTCTCTCTCTCTCACACACACACACACACACATTGAAACACAGACCCACCCACACACGGTGCTGCCCCCCTCCTCCCCCCACCACACCATCCCCCTAAATACGCACCCTCCCAGAATCCCCTTGATCACATGGTGCACTCACACACTATATAGACACGCACACGCACATACACACGCGACCATACATGGCTGACACACACACACCGACACACACTGCACAGCCCCACACACGATGTACACACGCACTCACACAGGGCTACAGCAAGCAAAGCAAGCTTTTCCCCTTCGTTTGTTGTGGGTCGACTCCATTCAGTTTTAACATGCTGACATCTCAGCCGTTCTTGCTTGCGGCCTTCCCTATTGCATTACCTTCGTTGCTTCTGGCTAAGCATCTTGTCTAGCCAGCTCATAACAAAATGTTAAACCGGCTGACACAACTGAATTGGTTGGGGAAAGGAAACCCCAGAGACCAAGCACTCCCGCCCCAAAAGCCGTACAACCCCGGCGCATTTCAGATGCTTGAAGGCCCCGCTGACCCCATATTGATATATTGATAAGGAAATCGATTAGTCCACACGATGAAGTCAATGTCCCGAAATCCGTGCATGGTTCCACTCTCTAAAAGAGCCTTTCTTCTCAGATAGGTTATGCCAAAATTTGACGGCTCCCGAGAACCATGGACAGGATCGCGCTCATTCGGTATATACACACACACACATGCACACACACGCAGCCATACGCAGCTGTAACACGCGCGCTCACACACACGCACACACAGAGGCACCCACTACACACACTGAACAAATGCACACACCTTCGCACCAATACCCCAACCCACCAAACACACAGAAGTGATAGAACACACGCATACACCAGACACACAAAACACACGCTAGGGTGGGGGTGGTAAGGGGTTGGTTATTGGAAGGAGGTGGGGTGTGTCACCGGTGGTGGTGGTGGGCTATGGTGATTCTTGTGTTGGTCTTCCTCTGCAAATTGCACACATAAAAAGACACAAGCCCCGTCTTCATCAAAATGGGTTTCAGTGCGGCAGACTGTAACACACACACACACACCACACACACACAGAGCCATACACTGTGTGCGTGTGTGCGCACGTGTAGTGCATGTATGCATAGTACGTGACTCTGTGTAGCGCGCGTGTGTTGCGGTGTGTGTGTGGGTATGTTTACGGTTGTGAGGTGTGTTGGGCAATTGTGCCTGTGATAGTGTGTGTGTGTGTGAAAAGTGCACTGTGTGATTGCGGGGATGCTGGGGGTGTGTGGGGGTGATTAGGGGGTGGTGAGAGGGCGGCGTTTGTGGTGGGAAGGGGGGCACCATTGTGGGTGGATCTGTGCTTCAGTGTGTGTGAGTGAGAGAGAGAGAGAGAGAGAGAGAGAGAGAGAGAGAGAGACCACCAAATATTGGTTACCCAAAATGCCCCTCAAGGTGGACCCTCAAGGTGGACGGCTGTCCACCTCTTTTGATACGGAAATACGATTTTCAATCCAATCGGAACCAATTCTCAACACTGGGATGTTAGAAGTCTAAATTGAAACCTCAGGGTATTAGGTGAGAACCGGGTGTGAACCTCAGGAGTTTTAGTTCAATTTACCATTAAGAAACTAACTTAATCAACATCAACCTATCTATGCCCACATCACAAACCTCAATAGGAATACCATGTGGACCAACAACTTTCCTGTTTTCACCATTTTTAAAGCTTCCTTCACCTTAGATGTTCTAGTTCTATAAACCAACCTTTGATTAGTATTGTCAAAAGAATCATCGAGTTCTCCTAAATTATCTTCGGTTTCTCCATTAAACCAGTAGCCTTTGATTCTTGGCCTTGGTACACTTCATGTGTTACAAGTCTTTGTTGCAACCTTTTTCTTACCCTAGCTAGCTTGTAGATCCCTTTTTCACCCTACCTCTAGCCTCTCTTATTGCCTTATTTGCTTCCTTCATGAAACTCCCTTTCAACATAACCTTTGTGGACCTTTTGTTTCCACCACGAAGTTTCTTTACCTAGTAAGTAATCTACCTTTCCACAATGAGACTCACTACCAAAGGTAATATAATGCGAGTGTCTTTTCTTTAGAAAGGTACTTGCTATCTTCAAATAAAACGCCGCTGTGAAGTCTGGGATGTCTTCTCCTAAATCATTTCTCTTTCCAAAACCAAATCCTCAGTGTACCCTCTCAATGCCTCCACTAATTCTTCCGACATGCCGATTTAAACTACTCCTATAGACGTCTACTAACGTGGTATTCATTGTACAACTCCATTCCTATCCTCCCAAAATTCCTTCTTGATATAGTCTGCTCGTCCTACCAAGAGGCATATGTGTTGATTCTATTAGCAGTCTCATCTCCCATTACTTCTATCACCCTTCTGCTTGACATCTACAACATCATTTCGTAGGTTTCCCCGTTTCCCATAAGTTATAATCTGTTTCCTCTAAGTCCCTAGACTTTTCTCCTAATCACTTAGTCTCCTGAAGACGTTATGTTTACTCTCAGCTTACCCAATTACAAACTAAGTTCCAACTACCTAACATAAGTCTATGATTCCGGACTAACGTCTTTACCAGCATTGTACAGTGTGGCGTGGGAATTTTGCTCTCTTGTCATCTCATCTGGGCGCCGACACATAGCTTCTTGCCCATCTTTCCAAACACTCAAGTTTAGGTTCAATGTAAAGGGAATGCCCCCGTATTATGCATAATTCTTTGAATTCATGTTCATCGCATTAGACTATGTTTTATGTTGATCGCCAACTTTCTAGATAAGCTCCCTTAGAAAATTACCGAAAACATCAAGTGAGAGAGGTCACAGGCTTAGTGCACTATACCAAGTGGCAACTTCAAACATTAAGTTTCTTCCATTGTTTCCTCTTCTCCTTCTTTAGTAGATCCATGTGATTTGGAACTCCCAATGATTCAGTATTTCATTATTTAAGGCGCTTTGAGGAATTTGTCAGTTTCAAGTTAAGCCCCTTGATGTTGCAACTCACTCTTCAAAATTATCTGCATGGCTGCAAAGTAAGATGTTGGTTTTTTGCAATGCATTAGGGTAACACGTTCGCGGTCGACCTCGCATATCTTTCATCAGTCTTACCTTTAGGCGGCATTCCAGCACTTTTGAACATCTGTAATGGTCTTGATATGATTCCTTACCTTTTTAAATCTGGATTTTGTTAAAGAAGCTCCACCACCAGACATAGTTCCCAACTGTCACTAACCTTTTGATTAACTGTTGGAAGGCTTTTCAATCCATTGAGATGCTTTGCAATCTGTGCACTTGTACGCTGACAAAAAGGACAGTGTTAGTGGCTGGAAAGGAGGAGGGAGAAGAATTGAGGGAGTGGTGTTGGTGGGTGGGTGGTTGGATCACGTAGAATATGAATTTGCATAGCTGTCCGCCACAGGGAGGTAGGGGTAGGTACGAGAACCCAAATTTCAGGGATGACATACAATATCCCAAATGGAAGGTAACTCTACAAAGATTTTGTAATTCTGAGGATGTAGCTGTAGCTTACTTCCAACTGTGTAATTACCTCAACTAAGTGTATCATAATTTCTGTTAAGGTATGCAACTAAGTCGCATTGGCAAGTGTTTCTGTTGCCTATTTATATTTCACAGTTTTGAAAATAGTCTTTTGCTGACTGAGAATTTCAGTTAGCACATTTGACAGGTGTTTTTTTGTCTATGCCTGGGATAAAAAATTGTTATGGATAACTGTCCTCGGAAACGCTTTCAAAAACACTTTAGCAAGCAATCATTTGTTCTTGGAATAAATTTGAAAATGAATTTGGGCAATAGAAGCACTAGTCAATCGGTGCCTAAATGTTCCACAAGACCAGATCTCTGGGTAGCATTCCTATTATGAGGAAGGGTAGATACGAAGGAAGTTACTTTCTGGAATGTTGTGAATTATTCGACTTATATTCCTAAGTCTTTTATACACCTTAGGTGTTAGGGAAAATTACAAAAAAGTGGGTTTTGGGGTTAAAACTTTATAAAAGGTGGGTTTGTTTTGAAAACTTAAGAAAAGAGGGGGTTACTTTTTGGAATTTTTGAACAAGGGAGGGGGTTGAGAAAAAATGGGTTTTTTCAACTCCTCATTTTTTGTCTACCCAAAGTACCCCTCCCCATCTTCCCCTCAAAATCAGATTTAAAGTAAAATCGTAGTTTCAAACCGCGACTTTAAAGTAGAAATCGCGGTTTGGAACCACGACTTTAAAGTAGAAATCGCGGTTTAGAACCACGACTTTAAGTAGAAAACGTGGTTCAGAGCCATGTTTTCATTTTTTTTTCATTTTCTGCGTAATTAAAAATGGAAAACATATATATATACTAAAAACGTTGTTTAAAACCGCGATTTCTACTTTAAAGTCGCGGTTTCAAACCACGTTTTCTACTTAAAGTCGAAAACGTGGTTTACTTTATGTGTATGTGTTTGTCTGATTTGGAAGGGAAGATGGGGGAGGGGTATTTTGGGTAAACAAAAGATGAAGTTTTGAAAAAACCCATTTTTTTTTAAGTCCCCCCATTGTTCAAAATTTTTCAAAAGATAATCCACTTTTTCTTAATTTTACAAAAAGAAACCACCTTCCACTAATTTTTAACCCCAATACCCACTTTTTTGTAATTTTCCCTAGGTGTTATCTGCATTGTCGTTAAGTACCCAAATTGCATTAAACTATTACCTGATCTCATAGTTGGTTTTTAAATTATCTACATTTTACACTATTTCTCCTTTCATCTAAGTTGGTTTGAGGGAGACGTTTAAAGCCCCCGTGTGCAGGGCATGTGACCATTTTGTAAACAGTCCTTGGTGCAAAAACCTTTGGTGAAGAAACCGAACATCCTTACCTCTCACCGCCTCCTATCACCATCACTGTCATCGCCCCTGGAAAAGGCCTCCTTCCTCTCCTCACCTCACCTCCATTACACCTAAACTTATATCTAATCAGTTAGGGGAGGGGAGGGGGAGGGGGGGGGGGGATGGGACAGATGAATTAAAATTAGGTTAAAAGGAAACAGTTAATTGAGTCAAAACTGCACAATTGATTTTCAAAGGGAAACCAACCATGGCTTCTGATGATGATGATGATTGATGACTATGAGCTATGAAGATCACTGAAGCTTCGCATCATGGTCTTCAAACCTCATGCTAGTCCTCTTGGCTTAGTTGGGGCATGATGTCTTTGGTTAGGGTTGGATCTTGGGTTGCTTCCTTTACAATAATTCTGAGTCGCAACGGCAGCAGGGCATGAGGAAAAATAAAAAAATTATTATACTATTTTTAGCGGATAACTTATAGAGTTATAGATTTTCTGTTAAGGACTTCATCTGATTCTGATAAACCATTTAAGTAAGCAATTGTTATGATATATTCAGGAAACGGTAATACCTGTCAACTTTGCATGTGCCAAGAACATGGAGCCACTTAACAGCTCCATTGAATTGACTTGGATAGAAGGACTAACTGTGCTTAATCGAATACTTTGACAACCTATTGTAAAGTTCGCTAATAGAATGTCAACTTTTGGATTTAGACGTTTAGTCATTTGTACTCGAGTTCTTAGGAATGTGGATACATGGATACACGCCAGGCCGTTACAGATAGCTATGTCGTGATTCATTGCTAATCTGAAGTGTTTTTTAACTTCGGAAATTTCCTTCTTTTTTTATTTTAACGTTTCTGTACTGCAGTTTGATTAACTAGTCACTAACCCTTGTTGGTTTCAGGGTTTCAGAAAAATTGAAACTGATCGCTGGGAATTTGCTTGTGAGGGTTTTGTCAAAGGACAGAAGCATTTGTTGAAGAATATCACCAGGAAAAAGTCTCAGCAGGTCCCGGTTCAGCAGAGATCTTTGGAGCAAAAAGCCAAAGACGTCAGTGTGCTTGAAGCAAGTAGGAATGATGGGCTGAGAAAGGAAGTTGAGTCTCTTCAGATCGATAAGAACACACTCATGCAGGAGCTGGTTAAACTGAGGCAGCACCAAGAAACCTCACAGGGTGAGCTGTTATCGCTTAGAGGGAAACTACAAGGTATGGAGGAAAATCAACAGCAGATGCTTTCATTTATAGTGATGGCCATGCAAAACCCAGGGTTCTTTGTTCAGTTAATACAGCCAAAAGAAACTAATTGGCGCAGGGCTGAATCTGGTAGGAAAATACTGAAACGAGTTACGGAAGATCGTGAACTAGTACCTTCTGATAGGATGATAGTACCATATCAGCCATCCATCGACGAATCACCAGAGTCTACATGCATCCCATCTTCCAAATCTGAAAAATCCATTGAATCGGATGATTCTTCTGATACTTACAAAGATTCTTGTGATGTGGAGTTAATGTCTGGTCCAATGGATAAAAGATCAGTTCCTTCTGATGGGGTGATAGTTAGGTATCAGCCTTTGGTAGATGAATCTCCAGAACCAACTTCGAATTCTGAAAAGTTGATGGAGTTGAGTTTTTCTTCGGATGAGTTGAAAGATCTTTTTAATATCGATTTCATGCGAGGCCCGAGGAATGAAGAAAAAGCTTCTTCGGAACATGGTGACCCGCTTGTTCTGACTGATCTTCCCGATGCCGATGGTATGCTGGATAAGCTTTTATCTAGTCCGTTGACATATAAAGATGACGATTATATGCTTGATACTGAAAATTTTACCGATGTAATGGAGATGTGAGAAATCAGAGTTCAGATGTCTAGCAGAAGGATTGATTTTTCTCAGCATGGAAAGAGAAAACAAGAGCGCTTGAAGTCCAGTTCTTAGTACGTGGGTCAACGAGTCCGAATTTTGAGCTTTTGAAAGCCAAATTCTCTCTTTTTGCTGAAAAATATCTGGAACTCCTCCGAAGCATCTGTACGTAGTTTGGTTCTTCCGCCTTTGGGAAACATCACTTAGCTGCAAATATATTTTTTGACACCATCTCGCCATCTCTCTCTTAGTTTGGTTCTTCCACCTTCATATAACATTACTTGGCCGCAAATATATATATTTTGACACCATCTCTCTCTCTCTCTATCTCTCTGCGCGCTCCTTCTGCTTGGAAATCCTCCTTTTTTTTTTGGTAATTTCCTGAACATTTTGGAAAAGCTTACAGGGAGAGGCAATTCTCATCCTCCAAAAAAATGGAAAAGCTTAAAGGGAATGGAGATATCGTTACAAACTTCCAACCCCTATTCTTAGCAAATTTCACATATGCAGACCTGGTTAGATCTGGCAAAACCCACTATTCATATACTGGGCATTTATTTTGTCAATGCATAAATTTTTGAGTTCGCTTGTACTAGCGCAGGCCAAGTAAGAGCGAGTCGGGCATGGACATACTTGCGGGTAAATTATCCTTAAGATTTTTACTTTTTACCTCAGTCATTTTAAGCAAGCCACTATGATAGCCCACCGCCTCTTCTAGGTATGCGTGTATGCGTGTTTGTCCGTGTCTATGTGTGTGATTGCTCCTTTGTGTTTACACGTTTGTTATGTGTGTGTAGTTTACTCTTTGTGTATGTGTCTGTCCATGTGTGCGTCAGTTTTGTTTGGGTTGTTTCTTCTATGCTAGTGTGCGTTCACGCTTCTGTGTCATGTGAATATGTGAGTGCGCGCGTGTCTGTAGTCTGTGTGTTTGTATTGTTTATGTGTATGACTGTGTATTGTACTGTTGCTTACAAAATAAATATTAGATACATAAACTCTGAATTATTCGCAGGGATATGCAACCTAATGTTGGTTGGTCATGAGTCCAAACTAATGCTAATTATAGAATTTGCTTAAATTCTATTCGTACCCGCGATAAGCAGTTATAATCTACGAGCGGACTCGGCTACCTATTTGTCAGGTCTACCCGATATTAAGCGACATAATATGTTGCATTTTGGACATAGGATAAGAAAAGCACTTCGCAGACAAGATAGAAGGAAAGACAAAAGCAAAGATGGTAACATCTCATGATCCAGGTCCACAAGCAAAGCACGAGATGTCTGTTGGTGGACGCACGCCCAAGCACCCATGAGAAAGACAACAAAGTGACAAACAACACAACCCAGAAAACGTTGGCAAAGGAGCCTAAAACTGGAGGAGAGGAGACTATCCCTGCACAGCCTTGGCCATGCCAAAAGCAGCTGCAGATGCTATGGCTCCGATGAGAGCAGTTTGCAGAGCGCTTCTAAACGGCTTACTCCCGGTAAAGTAGCCCTTTGCAAAGCCAAAGACGAGCAGTGCCAACAAGGTTAAGATCACCGATGCAACCACGGCCTTTCTCGCAATGGGGATGAACATGTAAGGAAGAAGGGGCACTAGTCCGCCCAAAATGTAGGCAATGGCGATTGTGAAGGCACTTTGTAGCGCTCGTCTTGGATCTGGCTTCTCTAGTCCAAGCTCAAACCTGCATGGATAAAGCGGCGCATTCTTAAACAGAAAAAGGAACCCGGGTAAAGCGTTTAATAGCACTTTAAATAGCTTGGATTTACGGTGAATCATATCATTTTGGAGGAGAAAGCTCGGAAAACAGATCCTGAAAAGCATAGTTTATACTATACAAATGTTCAGGTCTTACTCTAATTCATTACTTAAGAATTGCGATCTTTCACGAGTTTGAGCTATAATTTCTGAATCAGAAATTTCAAAAGCGTACATTATCCTATAAAAAACTTCTTCGTGGATTTGAAACTTGTGATTTTTGGAAAGAGAGACGAGGGCCAGGACTGGTATCTGCAGCCCGTGAGAGGTACAAAGCACGAGCTTGTGGTTAGTCAAGCTTCCGGCTGACATGATAGCAGGCCTAGCAAATAGATTTCTGATAAATCTAGACTGTTGAATTTGTCAGCACGCCCTTGTTTTGGACTGTAAGGAGGGACAGTTCTAAGATGCCTGCAAAGGCACTTTTTCGGTGTGCATTGCCATTTTCAAAACCCCAAGTGGTGCAGAAAGTACCTAAAAGGGATGCTTATATAATTATAGCATATCCCCAAAATTAGCCAAGTAGCCAACTTGGTTCCACATAGTATAACTGCAGAGGAAAGTGACTTCATCACAAAATCAGTACTGTGAAATCAACTTACTTCATCATAAAATCAAGCCATGCTTGCGGGTTCTTCCGAAGAGCATTCACCACGGGCCTATATTCATGCGGCTCTATCCCGTACTCTTCCAGTATCTCTGCAACCTCAGCAGCCTCTGCATTTCAAACCCGGATAAACATTTCACAATCTATATTGCCCGTACATTGCACTACATAGCGTGATAAAATAACATTCAATCACTATATAGCCTTCAAATTCCCACTTCCAAATTGCAATATACCCCGAGGCACTTTTAGTAAAATGACGTTATAAGTTCTCAAGATACACAAATCTATAGACATTTAATCCCGGCCTTTCACTCTTACGTGGTTCATGAACATATGGAACAATGTAAAATTTAGCGGGTTCTTTCGGAAAATACAACTCCATTTGGAGGGCCTACTAATGAAATGCTTGACTGTTGTAAATAGCACCAGAATCGATTTAGGCTCAAATTAGTACTTGTGACATAGATTGCATGCGAATGCATTTACGGGCAAAAATGTAGGACAGTAAGATGTGTTCCAACCAGTATCAGGGACAGTGATGATCTCCTCCTCCTCTCTTTTTAGCTCTCTCATATAGTGATCGGCCTCGCTCTTTGCTGCCAGGTACCTGCATATCTCAACATAATCAGAGTGCGGATACATCTTATGCATATAGATTCATGTATCTCCTCATCCAGTATCTTTTACATAACTTATTCCTTCAATTTTCCTCAAGCTATAATGTTACAAAACTCGTAGTCAACATTGCAACTCTGGGATTGCTCCTGCCTTGGAAAACACTATAAAGGGTAAATTTTAAAAAGTGATCCCGAAGCAATATAAAAATTCGGTTATTTTTTTGAACTCCGAGTTTCTCTTTAGTGCAGGAGAGTCATACCTCAAGCACCTCATTAAAATTCTTTTATTTTGTTAAGTTATCACTTGCTCTTGCTCAAGTAAACAGAGTACAAATCATTATAAAAGCAGGAAAGTCATACCTCAAGCATCTAAGTGATGAATTACCACCTCATTCATCGAGCTCAACACATTGCGCAACGAGAGCTTTGATATAGTGTTATGTTACCACTTGATTTAACACATTTTAAGCACTTTCTTGCACTTAAAATTATAACATTGGAAGACACATGACTAGGAATGCATCAAACAAAAGAAATGCTAATAAGCCCGAAAAAGTAGGGGAAAACGCCACTATATATATAGGAGAAAGCGTAAGTACCCGCCGAGTCCCATGGAGATGGCGCCGGCGGCAACCTCGGCAATACCGGCAGTGAGAATGATGGAAGACGACGCATTAGCGCCCGAAAGGCCGGCAGCGAGAGCGAACGGGACGGTGAGACCGTCCGACACACCGATGATAATATCACGAACAATCTCGCCTGCGGTGAAGTGCTTCTCAGTATGCCTGTGCAACAAGGACTTCTCTATCTCCCTACTCCCATCCTCCGCCATTTCTATATGTATGGAAGTGTACCCAGTTATTATAATAACCTGAATCTAGTATAGCCTTCTTCCTTTTGCTTTCTCTCCTTATAAAGGGCAATGTGTACAAAATAGAGAATAGACTACGTACGTAAACTACAAGGGTTTTGGTTTTGTTTGTTACATGTAGAGGCAAAGTGGGCAGGATTCTTTGGTTACGATATGGACACAAATACTCTAAAATTTTTAGGGGCCTCGATTTCCGGGACCTAATTTGGTCAGGATTTACAATATATCTTAGGGCTCGCTCGGATTTTGATCCTCCCCCCGAGTTGAGAAGAATGGATAAAAGATCCGGTTCGAGAGGTTATTTCGACCAATAAAGATTCAGTTGATCTTCGATTTTAATGGTTGTTTTACCGTTCAATGATCAAAATTTGCTATTCAATGGTCAAACTATTACTACCAAAAACGAGCAAAGATCTTTTTACATTGGTGGATTCAACAAAATCACCCGTAGTTTTGCATAATATAGTTTTATAGAACGAGTACATTTGATTGACTAGACAAAGAAAAAGAAAGAAGTAATGGAGGTTGCGGCTCGATTGAATTAAACCATAGGCAGCTTTCAACGGTTGTTTCGATCACCGCTCAATGATCAAATTTTTTTATATTCAGTTGCAAAAATATACCACCCAATGAGCAAAGATCTTTTTACACAACCACCCATGATTTTGCATAGTATTGTCAATCTTGTATTACCCAATTTAATTATTTGGTAAAAATATTTGAAATTTTTTTATAATAACTTTCGCTTGTTTGGTAGTAAAAGATAGTAGCATTGTATGATACATTCCATATCACAAGAATCAACCATTGCCTGACCCGTGGTCAATATACAATTTTAGTCGTCTAAAAGATAGCGACCTTCATCGGCTTTAGAACCTAGAGCCCGCCTGAGCTGATTTTATGTTGCGTAAATATATGGGCTCTAACATTCTCAAAACAATATAAAAAACTACCAATATGGATACATAAGAGACGAGTTTAATTAATATTGGCTTTACGTCAGATGTCATCTAGGCTATGATTTTGATATTGGACATTTTTATTTAAATTCTATCTAGGCTATGATTTTTCAATTTACTTTTTTAAATACACTGTAATATATCCTATTATTATTATAGTCATAACAACATTAATTGATTACCTTTTATGCTAAGAAAATTAAATGCAGTGCACTAGAATAACATATGACTAATTGCACTACAATTCAATACCACAGTCAACGTAAGCTAGTATAGAAATAAAAAGTTGACTGGTTATTGATTTCAACGGTTGTTTTACCGCTCGATCAATTGTCAAAATTTGCTATTCACTTGTCAAAATATTCCTACCAAATGAGGAAAGATCATTTTACATTGGTGGGTTCAGCAAAATATCACCCATGATTTTGCATAATATTGTCAATTTTGTAAAATTACTATATTTGATTATCTGGTAATAATATTTGACATTTATCATAATTTTTACTTATTTGATAGTAAAAAGTGGCAATAATGCGCGATACATTCCATATCAACCATTGCATAACCCATGGTCTATATACAACTTGAAGCATCTAAAAGATAGCGACATTCAGCAGCTTTAGAACCTAGAGCCCTCATGAACTGATTTTTTGGTGCGAAAATATATAGGGCCTAACATTTTCCAACCAATACGAATTTAGCTTGAATTTCATGAACTCGGTCCAAATCGAATAGGGAGGAACTCGGTCCAAATCGAATAGGTGTCTCCAACTAGATATGAGTCCAAAAGAGCTAAAAAACACAAGTGCACGTGAGAGCTTGCGAACGTCTTCTGCTTATACGTGTGGGAACTTTTTGGCTTGGTTGAACCGCTTGGCGTATTTTATCTACTCGATTGTCTCTTCACAACGAAAATTTTGTCCCGGAAAGAATGAGAAATATACCAAAAAAATCGACTCAAAGTTGTTATGGCTGTTATGTCTAATGATGATGATGATATGAATTGGGATAGCACTCCTAAATTGCGGGGATTAGTATCCGCTGTTGTACCGTACTTTTGCGGTAACAAAAAATGTTGCTAAATATATTTTAGTAATGAAATGTTGTCATTATAATTTTTAACAACAGTGACTAAACACTTTTAATGATAATTTTTTATCACTAAAATTGTTACAAAATAAATATTGTACAGTAGAAGATCATTATTCTTAAATTGCTAATAGTACCATGCACAGCTAATTCTTACATAAAACTTGGCAAGGCGTTAGGTCTGAAGGTTGACTACCTAAACGCTAGGCGGTGTGACTTGGTTGGTAACTATGTTCGACTCTTAATTCTTGAAATCAATTCGTATAATCCTCAGATGAATCCCTCCTTCCGGGTCCCAGTACCAAGCAGACTTGGTAGTTAAACTCTGACTAGAAAAGGAATTTTCCTCCTTTGACAGCAATTTATGTTTTCTAAATATGGTTAGTAACATTCGATTAGAGAGTATTTGAGATCAATTTTAAAATGATCAAATTTGATTAAATCCATATTAAATCATATTTGAAGTGTTTGACAAAAAAGTAAAGTAATTAAATCTGCTTTAATGTGCTCAAAACTAATTTGATATAGAATCCTCGTTTTCTTGGATGCCCCCTTTAACTTTGAATACACTGTATGGTCTTTTTTATCACATTAAACCTACTTTCTTTTCTTTTCATTCCAACAACTTTCAAGTCATTATGTTTATAAAATAGATTAAACCTGATTTTAAGAACCGGTTCCAATTTAATTAAAATTTACTTTTGAAAATCAGTTACAAACAATCTCTTAGTGACGCTAAAAATGTGCTTTTAAGATTTATTGTTGAAAGTGTCTGCACAACTGCTACTAACCATATTTAACAACTCTTAGTTGTCACTATATTATTAATATGAGTTGTACTATATATCCTCTTTATAAAAAATATATATATATTCCTTTTTCTTTGTGCAACACCAAATAGAATAAAAGATTTTGTGTGTTCAACAGTAGAATTATTGCATGGTTCGAAACCAAGAGTTGACCACCAAGAACTGTTAAAAATATATTATACAATGGTCCCCTGCTTCCCTTAGCCCCCCCCCCCCCCCCCCCCATTCAATCATATCAGCTTTCATGATCCAACGATTCGAGAAAGTGAGATAAACGGTCTCGGACCATACAATATTTACTTGTTCAGTTATAATGATCTCTAAGCGTCTGCGCGCTAGCTCGGCGCGTGCTTAGTAAACAGTCATTTTATTCATAAGTAAGCTGAACAATATAAGATCTAATGCATACAGTCCAACCTATCTGATTATAGAGAACTTTACACAATCACACTAGGAGTTTAGCACGAACTCCAAAATTCTTCAAGCCAAGCAAAGCATCTAGTTAGTGTGCTTACATAGGACTTTCTCCATAGCTTAGGACTCTAAGGGTATGTTTGAAATCCATTCAGTTTTCAATTTTTATTTTCAAAAAAATCAAAACGAAAACCTTTTTGAGTTTTCTGTTTTTACGATTCTGATGGGTTGTTTGATACAGTTTTACATAATTGATCTTTACTTTTGTCTCTTTTTTTCCTCTTTTCTTTTTTTTTCTTTTATTTTTCAAAACTTGAGAGCTTCTTCTGATCTCTTATGTTCAATAACTAGAAGTGCCCCCACAACCACCAACACATCTTCTCTGCCACCATCCAACTATTGTTATGTTAGTAACACACTAACTTGTGAATTACGGCTTCATTGGTTTGATTGGTTTAAAATTTACATACGCAAATCGAAGATATTAGAGTTACTTGATGGATGGAATTTTTTTTGGTAGTGTTTGTTATAGGGACAATGGTGGTCGGTATGATGGTGATTTGGATTTAGAGGAGTGGTGGGGTCATGGTGGTGACCGATGTTAAAGGGTTTGGTGTTCGGCAGTATTGGTCAGTCGTGATGGTGGTTATCAGTGGCTGTGGTGGCTGGTGGTGTTGGCAAGTTTGGGTGTGTTGATTAGTGGTGGTGACAGATCAGTGGTCAGTGGCTGTAGTGGTTGGCAGTGTTTATAGTTTGGTGTTGGAGTGTTGGTCATTGTTGGTGGTGGTGGTGATGGTCAATGGATATGGTGATTGACAATTGAAACCAATAAAACAACCCTGAAGGAGGGAGAGATGTGGGGGGGGGGGGGGGGTTGAATATGATTTTTAAAAATTAATGAAGAATTTAAACTAAACACAATCATGAATCTCAATCAAACCAAGTAATACTTCAATGAAGATGCTAACTGCACAATCTCAAGCAATTATAGAGCAGTAAGTAAAGAGATTGAGTTAGAGATAATTGACAAGGAGACTTAAATGATTCGGCTTGAACTACCCTCAAGCCTACATCCACCTCTTCATGAAAGTCCCTTGCAAGAGAACTGGAATCCACTAGCAACAATTTTCTTCCGGGTCAAGATCAAAACTCTTACAACACTTGGTAATATCCCCACACCAAGCACAAGCCTTGAATCCACAAAGCTCACACAAGACTTGACAAACCCAAGTTTTGATCACAATCATTTACAAAGATAAAGTGTGTACAAAGAAACCCTTTTGAAAGGAAATGGGTCTGAATAAAGCTTTAGAACAATAGAGAGATGAGAAAATTGATGACTTGAAAAATACTTACTCTTGATCAAAGAATTGCTCACAAAGATGCTCTATTTCATGATGTAAAATCATGAAGATAAAGAGAGAAAAAATTAATATATGAGTATTGATGTTTCTCTAATGAATAGAGGCTTAGAATGTGGTTTTTATAGTGTATGATGAAGCTTCAAATTAATTTTATAGGGTGGATGTCAAATAGCCGTTATTGAAAGATTTGGCATGATTTTGGGCAAAACTAGCCGTTATTTTTTAACCAACGGTCAATGTAGTGCACTGCATTCCTAATGGGTTCCACTGCATTCCCTTAATGCCAATTTCTCAACTATTCACAAAACTCATTTTCTTATTTTGGGCATAACTTTCTCTACAAAAATCGCATTGAGGCGCCGTTTTTTGCGTTGGAAAGCTAATGAATTTTTTTTTATCAAAATATGAAAAGATTAGCATCAAAAACATTTTTGAAAAAATCTGAGTGAACTTCAAAATTCACTCATTTTTAAAAAACACACTTGTCTGAAAGATTATGAATCACATGCAATGCACAAGGTGTCCTAAGATCATTTTAGGTCATAATCATCAATCCAGGTATCAAACGAAGACTAGTTACATAAAAGTAAAGATCAATCATAATTCTAGTAACTTAGCCTATGCATTCTTTGTTGCCCTTTGACATTGGACTTGATAAAGGTTCCATAGCATGTCCACTATAACTTTAAGCTTCTTTGGTTTTAATCTATCTATCCAACTTCTCAAATATATATACCTACTAAGAATCCACTCAAAGATCACATTAGAGCATAATCAATGTGTAGTTATCATCAAAAATAAGATGTAAGCCTATGTAATCCAACCATAGGGCTAATAAGAACATTGGTGGTTTGGTATTCTCGGGTGATAGGTGTTGGTGATGAAGATTTAAAGGAAGAAAAGGCACAAAATCTTTCCAACAAAAGATGAAAGGTGAATCTTAAAGGAAAAAAAATCAAAACTGAAATTTGCAAATTCCAAAATGGAGTTTTAAAAAACAGCATAATTTTGAAATTGGTTTATAAAATTGAAGTAAAAAAAAATACTAAAACTGTCTATTAAACGGCAAATTGTTTTTCAGTTTTCAGAATTGAATAAAGAACCTTTTCAAGCGCTACCTGAATAATACTCCATTAGTCGATCCATTTTAGAATTCCTTTCTCAATTTTATGCTCCATGTTAAAGAACAAACTTTGGCTGCTATCATGGTTGTAGAAATCTTCCTACAACCCCTTACATAGTGACAATTAATAATTCCTAAATGTTTCCTGTGACTTTTCTGTTAAAACTTTTAGCGATAACTCTTAACAACACTTTTTTAGCGTCACTAAATAAAAGCCACTAGAAACATTTAATAACCATTGTTCCCAACCTATTCTGGTCGCACCCAAAAGGCCCACTGGGGTCCCATTTTCCATGACACGTCCGCACAAGCAACAGATATTTTCAACGCTCACAACCGGTCAAAGCATGCACGCTCAAGTCACGTGCACTTCTCACTTTCGTCACATGACTTCGTCACCAAGAAACTCATCATCGTGCGACGCCGCATCACGCTTCGACCGTCGCACTTCGCACGTCGTCCGTCGATGCGCCATGGCATTTGCCCAAGGAGGTTGGCCTTGGCCTCCCCCTTGGGGTCGGCCTCGGCCTTGGCCTTCTCCTTGGGGTCGGCCCTTGGCCTTCCTCTTGGGGTCGGCCTCGGCCTTCCCCTTCCCCCTGGGGTCGGCCCCGGCCTCCCCCTTGGGGTCGGCCTCGGCCTTCCCTTGGGGTTGGCCTTGGCCTCCCCCTATGGGTTGGCCTTGGCCTTCCCCCAAGGGTTGGCCTTTGGCCTCCATCCTTAGCACATTCACTTCTCTTCAAGAGGCCTTTCACCCCCGTCGCCCAGACACAACTCCGCGACCTCGTCGTCCGGACGTCATCTCCGCGACCCCCGTCGCCCGTCGTCTGGACGTCAACTCCGTGACCCCGTCGCCCGTCGTCCGGACGTCGCCCGCGCGCCAACTCCACGACGCTCACCGTCTGTCGCCCGGACGTCGTCTCCGTGACCCACGTCACCGACGTTCGGGCGTCACACTCCAACACTTCGCCGCGCCCGTGCGCCGCGCCGCTGATACAGCCGTGCCCCCAGGCTCTCTGTCACACCACCGTGCCCCCGGCACTATACGCACTATGTCGCGCCCATGCGCCACCATTGACACCAACGTGCCCCCGGCACCTTACGCACTATGTCGCGCCCATGCGCCACCATTGACACAAACATGCCCCCGGCACCTTACGCACTCCGTCGCGCCCATGCGCCGCGCCATTGACATAGACGTTCTCCCGGCACCTTACGCACTCCGTCACGCCCATGCGCCGCGCCATTGACATAGACGTGCTCCCGGCACCTTACTCACTTCATCGCGCCCATGCGCCACAATCATGTCATCATGCCCCCGGGCACCACACTCATTCATCACACCATGCGCACCTTGCCTTGGTCATGGAACATGCTTCAACCCACTCTCCGGAGTGTACATCATCCGCGGGGATAGGCGACTCCTCCGGGACACTATCTCTGCCAGGGAGCTCTTCAACTCCCCTTCTGCCAGGTAGACGGCTCCTCCGGGATGCTACCTTGACTCGCTCCGAGTGCTCCGGCACAAGGACTCACCCGCGGGGATAGGCGACTCCTCCGGGACACTATCTCTGCCATGGAGCTCTTCAACTCCCCTTCTGCCAGTTAGACGGCTCCTCCGGGATGCTACCTCGGCCAGTCGGGTAGACGGCTCCTCCCGGATGCTACCTTGATTCGCTCCGAGTGCTCCGGCATAAAGACTCACCCGCAGGGATAGGCGACTCCTCCGGGACACTATCTCTGCCAGGGAGCTCTTCAACTCCCCTTCCGCCAGGTAGACGGCTCCTCCGGGATGCTACCTCGGCCAGTCGGGTAGACGGCTCCTCCGAGATGCTACCTTGACATGTTCCGAGTGCTCCGGCACAAGGACTCACCTGCGGGGATAGTCGACTCCTCCGGGACACTATCTTTGCCAGGGAGCTCTAAGTGCTCCGGCACGAAGACTCCCCTTCTGCCAGGTAGACGGCTCCTCCGGGATGCTACCTTGGCCGGCCAGGTAGACGGCTCCTCCGGGATGCTACCTCGGCCTGCGGAATAGGCGACTCCTCCGGGACACTATCTCCGTCAGGGTGCCTGCGTGACTGGCCTACGTGCTCCGGCACTGGGGGCTTGTGTCGGCACCCCTAGGGACTATGACCCCCGGGTCATTCCGAGACGGGAGCAGGTCTTCGGTGGGCATCGCGCCTAGTTCACCTGGCAATTGGGCGTCGGGTCTTCCCCACCGCTGCCAGGCCTGTGGGACTCCGCAAGGGCTTGGATTGGAGGCTAGATCAAGGGGGTTCTCTGGCCACACTAACGCGGTGGGAGCCAGTCTTTCCTGACAGACGGAGCGACTCCGTGAGGAGCAGGCCGGGTGAATATGCGATCCGACAGTCCGTGGAGCACCGGCATCCGTGGACCCCCCGGTGACGTGTCACTCCCGGGGAGCGCCACGTGTCGATTAATGACATCATCATCTCAATCTCTATAAATAGAGGTCTTGAGAATTCATTTGGACGGAAAGAACACATAGAGGTTGGACATTTTCAGAACATATTTCACTTTCTCACTCTAGAATTCTAGAGAGAGAAACATACAGTACCTTGACTCTGGACCTAAGCATCGGACTGTGACTGTCATCGTGTATTCATCTCGCGCTATCGCCCTTGCAGCACTGCCACCCTCGAGTTCTGTTTAGGAAGTCCTTGGTCTCTGCCCTTGTTCCACCCTTGCTGTGTCTCACATCAACATACTTGGAAGCTGACTCGGACTGCAGCCTTTGTGGCACCTCCACGTAAGTACGAACCCACTTTCCTTGGCATCAACCATTAATTGTTGCTATATGAGGGGTAGAAGGAAGATTCCTTCAACCCGGGTAGCAGCCAATTTTTTTTCCATGTTAAATATTCTAGTATTACGTTCAAACCAAATCACATGCATAATAATAGCAAAAGCTAGTTTACTTGATCTTATTTTGAAGCTCTACCTTCTGAAGTTTTGGATGATATACCGAAGAAAGTGAGACCACAAATTGGAGAAGCTCCTCCACTGCATTCTATGTAGCACCCGATAATATATATTAGCTTGTCTTTTGTCCTTAACCTCCCTTAACAAGAAGCCATAAGATGAATGCACATTTGGAAATTATCCTAGGAAACCAAACCACACCAAACATCCACCAAGGCACCATAGGATGCCGATGTCTTATGGCTTGCAAACCCAAGTGAATAGAGAACACACCACTAGGATGACCAACCCACACCACTTGTTCATTGGCATTAATATTCGGAGGTGGTATGGCCTAGAAATATGAGTGACACTTACTATCAGGTGAGCTGCCAGGATCACACACTTTCCTCGCACTAAAATGTTCAATAAGAGCCCGTATGGAAAGCTAATTACCAAGCGAATAAACTGCTAAATTTTGCTCACATGAAGTCCAAAAAGTATCAGAAGGGGGCTCCAAATTGGCAAATTCCATAGATTATGATCTTTAAAAATGTGGCTCTGACACCAAGTCACCCAGAGACAGGGGCGGAACCACGCTTGTACGAGGGGGTGCTATAGCCCCCCTTCAGATTTTGAAAAAATATATATATATATATATATACACATATAGTGTTTTTTTTTCATTTGCAACTTTCCGTTTCTCTCTCTCTCTCTCCTCCTCTCTCGGCTCTCACAGTCAACTCTCAGTCACCACGACACGCCGGCACCTCTCCAGGCTCTCCTCCTCTCTCGGCTCTCTCAGTCACCGCGGCACGCTGCACGCCGGCACCACCCACGGCCACCGGTCATCGGCTCGGCTCATCGGTAAGGTAATGCCGGTCGCCGTGGCGTCAAGTCAAGCTCTCACGTGATTTTGAAGTCTCGAAGCCCCTTCCCCCGATTCCGAAGCTCGAAGCCGGCGAAGGCCCTCCCCAGTCCAGCGGTCCCCACCCCAACTCCGGACAGTCCCTACCTAACTCCGGCGACTCCGGCCAGATCAGATCTGGCAGATCTAGCTTAGATCTACCGTCTACGAGCCGGCGGACGAACCGAGGAAGTTCCGATGAGATTGATTAATGAACCACGTTAGAGCATAGATGCCACAATCTTCTATTGACGCATTTTCCCATGTCATCACCATAGAACAACTCAGGTTATTATTCCTTTATATACCTTAATTTCTTCCGTTTTCTTTATGCTTGCATATGTTGCAATTCATGGGTTTGGTGGACTGGGGTCTTGCTCAGTAAATAGTCGGAGAGGGGGCTTTTATTTCCATTACGTACTTTAATTACCTTTATTGCTAACAATCAATATTCAATACTGCTAGGAGTAATATTATTGTTGTGCTAATAAAAGAAGACAATTTAGATGTTAAGAACTAAGAAGACAATTAGAAAAAATAGATTCCAGTCATACTATTTTTCAATCTAACTAATAATGGAGCAGAGCTCAAATAGCAGTGGCAGTAGTATTTTTTGCCGAAAGTATGTAGGAATCATGTATAAAGGGCTAGCTTTTTAGAGCAAATGACGAAGAAATTGCAGAAATGAACTAATCACGTTCAAGCTGATTCATGCGAAAGAACTGAAGATGGACCAATCGACATTTCATCTTAACAAAGTTGAGATAGATTGGTCGTTAGTGCACTCTTGCTTCTACTATCTTGGATTTGAGGAAATCTTGATACATTTGAAAATAATAGAAGATAAGATGGATCGGTTGACCTTTGAATTATGTTTGCTGGAGCTATTATAAACTGGTAATTTACGTACGGCATTCGTTCAGATTTAATAAGCAGAGCAGACTAAACTAACACTATATATGAACAGATGGAAAAAAAAGTTTCTTTGCATCCTGATTTGTATCCCTGTCTAAACTAGGTAATTGACCATAGCGGCATTACTCCTAATAAGGTCTTTAAGTTACTGGTTTGGCTACTGAAATAGTGAGCAGCCGCACATAGGTTTCAGATCCAAGTGGTAGGAAGAAAATAAATGACGTTAATATGTGCTTGGCTTTTGCCCGTATATTTGATTTGCCTCGCGTCCTTCCTTCGATATATTTTTAGCCCCCCCCCCCGGGATAAAATTCTGGTTCCGCCACTGCCCAGAGAGACTCCTTTCTGTGGGCAAGATCCAAGAAGTGCTTACCAATAACAGCCTTCCTGTCAGTTAATCTCTTTAATTAGTCCCAGACCTTTCTATTTTGGTAGGCATAAATCCTTCGGACCAACTTTAAAACTAGTAAATTTAAGGTCTTTTCCATGCTAGATAAAAGCTCTAATTTTGGCCTCTATCACCTTCATCACTTCTTTTAGGTGAAATGAAAACTGAGGACCAATAGATTTGCATACTTTGAAGGGCAATGATGGCCAGTTAAATACTGGCTGCACAAGAGAGAAACTTATTTGTCTGGTTATCAATCTTTGCCTTGGGCATAAAAGTGAAGACAATGAATTTTCCTCTCTTTAGAATAATTTCTCTGCCTTCTCTCTAAAAAAGTCTTTGGCAGAAAATCCACCGTAGCCGCCTCATCATGCTTTGGCGCGCGTGGGGCGGCGGCTGGACTTCGGCCTAGATCTATATATTCTTTCCATCTTTTTTTTGTGTGTTTATGCTTAGGATCTGCATCTATAGTGGCCGATGGCAAATAAAGGGTGGAAGACAGTGGACGATGACGGTCCGGTGGCCAGCGCCATCTCCCCCAACCATGATCAGGGATGGGGATGCCTTTATCTGCTCCGATTTCTTCAAAATCTATGTAAATCTTGGGTATTTTCTTGATCCTTTAGATCTAATAGGCTTAAATTATAGTGATTGTCATGGATTGACCAGTTTCTATGCTTGATTGAAGAGGCTTTGTTGCTAGGGTTATATCTATCATCACCGGCAGTGGCCAGAATTCCATCAGCATTGGCCGAAACTTTTGCCGACAACAATAAGGGCCCAAAAGTTGGTTGTGGGGGGGGGGGGGGGGGTTGTCAGTGCTGGGTAGTGTGTTTTGGGTTTTGGTATGATGTCCTTGGGGGTGGGTGGGAGGGATAGGGCCTCGGGGGCTGGGCTTCGGGGTTTGGGCGTGTGTGTGCATTGGGTGGGGGCTAGGGAGTGGGTGTCGTTGGGGCCCTGGGGAAGGGGGAAGGTATTCAGGGTAGTTTAGTCTAGGTTAGCCTTGTTTTTTAATTGTTGGTTGCTACTTTGCTTTATGGTGGTCGTGTATTTTGGGATGAAAATACAGGTAAAAATATTGTGAACCATGCAAGGCTGTCTATCTCTTGTTTTGCGCTGTGATTCCTTTGGTTGTCGAGTAGCCCTTCGATTATTCATCCGGTTCTAGTTGACTTCCTCAGTATAATATTTCTGTTTTTAGATTTACGTTGTTTCGTCCTTATTTTATTCAGTGTTTTATATAACATTTAAACTTCCCCGCATGTTACTTAAAATTAGGTTAAAGTGTAGAATATACTCTACTTTAGTTTAATTATAATTTGTATCGAGTCTATAAATTCGTTATTAGTTTCTAACCTTTGTTGTTTTATATACACAGAATCACGAGAATATCACGACCTTTACATGCCGTCCGACGACTTTATTCTATGTTCACGAGAATATCACGACCTTTACATGCCGTCCGACGACTTTATTCTATGTTGCCAAGCTCGGGCAAAGTTTTTTTTTGTTTGTTTGTAAATAAGACAAAACTAATAACGAATGGTCCAAGGGAAATCTGCCCCAAGTATTTCTACAATTAACTCCAAAAAAAAAAAAAAAAGATTGTCACCACAAACGAAATGCAACAATGGCCCCTGTTGCTTGGGTACTTCAATTGAGTGGGCAGCCCTATTGCAATTGATCAACAAATGAAACTCCAATTACTTTCTGCATGCATTCGGACAACATAGAATTGTATAACGAGGACCAGTAGCCATTTATAGCGGGAGTAGCAAGACTTGGGCTAACGTTTGCAAGTTCATCAGGAACCATGTGGTGAACCTCCATTAGTTTCAGTTTCCGGCTGCTACGCCATTAAATTTGTCACCCAATCAAGACCTACGTTATTGTTTATCACATCAGACATCACAACAGCTTAAAAGGGATGTATAGAAATCACAATTCGTACACGTTTATTACGAAACCATCATACTTTTAAGGTCCCTGAAAACACACTGATATCCTTAACAGTGCACCCCAGCTGTCAAATTTCAGCTTTCATTTGGCGATCCACGTACGAAAAATGAGAAAAGAAAAGAATATATCTCCACGAAGGAGGATCTTACATGTGAATCTGTCCTCTGGTAGCTGGAAGAGCCTTCTTCTTGCCCTAAACAGTTTTAGGAACCTGAGAAAACCAGAAGGTATCCAGTCAAAGGGTTCCCGATGTGTAAATTTTAGTTTAAAGGTTAATTGAGGGGAGTTGACGACAACCAACTTAGTCCATATTTCACCAGGACACTTTCCAGAACCATATTGCAGTGCCAACCGAACGCCCTTACACGACCCAGAAGTTTCTTTTTCGTGACAATTTATGAGCACCTGATTAAAATGGAAAATGGGAAGACCATAAGATATTATACAGATGCTTGTCATATGATTCAACAACATGAACCAACTAAAAAACAAAAATGATTACTTGGATGTTATTTTAAACCCACAGCATCAGAGCAGATAAGGGTCCGGTGCTGAACTATTCCTACTCCTCATTCTTCCCACCCTACAGCAGAAGCTTACAATAAGTTGCGACACAAATACACTTGACGGAAACATTTACATAAGATGACAATTTGGCAAACAATTTTACAAACACAGCTCATGACTCATGTTGAATTGCAACTAGCTCCAGTGCATTACATATAGAATTATGATTAGCGGAAGAAGCCTACATACATTGGTATAAGATAAGAATGTGATGCCTGACATGGCATATAAGCAAAACAAGCCAATCATTCCTATCCTTCCCATCCACTTATCCTACGGAAATTTGAGTCATTAAAAAACCCAATACTCAGACTAAAAAAGCATGTGTAGTTTATGACAGAAACATCAAGTACAGTTTAAACACATACACTGTACCATCTCTTGCCACCTCCATATCTTAAGAGAGAACATTTGGAGCTACCAATGTGAAAAGTATACCCATTGATTGTCGAGTGGGCTGGCAAATTCCAATCAAATTCTTTGAAACCCTAAACAGAAATGAACCAGGCTGAGCTATTCTATCTGCTTCATACTTGTTCATCCTTTCAAAACACAATATCTGTTAAGTTTCCTTCTCTATTCCCTACTGCTATCCAAAAAGAGGTGGTGATACAACAGAGGTCCATCATGTCCTTGTACAACCCTTAAGTATATACCACAAGAAAAGAATGATCATTGTGGGTCCATTTTCAGCACATTTTTCTTTTAGCATTAGTAATCTGCTTTAAACGAGCAGGGTACCAATATTGGACAAGTACATGAATGTCTCATCATTAATCACCTTCGTGCCTTTGGATGGTCTGCAATGGTCATGGAAGAGCCCATTCTATCTTGCTTATGCCACATTACTCTAACCCCTGCATTGGATAGTAACAATTCGCTACCAAATTATGTACTGAGCATGGGAAGACATGGACCCAGCACAGCCTAATAAGAACAGTACTCAAAATATGTAAGGCGCAGCCTTTTTGACCAAGACACAGATAATTCGAAGGTACAAGACTACAAGTATAGTATGAAACAGATATTACAGTTTAGAAATGTCCTCAAAATGCAAGAATAAGTTGCATCTTCTTTCACTGGCCAGCTAGAGGAGAGAAGGAATAAAAAACAAGAGGAACAGCATTTGGTTACTTCGGTGAATTGTATCAAGATATAAATCATACAAATACAAGGATATTCTAAAGAGTTTTACATTAGTTCAAAGGAACTGGAGATTCCAACTTAACAGATAATGGAAACCAAGTGCTAAGGTTAACAAGACCGGTACCACATCCTCTGTAGCAAAAGAAAGTAGCAAGTTCATCAATTTAGTACACCATACATCCATATTACATAAGGATTATCGCCATGTTTTAAGCAAGATTGTCTCAATCTTCCGGCTAGTGTTCAGCTGCCAAGGAATTGCCGGATCTACGTTTTCAGCCTTTTGGACTTGGACAATGAATGACTAGATATATTTGTGGGCATCGAGGATAGAGTTGTAAATGAACCGAGTTGTTCATGAACAACTTGTTCGTTCTATCTAGAACTCGTTCATGTTCATTTGTATAATTGCTGAACCGAACATGAATACAATTTTAGAGCTCGTTTATTAAACAACCGAGTTTGAACATGAGAGCGTTTGTTTATCATTGTTCGCGAACGAGAAGGCTCATTTACTTAACATTTCGAGCCCGAGCCGAGTTTACAAACGAGTATCGGTTCGTTTATTCATTATAAAGTTGTAATAAACCTACATAAAATATCTAAAGATCTCACAGAATGTTGTGCATCACCCGATTCTTATCCTAAAAAGCTGGCGCCAGCAGACGCTCCTCTCATCACACAAGCGACCGCCACGCCTTTCTCACGCAGGCCACAGCCAACAGCACCTCTCTCTCATCAAGGAGCCGGCAGCGGCGCCTTTCTCACACAGCCGGCAGCTGCTCCTCTCTACTCACAATCTACGAAATACAGAAAGGATGCACTGATTCGTTGGATGTCTCCAATTATCCGGCAATCTTCTCGTACTCATTCACTGAAAAACTAATTAGAGCTTATTGCTCTAAATTGATCAAATCCATCCTGATTTGAATGTCTCTTTCTATAGCATGTTTCTTTGTATATCTCTCCATCTTATTGTATTTAAGATTTTCATTTCTCAGGCTAATTTTGCAATGATATTCATGTAACTTTTAAACTTACAAAGTTACAACAGAGTGCATGATGATACCCATTCATTTGAGCTTATGGCTTGTTTCGTTGCTTGCCAGTTCTCTACTTGTTTCCTTTACTGAAAGGCTGAAAGCTAGTTCAGTTCGTTCAATAGCGGTAAGTGAATTCGAACATAAAAACGAGCTCAAGCTCAGGCTCGGTTCGTGAAGCTTAAACGTGCGAGCCGAGCCGAGCTCCAACTTAAGATCATTAACAGACATATATGTATATGAACTCGAGTTGAGCTTGAACACAACCCCAAGATATATATATATATATATATATATATATATTAAAAAAAACGAGTCTGAACATGGCAATGATCGACTCAAACTTGGTTCATATACAGCCCTAGTTGAGGAGAATAGGAGATGGTCTTTGCATCAGATATTTAGCAAGAAAGACAGAATTTAGGCACTCTTTCGCTAAATTAAAGGTTATGACTCTAATGAAGCCCTTTTTAAGTATTAGGATAACTTCTCATAATATATATGTTGCTTAATTTTTTATGGTTAGGGTGCAAGAGATTACTACGACCTCCTTTGGCAACTTTCTGACAGTGGGATCAAATTTCATATCAAGAAATTAACCAAGAAGATCGCTGCATTGGCAGTGCTTCAACCTGCTTTATTAGCCTGTATAAATTGCATTCAAGGCAAAGCAATCTGAGTAGGGATGCTTATTCAAGGCTAGTTACTAGAACATGTTCATGCCCATAAGAAATCTACACCGCTAGCACATTAACCCAAGGAAAAGAGTAAACAAAAACATGATGCATTAAAGTATCAGTCTTGATGTCTCTTCAGTTCAGGTCTCCAAATTTTTCTTCACAGTAAAAATCGGAAGAATTTCATGGTAATCATCCTCAGAGACACAAATGACTTTCAAAATATAATTGAATCTTACAGAACCTCATCACTAGATTAAAGATATACCAAATTACTAAGTCCCACAGAACCTCATCACTAGATTAAAGATATACCAAATTACTAAGTCCCTTCAGTTTAGAAATCATAAATCTTCCACATAGAAATTTCTCGGAAGAACGAAAGTATTATTAAAATCATCCTCAGGGGCAACAAATAATTCGGAAATAATCTAGCAAAGACCCCTAAACACCAAAAAATTCAGAAGAAAAAACACCCAAATACACACGTAGCTGTCTCTTCAGTTCAGGTCTCCAAAAGCATTCCGCATAGATTCTTCTCAGAAGAACGAAAGTTTTATGATCATTCATCATTAGAGACATAATTATATCCACATAAACAGTGATGTAAACAATGGAAATTAGCAAAACCCTTTTGAATTTCTGATTTATACGACTGTAAAAAATTGAAATTTCTACCAACACAGTTCAATAGAAACCCATCAGGTTGTATCATTGGTTAAAATCTAGGATCAAATAAAAAGTGATCCAAGCAAGCAAACTACCACCAAAAGATCACAGTAAGGAACAAAAATATTTCGTAGAAGAGATTTGTACCTTGCAGATAGAGTGATACTTGTGCTTATAAGAGGCTGTTTTATAAGGGGTGCGAGTGGGAAAGCAGAACCCTAGTTTTGGTGATCTAGGGCTTTAATACAAGTTTAAGAGGCCCAAAAAATTCAGTACACTAGGGCTTCTGTTGGGCTTGGTACTCTCTTACGTGTATTGGGTTGGGCTTACTGCTGACTAATAATGGCCTTTCTCACTCTCAAGCAATTCAGTCTCCCATGACCAAAAGGAAGTGAGGCATGAGCTCCATTTTTTATCATTTAAACTTTACTGGTACAGAGAACGTTGCACGTTAATATAGTCGAGAGTAAGATATTATTATCTTTTTTGGATCAAAATAATATAATTCAATTATGTTCTTATTTCTTTTATGACTTGTTTTAAAATAAATGTATATTTGAGGTTCGCAATTGTAATCAGTTCAATATTTGGAAATATTCTTTGTAGGCTTCTGGATTGAAAAAATATTTGATGGTACTGCTGAAAATAAAAGCAATGGAGAAATTAAAAGAATAAATCTACGTCTTTGTTTTTGTAATCTGTTAAATTAATTTATGGTTAAAATTTGTAATTTTCAAAATCAGGTGCTTTGCATTTCATCAATAAGAAATGCAAACCACCCGGTCTTCAACTACAATAACCGAACATATTTTCAGTTCAAATTGGCATCATATTTAAGCCTTATTTTTTGATGCATATTTAACCCTTTTTCGTTTTTTTTTCTTCTGTTTTTGTTTTTCCAACAAATTTTTGTTTCTTAATTGATTTTTCACGTATTTCAGTTTTTTTATTTTGTTTTTCAGTTTTTTAATTGGTTAATTTTTTGCTAACCTAAAAATGCAAGAATAAAAAATCAATCACAGTTCTCATTAATCAGTTCAATATCTAGTGTTTATTTCATTTTAACCAAATTAAAAAGAGAATAATAAATGAATTTCTTTGTTCTATTTTTCTTTCTCATCATACTCTTTATTTTTGAATGTATAGAATAGATTCATTACCCAATGTTCTTTTAATTTCATCAAAATTTAAGAGGAAGTAATAAAAGAAGGGTAAGAATGTAATTGACTTAATTAACGGATGACATAATCATCAAAAAATAATTTACAATATTCATACTTTTATAGGCAGTGTAAGTGTATATGTGTTTATATATATACTCACACACACACACACACACACACACACACACACAGATATATATAATTTTGCAACCACATAGTTTGTTTCCCAATGTGTAAATGTAGGTTTAGATTAAATTTATGACCTAATGTTCATTAAATGCATTAAAAAAACTAATTAAGGAAGGGTAGGGTTGTCATTGGAATAACTAACGGAGGGTAAAACTGGAAATGATTACAAAATTAGTAATTAATAATAGTATTTATGAAAGGGTAATATTGTTATTAGAGTGATTAACGAAGGGCAAAAACGGAATAAAATGATTTATAAGATTTATATTTTTATAGGTAGTATATAATTTTGTTGTTAAGTCTCTTGTAAGCGTCACTTTACTTTATCAATAAAGAGGCGAGACATAGAAGGCGAAGCTTAAATAGTACGAATGAAGCTTAAATATCAAGTCTCTTTTATCCTTTCTCGTTTGCGGAATGACTCACTCACTCCAACCATTGCTGCCATGGAACCCGCACTCTCATCACCAGCGCCAACTTGCTGTCAAACTAACGTAGCATCATCAACACTACTGTTGCTACATGCACCATTATAACCCCCCACCACTACGTAATTACCCCATTACCACTCTTATCGTACCACCAATTCTATTGTTTTGCTTGTCTGAATAAGATAATCTCCATTAGAGATATTTGCTGTGAAATAAGAAATAATAGTATTACTGCTATACAACTATATTAACAGTATGGATTGTGTGGGTAGCATGATAAATCTTCTGTGTAAAAAAGAATGATGTAAATTACACAGTTTTATCACAAAATCCCCTTTAAGTTACCACACAATACAAGTTAAACTATACCCAGCCTTTTAAGTTTTTAGATAGACACTCGTGTCCAAACTATACCGTACTTGAGCCAACACAATCTATTGTCCGCTTCCTAGCGTCCCCTCCTTTTAGCCACCCGTAATCTTCTTCCAAGTTCTCTCGCTTATGTCCTTCATTTTGTTTAACTTTACAAGTAATAAAGGGTCCAGTGTGCAAAAACACCAATCCTTGTCGTAACCTAGAATGATGTCTTAATCCCGAAATTCGGGCCTCATCCGATTAGTAGTCTCTCTGTGGCCACTTTTGCGATGTCCAGTTTGTTTATTCTATATTAGCGGCTTTCGACATCACTTCTTTGTCCAATCTAAGCTTTTGTGCTTTATTTTGTCGCTTTACAGCATTAACGCACAGGATCTGGGCTACAATCATAGTGTTCGGACAATTTGTTTCGACGACTTCATTCCGGGTTTACCAAGAAAATCATCTAACGTACATATAGTATATGCACACAGACATGTCTATGAACGTGCGCACGCGCGTGTATTTATAGGTAGATAGATGTTCATCCACAACATTGCTGAGAAGTGTTTAACCATTCCTTTCACTCATCTTCACATATTTTGCACTCTTGCGGCTGTTTCTTAATTTAGAACGTATGAGTTCAGTATTAGTTATACTAATGTATAATTAATAAGGTTTGCAACTGGATTTATTGCTTTTCATGATTGAATATCTCATGTACCAGGTTCATCTTTATCATATTTTATTTTATGGCAAGGTTTTATTGTAGTTTTGCAATTCCTTCATCTTTTGTTATGCTCATGAAGTTGTTATTTCGACCAAATTATTGTTTTTCTATTATGACTACCTAACTTCTAAGACACGAACTACTTCCATTATTATGGCAAGCTACATCTTATCTTTTGCAATTTAGACATACATATTTTCCTATCTTTCAACTGTCATTCGTTATGCCTTCACAGATGCAGCACAGATTGAAGTCCTCAATAACACATTGCGAAAAAGAATGGCTATGTGGAACATGGGCCATAAGATATTGGTAGATTATGGAATTCTCAATCAATGTTGCATTTTTATCTTTGCAATGACACATTTTTTCTTTTTATGTGATGATGTTGACCGGATAGTAGACTTCCTTTTTCAGGATATTATTGACACGTCTCATTAAAGTTAAAGAAAAGTCAGTTTTATATATCCATTCTTGATTTCATGGATGTCTCTATGCCACATGAGAACTTCTCCGATAAAAGGACAAATCTACACATAATACCAAGGAAATCAGCTAGTTACGTTAGCCTCCACACATGGTCTTACGACTTTGTGTGGAGACAAGCTGCCTCGCAATCACGAGCTTGTAAGCTTTTATCCTACGCCCTCTTCATCATCAATCGAATCACTATTTGCGACTTATATATGGCTAGATAATTTCGAAAGTTGAAACAACTGCACTTCTCAGAACTTAGCAACCATAATAAAGAGTCCAAGCTGATTATTAAAGGCCCATTGTTTACATCAGTGATGGCAAAGATGCTAAGGATTTCAGACTCATTCATGTTCATGCAAAAAAACCTTTGGATCTAGTATACATGTCTTTTGATCTGAACAAAAGGTGGTGAGGTTAGTTTCTTCTTTTAGATATGACTTACTGTTTAGAGTAAAATACAACGACTCATTAGAAACACAAAAGGTTTGACCTTAGGCAATAAGACATGGTTTCGACTACATAATTGGCTACTTAATTTTCTTTTTGGCTACTCAACATGGAATGAGGATGGTATATGATGCTGCCAATTCCTTGCCTGAAGGTGACAAAGGTTCTGGTGCATGGAACACGGAATACAACTAAAAGATCTACGGGGTTAAGGATGTCAACAACTCAGGTATCAGAGGTTCCTAGGAGTGATGGTAGTGAGGATTAACTCGTGCCCCATCGCAGTGGCATGTCGGCACTTTTTTTGATCCAAATTGTTGCCTAGTTTCACTGTCCTATTATGTCACGGTGGAAGATAATACGGTTTTCTGGGCCCATCCCAAAATGATATGGTTGTATGCCGATTTTTGGGTTTTTTCACTGGCAATAAAAAACCTTTTACGAAAAAATTTCAACATATACTCGCCATACTAAGTAAATAACTCTTATGCAATGGAATCCCGTTGAACATTCGTAGGGTCGAAAAGAAATGAGGCCGGCATCAAAGAGGTCCCTCCATTTACATCTGTCACAATAAGGGATACAACTCTCCCCTACCGAAATAAGATGGAATTAACGACCGTTAGCTATTGATGAGAGAACCGATTAGTGTGCAAATGGAATTAGCAGCAAACCAATAAGGTTACCATTAGTTTAACGACATTTCTCATTCCTGAAAGAGTTATACTTGATGGATCCAAGTACTCCATGCTCCGCGTGAGGAGATTGAAAGAAAATGCTACCTAGTGATTACTTCTCCACAACATATGAATTATGAGCTGAAACATCCATATGAAGAACAATTATATCTATGTGAATATATTGTGGGCATGTAGAGAAAATGTGCCTCTTAAGGCTACACGAGGCACATTTAAACATGAGAGGTTATAAGAAATTTGGCATATTTGCCATCTTGCAGGATGTGAGGTCCCTTTGAATCCTGTTTGACAGATAATATTTCTCAAATTCCTTCCGACTTTCGTCATTTGTCCATGATTTTGACAGGTAAGATGTAACTTTAGGCTACAATGTGCATAGCATTGTGTTAATACAAAACATAACAAGTCAGTGGGCAACTATTCAAGTCATATTCCCATCTTTAACGAAACTGGTGAGAATGAAAGATCACAAATGTAGAGATTTGTACCACAAAGAAGGTGGGAAAGATGTATCACTCTAGTGGGCCATAGATTTTGGCATTTATTACCTTGATAACCATGTCAACAACTTGCATTGATAGACATAAATTATAATTGCTAGACAAATAAATCTATCTTGTCAATTAAAGGCCGTTAATGAATGGTACTCACATATGCGCCAATCGAGTTATTGCCTTCCATGGTCGAGGTATCAAACCTCGTTAAAGGGTAACCATACATACTTATTAGGACCTCACTACAAAAGATGCAAACATTTACGTGGGAAACCAATGAAAGGAAGCCTTTAAATTTAATTCATGAAAAAAGGAATTCCTTCTATAGTACGACATAAGAACAATGACAAATGAGTGGAAACATTGTGAGTTAGGACATCATGATTAAAAGCAAAAAAAATTGGTGGTCAAATTGTCTAAGAGGAAAATAACATTGCTTATACTGCCAAATGGCTCATACCTCAGATCAAGGGAGGATGAAAAGGCATAGCTTAGCACGTCTGGATTTTTGGCTAAACTGGATGGCTCATGGGTAGTTGGCATATGTTTGATAGTACTAGTTGTTGCCACGTGCATCACCGGGTGTTGAATGGCATTCAGTGGATGGAGAATCAACCTGGCAGCGATCTGGACTCTGTAGTGCTTAATCTCGGACTAACAACATAAGCATTATGTTAGTGAAGTACTTCCTAAGTGCATACTAAAGCATTACGAAAACTTAAATGCAAACAAGGTTTACACCCTCACCAGAAAGATCGCTACACTCAACTTGCCCTACCAGTGCTCCATAAACTTCAACGTATACACTCCACAATCATCACTAAAATAGTTCATCACACACCTTATTAAGTAATGTCATTAAGAGGATAAAGTTAGAAACGAGTTGAGATAAAGATGGCTACAAAAGAATGAAGATCGTACTCATTGGTTTGCTTTGGACACCGATGACTCTGGAAAGCATAAGGCTGTATATCAATGTCTCTTCCAGCTCAACATATGTAGGGACACGAGCCTAACCACAACAAAAGTTAAACGTATTATAATGGCTCTAATTTATCTTATGTCCGTTCGACAACTTTAATAAATGCCATGGCTGAGTATATACGAGTTTCGGGCAAAAAACCTCCATCTCATCCAACACAATGTGTCAACCAGAGTCGAGATAGTTGATACATCCCTCATTTACGTTGATGCAGAGCATGAGCCAATGACTGTTCCAACACGTTGGCATAGAGAACTGAAAAGGGAAGAAAAATTGAGTTCTTAAGGTGAGTCATTAACACTACACTTAAAATGGTTGATATAAAAATGATGCCAACTGCAACAAATCTTCATTTTTTTACAGTTAGTGCCATATTTACAAGTATGCATGTGAACCTTGCAAGTGCACATATTCAATATATAGATAGAATAATGCTATGGAAGAATTTAATGATTGAAAAGTATATACCAACTGGACGCTATCCATTTTAATTAGCGGGTCGGCATGTTTGAACAAACGGGAGAAAAATTCAAAGATCTCTTCATCAGAACTGGCGCTGTCCATGAATTTGATAATTGATGACTGTAGTTTATATAGGTAGATATGGCTCAGTTTCAAAATAATTAGAGTGAATGAGCAATACTGAAATTGAAACGACATAAATCACTGCAAAGTCGGAAGTAAATATGTAATGGAGCACAGAGTTCGAACGATTTACATTGAGGACTTCCGACCACGCATCAGCAACCTAAAAATATAAGTCAGGGATGATTTTCTTGAAACCTCATTCATGTATAATGATTGCATTCAATCGCACATTGCCTATTGATATCCATAAATCATGATATATGCAATATTCTTCTCATCACACTATTGTAAGCAAAAAATGTTGACATATAAAATTTAAATAACTAGTGAGGAACGAATTATGCAATCAATGAATGATTGGACATGGAAAATGAAGTGAACAGTGAGGGTAGAGCAGTAAGAATGGAATAAAGGTATGTACTATGTGTTTGAAACAATGGAAATGCTGAGAGCACAACCTTCCATTATCAAAAACAGTAAAACAGCTGAACCAGTAGGCAGAGTACTGAGTTCACATCAATAACAATAACTAGACAACATAAACATTGTCCAAAAATAAGGGCCACAAATCCCTGAACACCTCTCCGAGGTAGCATGACCCACAAACAAGTTCATGCAGACCTTAATCCATCGTGCAACCTATTACTCAAAGAGAAAACTCATGATGTTAACAATTTAAATTTTACATCTTATCAGGAAAATATGACCTTTTGATAAGACTCGCTTTATATGCCGTCATTGTTTATAGGGTAGTATTCCAGCTAGCATTGCAAGCTGTCAACCAAGTTTTGCAACTTACCGGCTCTTAAGAAAAGGGAACCTAAGCTACAGTTGTGAAAGAGGTCTAAATACACTGACAATGATGACATTCCTCTAAAACTGTTTTAAGAGAAGGGAAGCTGGAATGCTACCCTGTAAACTGTTAACATCTAAATGGAGTCTTATTAAAAGGGTCAAATTTGAGATCACAATGGACAAATCTTTTGTTCCACACCGATGATAAAGATAGTCTAGTGCACAAGACATGTCATATTGCATTGTTCAGTCGTTGCAGTAGAGTTAAACTCTTAGGTTCCTCATTCCCAGCCCCTAGTATGGCTTTCCGATGCACCCACCTCTCCAAACTCCCATTGACCATGTATGCATAAGCAAGTGCCTTAAAATTCTTTCTTCTGAAAGTCTATGCTGCTAGAACAGGCAGTTAAGATCTTCATGAGATTCCGATGCCTGATACTTTTTAATACTTCACAATATGCCATGAAGCTCTAGTTTGCTCCATGAAGTTGAAGGTTAATTACCTTCACAGCAACAACTGTTTTAGTTTCATCTATATTATCCTCTATACACAGCTGAAATTTTAGGAACCAGTCAAATTGGCTGAAGAAAAACCATTGGTCGCTCTGTAAAGACTTTTATACGACACTACATCTCTTGTTGGAAACTTTTATAAATGGACCTTCTTAGTATGTATCCTTTTGTAAATAAAAACACAAAGTAATATGAATATCAGTACCAAGATCCCAGAGACTACTAATAGTACTAAAATTGGTGCATGAGAGAGTCCATATTTCTTCATTTCTTTTCTGACTGCACATTAGGCAACTTTAATTCTAGAATGCCCCACAAAGCAAGCTATTTCAATTTAACTTGAAGTCACAACTCTATTACACATAATATGTTGAATAAGTAACACAAAATTTTGAAATAACTGACAACTGCATACTGTTAGTAAGTCTCCTATGCAAAATCAAAATGTTGGGCAGCCTACCATGTACTAGGATTTACTTTGTAATATGTAATGTGATTGAGAAAACCACATTTAGTCTATGAAGCTGCTCACAGTCACTGGTGCTCCATTTCAATTCATTTTACTTGTACAGCTTTTATAAGGAAATTATATGCGGCAGACTCGAGCAACGAATTACCAAAATCGAATGAGGCTTCCTTTTATACTATTTGAAGAAGCTAAAATTGAATGTAAGCCAACGCCTTTAGGTTAATGGAGTTCGTTACGTTTATCTAGATAAAGATAGAGGTTCTGATTGGTTTGTGATTATCAAAAGTTGTCCTTTTAAAAGAAAGGTCATGCTAGTTGGTTATTCACGTTCTAAATATGTATGCAAACTGCTGGAAAAGGTATATAGAGATGTTGTACCTCGGATGAGACCCACTGTTTCCCCTGTAGCATGAGAATTTTCCCCTTTGTTAAGAAGTTTTGAGGCATCCTAACAACAACCTCATTGTTGATCACAGATGAAAAAAACAGGAAAAGTAATAAGAACTTCTATAAATAGAAAGACCCAAAAACCCCAAAAGGCTTAACCAACTGCACCTCGTAGGGACTTCAGACTGTAAGATGTTCTTCACAACTTCCTTTTTAAGCCTTGAGAGCGTCACCTTTTGTTTACCGGCAATACGAACAAAGGGGCTCCTTGTCGTGTTAGAGCACTTGACCCTTCTAATTGGAGTAGACCTCCTCTTTGGACGAGGACGGATGTTTAAGGGTTTAGCCTCAGCCTCATCGGGTTCTGCAATAATGCTACTGCTTGTCCTCGTCGTTTTAAAGGAAAATTTTGATAAAGGTGCGATGAGGTCATTGGCTAGAGGAGAATCATCCATATTGTCACCACTCGGAGTCGGTGGTGAACAATGAAGGCTGGCATGTTCGGAGTGTACACCTACACGAGACATTTTGGTGCCAGGAGTGGTGGAGAAGGATCTTAGGTGCTTAGATACAGGTTCGTACAGGGCACCGTCATTCTTGGGATCTGTCGGCCTTTTTCCCCTCTTGTTCTATCCAGTAGTGGTACGAACTGACTGTCTGAATCTCCTGCTCGGTTGGTGATGATGGTGGTCGAGCTCGAAGTTTTGGGCCAACTTCAGGTGATGGTGTCTCCATAAAAGCTATAATACCCTTTTTTGCAAGGAGGAACTTCTCAAGCTTGGGCAAGTGAGGCACAATCTCTGCAATCTTGCGTACCCACTGCAAATGACTCAATTTTAGTTGATTTAAAAACAAATATTTGAGAGTGACCACAAAAACCCAACAAAAGCAAATAACTTCAGTCCGTTAAGTTGCTAAGCTAGAAACCGGAATTGTGAAAGAAGTACTAGTAGGGGCGGAGGAGATATTTGTTGCATTTTCTCCATGATTTCCAATTCAATGCGTCTCTTTTTATGGCATGATGTCCAAGCTGCCATATAGGGAGTTCGAACCTCTTCAATGTTGAGGACGTCGCATGAAGCTTTATGTAAGTAAAAAAACTGTATGGGAAATGTCAATATGGATCAGGTCATTGATAAACATAGCTCGATATTAGAATGTACATATTCAAATTTTTTGGTACCATCAACAACGCAACGCAGCCGGTGATACCACTTTTACTCCCGCCTTTCTTGAAATTGATCACACCTCGGACCAACTTATCCAGGACAAGCTACGACCAATTGTACTGTGCGGCTGTTGATGCGACAGATAAGGCAAGAAACGTGTCAACTGATGGCTTGCTAATCGTGGGACAAAGAAATGTACTCAACAAAAACAACAAGAAGGCCTGACAAAATTCCTCATTGACCACTTCAACACTAGTGAGGTGTGAGGCCAAGGCCTTCACATTCATTCGAGAAAAATGATCTCGAATGGGATGCAAGACATTATCGTCAATGGATGTTGGAACTCGTTTGCCCTTGTATGGAATGCCTAATACGAGTCCAACATCACTGACATTTACACGTACGGTTTTGGTCTTGCCTATACTCATCTTGTGCGTGTATGGGTCAAATATGTCAATAAGGCCAAGTAGGAAACTCGTTGGCAACATCGAACAACGCATATTGAAGAAAAATTGAAAACCCATTGCCTCGATTGCGGAGGCTTTGGCAGCATTTTCTTTTAGAGACTCCAAATCAACAACCATCCTTGGGCGGCACCGAGTCACAAAGATTGCCTACAATAAGTTAAGAGGTGTCAATAAGGGCATACGCAACACATTTCCATATAAAATCTTTGTAAAACAACACTAGCCAATTATAATGAACAATAATGCAGGCTCGAATGTGTGCTTGCTGAGTGTGTAGAGAAGTCATTGTGCTTATGCAGAAATGACTTGTGTCTCTGCAGATTTTTACTTGATTGTTTATGAAGTGCTTGTATAGCTTAGCAGTGTACTGATGTTTTGAAGTTCATGAAAGACATATGACATTTCCCCCAAATTGAAAAATATATTCTAAGAGTGTTATGTGCTAAATTCCTGTGGGTGTGCTTTGTGACTTAGCTGGGGATTATTATAAAAGCACAATGGACATGCAGATCAACTTCACATAGCGCGCAACAATAGGAAAACTTACTGCCACTTTGGCAACATGCATCGCAAATGAAAGAACCAGTGCACCGAGTTGGTCTTGGGATGAGGATCAAGCACTGAAATCGTACCTTTATTATTTGCAGGTGTCCAAGAATTCTGATGCAAAAGATGACACCCAAAAGGTTCAGAATTCTGATACAACTACCAAAAGAAAGCGCATAAAAAATAACAGTGAAGCTGGCCATAATGCAACCCAACCTAATGACGACACATCACAATTAGACCAACCTATATACTGAGATACTCTATATACTTTTTCCGTTTGGTGATTAGATCTCTGCAATCTTCTTAAACTCCTACCTTATGCCAAGAAGAAGTAGAACTTTGCTGGATGCTTAGTCCTTTCACTTTGCTTGCATTAATTTTACAGTCGAATCCGTGATTTAATCACTGCAGTCTCATCAAATTGCTATGCGAAGCCACTGACGAACAAAAAGAGGTAAATTCTGATGAAACATCGATCTCTTGAAAATAAGAGTACCATCTTTCCCGCCAAGGACTCTCTTTCAGTGCAGAGGGAATAACGAAATTATTCGCATATGGTGGCGTAAAATCAATTCAGTAGCTAGACAGAGTGATTTGGTTAGCCATTTTCAGGGAATTTTAACTTTCAACTCAATGATTTCCTTTTCCTTTCTTTGTAAAACAGAGTTAACTCGCACAATATACAATTTTAGACTCAAAAATCTGAAAGAGGAGTTGGTTTTTTTAAACATCTGAAAAAAAAACCGAATAAAACAGACGCGGTGTTTTGTGATGTTATTCGTAAGCATAACAATCCTATTGTTGTTGAGGCATGGTTAAAGAGACATTGTACTTTTAAGGAAGAAGAATAGACTGGACCTTCCATTACATTTTACGATTTGGATTTAATGATGTATTGATGCAAAAATTGCAACCGGAAGCTTTTGTCAACTTTTATCAAAGACCATGTAACTAAGATATAGTTGATCCACTTTGAAGGAAGATTACAAATAGGAGTCCTTAATGGAGCAGCACACAAAACCGAATAGGATGAGAATTTATTACATCAAAATACTACACTATTTGAAACAAGCAAGCAAGTAATTTACATAACCAGATAGGATTACAATTGCATGTACTTACATCAGAATCCTACGCAATTTCAACAAGAAAACACATGAACCACATTATAAATACGACATTCAAACCCTCTCAAAACACAAGAATTTACAGTATTCGTAACCTTTCATGGGCGATGGACAGCTTCTCCAAAATCTCCAATCAACAAGGTTTGTCAACTATAAATTTGCCTAATTATATAAGTTGCATTATTTTAATACAGTACAAACGCCATAACAATTGTACTTTTTCATGTACCTAGAAACCAGGACACAAAGTTGGACGTACAACAAGTTTGCTCCTACGAGAGACGTACCACCAACGATAACAGACAACATGCACCGAATTAGTAAGGTAAGAGTTCAATATTTTAAACGCATGGATGCACATTTTTTCCTTTCTTTTTTTGTCTCTATCTCCCTCCCTTTCTTCTGCTCAAGAACCACTCGGCAAATACTCCTTTTCTTTTGCACCAGAAGCACTCCTTGTTTTTTTCTCTCTAATACTCTGTTTTTCTGTCTCTCCCTATTTCTAATACTTTGTTTTGTTGTCTCTCCCTAATCCTTCTGTGACCAACATTATAAATGACGTCAATAGCAAACACCATGAATAGTACAAATTAACGCACCTAGAACTAATCCGAATTTACGTGTTCTGTGTAGGTCGACAATGACCTGAAGATCAACGAGTTACGTCCACTCACTGATTTACCGGCAGAGTTAATCAAGGATATTATGGTCAGAATTTCAAAAGTATCGTGTCTAGACCTTTTTAGCATGCGTTGGACCTGCACAACTTTTAAACGTTTGAGCCACGATTACGAATTATATGTGATGCTAACATTAGAAATTCAGAGTGGCCCAATGATGATAAAAGACTAATACCATGGCAGATACTTTCATGGTTAACATAGAGAGTTAGCCACAAGAATAGCAATACAAACTTATTTCGAAGCACCAACACCAGAGACATTTACAATTAGCATTGGAAAACTACAACCATTGAATCACAATTCATACTCGATGGCATAATACGTTTAACTTGCGACAATTGGTGCCCAACTCGACAAGACATGTGTTGCAATGATATTGAAATTTTACACGAGATGAACAGGTAGAAGATTCCGCACGAAGATTTCGCACGCATGGAGGTTAACCCCTGAGGAGGAAAGATCAATCAATTGTCTAATGGGCAAGATTGATCTTATAATGGATAGGTTCTTGGAGAATAAACGTACATTTGCCCTTTGATATACAATTGATGAAATATCTCCTTAATTCTTATATCTTATTCTTATGTCTCACAACTTTGATGGAAATAAGATACTCAGTACTGTGTTTTATTTATTTCAATTCTTATACTAAAATTTTATTCTTATATTTGCACCTTCAAGCTTGAGACAAATATCGTATCCTTTGGATTGCAAACATACATGTTATTTACTTAAATACTCAGACTAAAACCTTATTCTTATATTTGGAACTTCAAGTTTCAAACAAACATCTTATCATTTGCATTACATACATACATGTCACAAAGACCTTTTGGCTTTTATGCAACAAAAGGTGTCTAAACAAAGCCAAACTAAATCTTTTTACAACCATATCATGAACTAACCTGAGCTTGGCTCGGGTTCTTGAGCTAGTATCAATAATTGTCCTTATAATTTGCTGCAATCTTTCATTTCCACCGTCACTATCCAATTTAACAAGATCCCTTGTCACCATTATATTGCTAATGGAGTTGGCAGTGGTTGCAAAAAGTATTTTCCTAAGGTTCACAACTTCACCTTCTTTTCTTCCCAGATACTCTACCATCTCCATCATCTTCTTCTCTCTCAACTTTGCTTGCGATTCGATGGCTTTGACCGAGAAAAGCTCACTTACTGAAATACTACGTAGGGATGTCCATGCATCATCGCATGCCTCAGACAGTGCAATAGACGGAAATACAGATTCGCGTGCAAGTTTGGTAGCCACCGCCGGCACGTACCTGTTCATCATAACTGCTTTAGTAATATGGAACTTCCGAAGAATTAAAATCCTTGAACCGTTTGTCGGTAGTAAAACACAACACATCCTTGTTAGATTGGTCGACGTAGGAGGAAGGTACTGTGGTCAATTTGGCCACTTTAAGGTTGTGGAGGACAAGGATGCAATAGCAATTTATTTTATTTAGTGTCAGAAAATGAAAACTATTTATTCTAGATTGTCAATAAATTACAATCGCAGTGTCACCAAAAAGTGGGGGGAATTGAAATCATCTTTTTCCAGTCGAGATGTATGCTGCTGATGCAAGTTTGAGCAACTAATGCAAGTTAAAACAGTTTTGGGTAATGGTCGGGAAGAATCGGTAATCAAGGCCAAAATGACGTTAAAAACCCTATGAAAGAAGGCCAAAATTTTGATGCAAAGTGACGGTTGTGCCACTTAATCAGCTTTTTGTTCATGTTCTTAATACATTTATACATGCGGCAAACCACGAAGTTGTTTTCTTGCTTCAACCCCATCTTCCCGAAAGCATGCGATCATGTGTCCTGAGGATCTGCATGGCAGCTTCGGGCAACGACGCGACGGCCACGGGATGTCCACCGATGCTTAGCATCATTAGTTCGCCGTAGGTACGGGCAAGGTTGGTGAGGGAGACGTGGGGTTTCCATCCCAGCTGGAAGATGTTGCCTACTATAGGCCATGCAAATGGTTCGGGGGGAAGCTGTGGGCTGCTTCTCCAACAAAGAAGTTTGTTGATGAGAAAATGTACCAAAAGAGCAAGTGGAAAGAGGAGGAGATAGACTGGCTTCTCCATTTCGATCACTTTGAAGAGATAATGAAGAGAGAATGAGATGTGGATATAAAGTAGAAAGGAAGAGGAGTGGAGTTTGAATTTATAGAAATTATTAGGAAACTTGGCCACGAAACCCCTTTCCATAAACAGCATACACTAAGTAACCTTTATGGAGAGTATGGAAAATGTTCACTCTTTTGACCTTGGAAGCCGAATTGCCTTGTGTATAGGGCATAGTTGCCGTTTAGCTTCACATCCATTAAATGCAGTTAAAGAATGTTTTCTTTTCTAAATTAGAATAATGGGGATATACGTTATAAGATATAGATGAGAAATCAATATTTTTTATCTCAAAGATTATATTGCAGTAAATGGAAAAACCAAAGTGAAAGACAGAAGAAAAAAACTACAAAAGTAAAGGTCCAACACTCCAGAGATTAAGAAAAATGCATCAAAGTTCAATTTAACGCGCAAATCAAATAGAAATGGACAAAACTTAGACCTAACGCAATTGATACCCTAAAAAAACCCCATCAGCACCATCGAGTAAACCATGCAACACAGAGCACGTAACTAAAGAATTTCGAATGCTTACACTGTTGCATCGGGCACTTATCCAACTACTTTGCAACCCTGATAGCAACCTAACTTTTAGAGTAAATATCACCGATCATTAGAACTACTCACCGGTTATGATTCACCGTCCGCTACATTATATAGCGGACGGTGCTAGCACTGCTAGCGCTAGCAACGGATCAGCTCCATATATATATATATATATATATATATATATATATATATATATATATATATATATATATATATAACTTGCCTAAGATTAGACAAAAAAACTACGTAGTCTTATGAGTTAACGCACCTACTATTTCTATCCGTATTTTCTCTCACAAGTCAATTACCAAATCTCTCTCTCTCATATCAGGCCACACAATGCCCTTTGCCGGTCGTCACCCTCCACACACCACTCATTGCCAGCCACAACAAAAATCACCAGTTTCCTGGGATTGGACGAGGACCCACCGCCCCAACCATCACAAACAACCAAATGTAACAGATTCTGCCACTGTTGTCTCATCTAATCGTAGGCCTCCATCGTATGCGACACACCGGGAAGAGACCGCGATAGTGATAGTTTGTGTATTGTGGCGGTGATTTGTGATGATGCATGCTATGGGTACGGTGGTCTGTAAAAGCGATCGGTGTTGTGTCACCGGCGAAAGAGGCTAGCTGGCGACGGGGTTCGGCGAACAACCAAGCTAGTGGTAACTAATTTTGTGATGGTGGAGGGGGGGAGAGCAATGGCAGTCTGGGTTTGTGCATGGTGCAGTGGGGCGGCAGTTTGCAGTGCACGGCTGAATGGAGGCTGAAAAAGGGCCCGCATTGGTGATTTTTGCAGTGAACGACGGGGTGGAGGCTGACGGCAGGCAATGATGCCCTGCGTGGTTTTCTGTGAGAGAGTGAGTATGAGAGTGAGTGAGTGAGTGAGAGAGAGAGAGAGAGATAGAGATTTGGTAAATTGACGGGAGAGAGAAAATACAGAGAGAAATAACTCATAAAACTACATATGTATGTTTGTATGCAAATTCTAGAAATCTAAAAAGAAAAGAAGTACTCTGTACTAAAATAATGAAATTGGTGGACCTAAAAGTAGGATTTTGTATCCAGCATAGACCTGGCAAAATGTTGCCCGGACCCGTTACCCGACCCGTACCCGGTCCAAAATTTTGGGTACGGGTAGCCATTTTCCCTACCCGCTAAAATTGGACCCGGACCCGAACCGACCCGTAAAATCCGGGTAAGTACGGGTCGGATTTCGGGTAACCCGAAATTACCCGGATTTTTTGGAGTATATAATGCAAAATGGAATGTGCCCTAAATTGGGGAAATTGGTTTCAGTGTTTCACTCTCAGTCTCTCACAGTCACAGTCTCACAGACTTCTCACGCCGCGCCGTCGCAAGCCAACACGACAACAAGCCAACAACCCATTTGCCGGCGACGGAGCCCTCCGGCGACAGAGCCCTCCGTCATCGGTTCATCGCTCATCTCAGATCTACTGGCGACAGATCGTGAACTCCTCGAGACGGCGCGACGCCATATCCAAACCGACCGACCACTGCCGTAGCAGCGTCGACAGCCGCTGTTCAAGCCGTAGCAGCACGCCATCGACCACCGCCGTCAGCCTCCGTCAGTCCACCGTCACTGTTCACGCCATACACCACGGAACTCCACCTGGAAGGTTGGTTCATCGATCTCGTAAACTGTTCCTGTTCTAGTGTTCTATGACTGCTCCTGTTTCATTACATGCATAAATGTGTATGTGTGTCTTGTTGATTGTACAGTCCTAAGTAGTCATAGCTATGTGCGAATGTGCCTAACTGCCTATGTTCATGCTCTATCCTCCTTCATTTCAATTTCATACATTTGTGAATCTGTGATTTCTGTATGACTGTATTCTGATTTCTGTATATATGATTACTGATTAGTCTGCACGACTGCACTGCACCCATGTAGTAATACTGTAATAAACTTATTACAGTATATATGCCTAGATAATAAACATCAGCATAATTATTGCTGCAAGATGTAATTTATCCACTGGTCAGACATTGGTTGGTTTTGATCAGTGCATGGTTAGCGTAGAGTTAGCAGCAGCCACAACAGAGTGAAAGATCTTTTTAAAGGATACATGAATCTGCCACTTTACGTACACTTCCACTTCAATCGCATTTTTCAGCAAATATACTCCCTCCCCCTGTTTTTAGGGCAGGGTTAGAACTTAGAACAGCTATGTATAGCAGTAGTAATAGCACTTAGAACAGCTATGTATAGCAGTAGTAATAGCACTTAAGGCCTTCTAAGTTCTAAGGTTAATTTCAAATTCTAACATATCATTGATATCAATATGTGTTGTGTAACTTGTGTTGGTCTTGTTGGATTTGTTAACTTGTTGTTCTAGCTTTTTTTCTTATTTTTTGTTTCGGACTATTGTAGAATCTATGGAATCTGTAAACAAGAATCCGCCTATTGAGAATGTTGAGGTTGTGGATGTTGAAGATGAATGTCCTCAAGTTTTTACCAACCTTGATGAAGTTGCCAATGATATTGACATTAGTGTTGATGAAAAGTCTACTAGAGGTGACATTTGGACTAAATTTGATATTGTGGGGGAGAATAATAAACATAGGGCTGTGTGTAGGTGGTGTAAAGTCTCTAGTTTTGCCATGGGGACAACTCCTGATGGGAAGCCTTGTAAGGGTACACATGGGACTTCAAATATGCATAAACATCTTAAGGTTTGTAGTGTGTACAAGAAAGAATTTATGGATGTAAAACAGATGCATTTAGATCATTCTGTGAAATTGAGGTCTAGAAAGTTTTCTCAAGATGTTTTTCGTGAAAAAATGGCTATTGCAATGATGAAGCATAACTTACCTTTCTTGGCTGCTGAATATGAGGGTCTTAGGGATGTTCACACTTATTTGAATTCGGATGTCAAGCATTATACTCGTAATACTGCAAAAGCCGATTGTTTGAAAATCTCGTTGAGTCAGAAAGCCATGCTTAAGCTTGCTTTGGGAAGAATTAGAGGGAAGCTATGTCTTACGGCGGATGTGTGGACTTCTATTAGATATGAGGGATATCTTTGCTTGACTGCACACTTTGTTGATGAAAATTGGAAATTGCATAGTAAGATTCTTGATTTTTCTCATTTTATTCCGCCACATAACGGTAAATCCTTGTGTGACAAAGCATATGAATTTTTTAAGGATTGGGGAATTGAGAAAAAAGTCTTTTCGATCACTTTAGATAATGCCAGTAGTTGTGATAACATGCAAGAACACTTGAAGAATATATTGCTAGTCAACAAAGTCTTGGTGAGTAATGGAGATTATTTTCATATACGATGTTCGGCTCATATCTTGAACCTCATTGTGCAAGACGGGTTGAAAGTTGGTAATGAGGCTATTTACAAGATTAGGGAGAGCATTAAGTATGTGAAAGGATCCGAGGGTAGGAAGATAAAGTTTGCCCAGTGTTGTGAGCAAATTGGTGTGGCTACGTCGATGGGTTTGCGCATGGATGTTCCTACTCGTTGGAACTCTACTTTCTTTATGCTAGAGTGTGGGCTTAAATTTCGAGCAGCGTTTGTGAATTATTCCCTCATTGAACCTAGCTACAAGTATTGTCCTACCAATGAAGAATGGGATAGGGGGGCTAAAATTGCAAAGTTTTTGGCCCCATTTGCTGTGATGACCAATCTTGTGTCTGGGACTGAGTACGTAACTTCAAATCTGTATTTTAATTCAGTGTGGAGAATTCAGTTGCGTATAATGGAAGAGATGGAAAGTGAGGATCTAGTTTTGAGAAAAATGGCGATGGAAATGTATCCTAAGTTTTTAAAGTATTGGGAATCTTATAGTACTATCCTAGCTATAGCAACAGTGCTTGATCCTCGCTACAAGTTGGGATATGTTGAATATTGCTATGAAAAGATTGAAGCGGGTAAAGGGGAAGATCAAAACGAAGATCGAGAAGCTCTATGAAGAATATGTGGTTCAAAATTCTATTGTTCCAAAAGATAAAGCTTCAGTTGGTACAAGTATCGTTTGCTTGGTGGAAGAAGATGAGGCTGAAGTAAGTTATTTCCCTTTTTATGTTTACGTTCCTTGTTTACGTGTTTATATTTTTTGTTTAATACATTTCTCATTCAAATAATGTAGGAGTACTTTAAAAAGCGACGACTTGAGGCCAAGAAGAAGTCGGATTTGGATCTTTATTTGGAGGAGCCGGCATATGATCGCGTGGAATATGCATATTTAGATGTGTTGGAGTATTGGAAAGACAATCGGTCTAGGTATACTATTCTTTCTAATATGGCACGTGACATTATGAGCATTCCAATTACCACTGTTGCATCTGAATCAGCTTTTAGTATTGGAGCAAAAGTTCTTTCAAAAGTTCGGAGTTCACTTACTCCGGATAATGCCCAATCTTTGGTTTGCGGATGTAATTGGTTGTATGGATATGCAATTCAAAGTAAGTTATTATTTTTAAAGCATTTGAATATGAAGTTTATATTTATGTTTTGGGATTTAGTCTAATCATATTTGGTTAAATTTAGGTGATGAGCCGGACGATAATGACCTTGAGGTATCTTTGCCTATCAATGCAAACATGGATGGTTCATTGGACTTGGATGCAAGAAGCTTAACGGAGATTTGAAGACTTGCAGTTTTAGTTGACGACAATGGAATTGAAGACTTTAATTTCAATGGATTTATGCATGTGATATGATGATGTAATTGTTGTTTAAAGTTTTTGGATTATGGGCGGGGATTTGGGAATGGGGTTAGATGCTTGAATTTGTTCATATGGTATTTAAAAATTAGTATGCTAGTAACTAGTAAGTAATTAGTAGTAAGTAACTAAGTAGGAATGTCGAATATTATGAATTTTAATGATTTATGTGTCATAACTCATAACATTAAATAACCAAAGTGAAAATTGTTTTTACAATAACAAATTAACAATCAAAGATAGGAAATGTGTTGATAAAATAAGCAAAATAACTAGCAAATACTGTTTTTGAAGTGTGTTAAAATCTGTTTTGAATTTAAAAAAAAAATGGCCAATACCCGTGGGTAATACCCTACCCGCCAGGGTAGGGTACGGATCACTGATTATTGTACCCGGGAAAACCCGGGTATAAATTACCCGACCCGTAAATGCCCGGACCCGACCGGGTATTACCCGTACCCGCGTGGGTAGACCCGTTTGCCAGGTCTAATCCAGCATAACATATCAAGTGCCACTAAATTCAATCTTAACTTAAATGGAATTGAAACCAGATTCTCCAAAAGAGTTATATATATATATATATATATATATATATATATATATATATATATATATATATATATATATATATATATATATATATATATATAATTTAAGTTTGGTAGGAATTAAATGAACATTGGGTAATGAATCTATTATAAACATTAGGAAATGAAAAATGTGATGAAAAAGAAAAACAAAACAAAGAAATCCCTTTATTACTCTCTTTTTAATTTGGAAGAGACGAAATAAACATTGGATAATAAATTGGGTAATGAGAATTGTGATTTTTTTTTTCTTGCATTTTTGGGTTAGCAAACAATTAACCAATTGAAAAACAAAACAAAGAAACTTTAAATACGTGAAAAATCAGTTAAGAAACAAAAAACTGTTGGAAAAAAATAGAACAAAATGAAAAACAGGGTTAAATATGCCTAAAAAGTGGGGAAAAAATAACGCTTAAATATGGCATCAATTTGAACTAAAAATATGTTCACTTATTGCAGTTCAAGACCAGGTGCTTTGCATTTCATCAATATGAAATGCAAAGCACCTGGTCTTGGAAAAAAACAAATCTTAAGTGTGTACCGTAAACCAATTTAACAGATTAGAAAAACAAAGACGTAGACTCATTCTGTTAATTTTTTCATTTGCTTTTTTTTAGCAGCATCATCAAACATTTCTTTGATTCAGAAGCCTACAAAGAAGATTTCTAAATATTAAACTGATTACAATTGCGAACATGAAATATATATTTCTTCTAAAACAAGTCACAAAAGAAATAATAAAACATAATTGAATTATATTATTTTGATCCCAAAAAAGCTAATGGTATCACGTCAAAAATTATTCTCGACCATAATTTCATCCAATGCACGTGTATATATATGTGTGTGTGTGTGTGTGTGTGTGTTGTTGTTGGGGGCCGATCCCTGTCTACCGGTGGTAAAATAACTATTTCTACACCTTATCTAAGACCGTCCATGCCACCCTGTGAACGGCTGAGACTGTGTTTTTTTTAAGCAATTCTCGGCTAACTGCCTCAAAGAGGAGCGGTTAGTTTTTTGACAATTTTGCCAATCATCTCCTTTCTCCTTTCTTTTGACTCTGTTCTGTTGCCATCTCTCCATCACGGATCTATCAAAGCCAACCACTGATCTACCACCGCAAAATTCAAGGTACAACTTCCATCGTACCCACAACCTCCTTTCTCGTCGCCGGAGCATTACAGTCATCAACCAAAACCCTAACGAGATTCAAACTTTCCACTGCCCATATGAGATCCACCCGCCCAGTTTCCCACCGTCACTGGGGGGGTGTCATCCCTCGAAGGCGATGCCAATACCACATTCGTCACAAAACCCACCCTTCCACCACCCCTAACCACCAATCACTACCAATTCAATTTGACAACGCACTAGACCTGATTAAATTAAAAAAGAAAAAAGGAAAAGCAGATCGGATATCGTCCTTGGTTGATGCGGCAATGGTGACGTGATGGCAGTCGTGGTGTAATTGGGCTTTGGTGGAGCCGTTGGGCGGAGTCGTTGCCTCTAAGGTTGTTGGTTCGGGGGATCAAAGTCAAAACGGAGAAGCGTAGAGAAAGCGACGAGAGAGTGACAGAGAGAAATAAGGCGGAGAAATCAGATCTGCCTTCTTGGAATTGACAGATGGCATTAAAGGGCAATCTTGGGGAAATGACTAACCGCTCCTAAGAAGGGCGGTTAAGCAAAAATTTGTAAAAAAGAAGTGATCTCAACTGTTCTTGAGGTGACGTGGACGGTCTTAGATCAGGTGGAGAACTGGTAAACAGGGATCGGCCAATGTGTTGTTAGCCTAAAACTATGTGGTTTTATATTGTTTTGCCTGATTTTCTTTTTTCTATTTTCCCTCTCTCCCTGTAAAACGCTCTCCTCTCTCTCTCACTCTCTCTCACACACACACACACATTAGCAGGTTTGCCCACACCACACAGTGACCCTATCGCCGGCCAACCATCGCACCAACGATCCACCACCCCCATCATCATAAACAATCTCCAGTACATAGACCCACCACAGCCATTTGTTTCTCTCCCATGGCATCAGATTACACCATCTCCATCTGCTCTGCTGCCGGCCCTCCTCCATCACCATTGTCACCTGCGTCTTCTGTTGGCCTCCATCAACGGCGATCCACCACACCCACCATCACAAACAAATTCCAACCATACCCATATAAAAACCCACCACATTCATCCCTCTCTTCGCAACATCACATAACCGCACCATCACCTCGCATGATTGTCGTCTCTTTCGCCGGCGACCCATCAGTCACCACTGCTACAAACCACCCACCAGCCCAACCATCATAAACCGTCACCACCATCTAAAAACCCATCACTTTCGGCGTTCTCTTCTCCCACCAGATCACAGAATCAGCCACCACCACCTCGCCTAATCGCCGGCCGCCGCGGCCTTCCAACAAAGGAGGCTAGCCTTTGATGGGGTGATAGTCCTTGACATTCAGATCTATTGCAATAATTTTAGTTTAGTGATGGTTTATTGGTAATCATGCTCCGGCGTGGTCTGATGTGTGTGTGTGTGTGTGTGAGTGAGAGAGAGAGAGAGAGAGAGATGTCCCGGCGTGGTTGACAGAAACGCCGGAGTTGAAGACGGTGACAGCAACAGCGGTGACGGAATTTCCTATTGATTGTGTGGTTTCTACTGCTTGGTCAATTTCATCTACCATAAATCCAACGCCATGAACCACTACATGAGTTTTCGTCAAATTGTTGATCTATAAAGTGAAAATTAGGGCTTAACTGGTTGGGCATTTGGTTGATTTGGATTACAATGGGTGGTGTTACATGATGAATGATTCATTTGAATGAGTGGTTGGACTCATGATGGAACAATCTGCAAAATGGATGAATTCATATTTTTTTTAAGATTTAAAGACTTTCTCCTACATAAGAAGGAGAAGGGTTCTGTACTTACAGAAATTCATCAGGTTTCCTCGTCAATTTGTTGGGTACCTGCTAACTTCCTTAATCTCCGCCTGTTACGGGAGGTGGAGGTTGGAGACGGAGAGCGGTGGCCGAAGGTGGAAGCCAAATGTCAAACATGAAATACAGAATAAAACAAAAGGAAACTTTGATTTATGGGGAAAATAGGGAATGACCCCCTCTACTTTACACGTTGTGCGATTTGCCCCCCTCCACTTCAAAATTAACCACTAAACCCCCTCACACTTACAGAAATTGGGCACCTTAGACGGAAACCGTTAAATTTAACAGCGCGTGGTCAACAAGCGCGTTGACTAACGATTTTTTTTTGTAAATGACATTTTTGCCCATTCTGTTAGGGGTAGTTAACTAATGAACACTTGTACTATATACGGTGTGCGCTTTCTCCCCCCCTACTTCAAACATAACCACTAAACCCCCCTAAACTTTCAACTTATTTTTCTCTCCTCTCAAACTTTTTACTCAATCCCACATACACACACTCCATGCACACCCAGCACGCACACACGCACTAAGCCCAGGCACAGATGTGCACCCACTGCAAACATACACACACGCTACTCGCATGCGACTGTGGCAACAACGTCATCGCGAATCTGGTGCAGCCCCAGCGGCCTGTAGCCAGTCACGGTGGTCATGTGACGCTGCTTGGCGCGATGTTACGGATTGGGGTGGCACGACGACGGAGGTTAGACCTGCGATTTGGGGACGTGGTCGTCGATCGTGGTGGCAGGGATCTGGACGGATGTGCTACAATCAGATGCCGATAGCCTGTGTCTGTGGGGATTGATGTTACCGGTGTTGATTGCGCCAGTCGGTTGGTGGCCGATGAAGAAGCCCCACTGGCTTGCAGACGCAAGGTGGTGGGAAATGGCAGCGAGGAGGCAACTCACGACGATGTGTAGCCGGACAGTATAAAGTTGGGGGAGTTGGCCAGAATGGTGGTTACTGTGATGCTGATCATGGTAGTTGTTGCGCCGGTGATATACCAACGGCAACCGTGGTTCCTTTTTTTTGTAACTCCCTGGTGGTCGGAGAAAAAGACCAGTGGTTGTGCTCAGTGAATTACCAATTGTAGCGGGGTTGACCAGAGGAGGAGGTGCAGATTGCGGCAATCCCTTGTTTGCGGTGAATCTGGTAACGTAGAATGGGGTGGGGGACTGGTCTAACGGGTTGGGGGGGGGGGGGGGTGGAGGGTCATGGGCAAAATTGTCATTTAAATTTAACGGTTTCCATTTAAGGTGCCCAATTTCTGTAAGTGTAAGGGGGTTTAGTGGTTAATTTTGAAGTTGAGGGGGGAAAATTGCACACCGTGTATAGTACAGGGGGTCATTAACTAATAAAGAAATAAGGATATTTTGGTCATTTCACACTATTCATAACGGACCCGTCTAAGGTGCCCAATTTCTGTAAGTGTGGGGGGGTTTAGTGGTTAAGTTTGAAGTGGAGGGGTTCAACTCGCACAACGTGTAAAGTAAGGAGGTCATTCCCTATTTTCCCCTTGATTTATTGAACAACCACTAAACGACGAAGTTCTAGTTGCTAGCCTTAGACAACTCTCCTCAAGCAACTATCCTTAATAAGTTGCCTAGTTGCCTAAAGCTAGTAACATATTCATTTTTTTTCTACACATACATACACACAAAAGCTAAAACCTCATGCTATGCACAGAGAAGAGTTGCACACGTCATTTAATTTAAAATACTATAAAAGAATAAGAATACCTAGTAAAAGCAGAAAAAGGGTTATAGGAATCTATGTACAACCGAAACTTTTACGGAGCACGGTTACATCCATCTCTTTAAGAGGTAAAATATGTTTAACCGAGTTGCTCCAACTCCTACGGTTAGTGTATTTTTATATTCATTTGACAAATTTTAACTGAATAAATGTGTAGCTCACTTCGAACATAAAAATGACTAGGGGGATATCATATCAAAACATGATAGAAGGCTCTTGTCTTTAACTCGAGACTCGGTATAAGCACTTCATACTATTTTCAAGATATCCATCTCAATGAAGGGTTATTATTACATTACTGATTAAAATGAGAAGTGGTTCTCATTGTGTAGCCATGCTCTCTCAATTTGATTGCATTTTTTTCCTTTCAACTTAAAATTTTATTTGAGTTAAATTAATTGGTTACATGTGCTAAACGTTATCATTAAAGCTTTTAAATAGTCAAAAGAAAAAAATAATAATATGATGAATTGAATAGGTCAGATAATCAAAAAATTGTAGTTCTTAAAAGGAGGGTTGCTAAACTTGCAATAACCAGCTGAAACAAACTCTTCCCAAAAAAGCATATGTCATAAAACCATGCTTTCCTTCTATAAGGTTGAAGCACCTACACAATTATACTTTTCCATTAGTAAACATTGTAAATTGAGAAATGAAGTGTACCAGCTTTAGTAAATTGCATTGCATTACATTTATCCTTGATGCCAAATCCTGTATGCACACTCTCTTTGAGTTTGAAATCATCAGTGTACGTGCTACAAATAAGCTATTTGTTCTATTCCAGTGTACCAACTGTTTTGCACGCTGATCTTCACCAAACCTAGCACACCACAATCATTATGTTACTGATATGTGTAACTAAAATAAGCAATAAATTCAATAAAGAAAATGTCACGTAAACCAATTTTTTTTTCTACCACTTGCTGATTGAGTCGTTATCTTCATTTTTTATGTTGATATACAGTTTGTTGAAGCTGCAAGATGATAGGCTTAATCATGTATATATTTGATGATTATAGTGCATATTTTGCAAATCCTGAATTTATGCTAGAGTAAAAGTGGATATGCATATACCTTCGTACTCTACACTCGTGACAATCAGTGTGATGTCATTCGCCACATTCTCAAACACGTTCCTCCCTTCTACGGTTGCAATTTCGCCCCAGAGAGTAAGTCTAACTGCAGTCATACTTTTTATTTTCTACAATTGCAAGTTCGCCCCAGAGAGTAAGTCTAGCTTAGAAGTTGCTGTAGAACTCTATGGGATTCATAAAAGAAACAACTCAATAAAAAGTAAGAGGAGTAATTTATGGAACGAATCTCGGATCAATGAGCACAATATCTCTCTTTGGTGTATCGTCGCATTGTGTAATTTGGCATTATGTGACAGATACCACCAAACAAATAACATCTATAAATATAGGCAGTCATGTTAGTATCTCTACTTTATATGTGATAATATAAAGTAATATTAAAACTTCATCGCGACATATCTGTTTAGGTGTAATTCCGCTTAACAAATTGACCTATGTCAGGTAATTTGACTAACCTGTGAAGTGGTATTGTACCGCAGTGATCAAGAATGTGCTTAACAACGGTGTCCTCCATAAGATATAACCGATACTGATAAGGTACCAAGTTGTACCTCGAATTAGCAGGATATATCTAAACCCCTTTCAGACAATAAATTTTGCCCTCATTAAGATGCTCATCAAAATAATTCACTTCACTTGTAGCTACCTTGATGAATTGAATGTGAGTGCTATTATTCAAAAAACTGTTAAATAATTTACTTTAATAGTATTCACATTTTCGTCAACAAACAACAGTTTGAAGTTCTTGTACGCCTCATTTTGTCGATCATGCCCACGAAGAATAATCATTCTAACTAGTCGAGCCTTCACGTTCCATTTTAATCCGAGTGGATTAAGAAACGTGAAAGGTGTATATCTGGTGAGCCCTTCTCCTGTAATTTTGTTTTTCAAAATAATGAGAACAGTGAACATGACATTATTATTAGAATCGGTGAACATAAACACACAGGGAAGATAAAATGAAGAAAACAGTCAAACACGTCACACGGAAGCTAAATATTACATTAAATCCAACAAAATACGGTAAGAAGCTTAGTTGACATTTACATATATCACCAACTAATTGGTAAAGCAGAAAGAGATCACAAAAATTAAGATGATATAGCATTAAGAACTTCACAATACACTTAGGTTTTTGTGTGATCTGACGGACGTAATGAATAAAATAGTCAAACACGTCACATAAAAGTTAAGTATTGCAATTGATTTAGCAAAATACAGTAAGAAGCTTAGTTGAAATATACATATATCATCAACCAGTTTGGTAAAGCAGAAAGAGATCACAAACATTAAGATGAAATAACATTAAGAACTTCACGGTACACTATGTTTTTTGTGTGACCTATGGCACATCATCTTTGTTAACTATCAGGATCTTTAACCCTGCAGGCTCAGTCGCACGTGATACTGCCAGATAAAGCTACCCATGAAAGAATACATGGTTTGGAAGGTACACACCAACGTTCTTCAACCTTTGCCTTTTACTTTTGTTTATAGTCATCGCAAATGCCATTTTTAATGGAAATTGTCTTCTTCTTATTGGGAGTGATGTTTGTTCGGTATAGGTAACAAAATAATACACGAGATTCGAACAGTGTCACCATGGTGTGAACTTGTAATGACTTGCGCCTCGATGACTCAATCACCCTTTGTTTCACTATGAGACGCGTTCCATTACACAAACCTATGGACTGGTTGAGATTTCGCAGAAGCATCACTGGTGCACCTTCTTTGAGTTCTAAGGAATGGCCCGGAAGTCCAAGATAAGAGATTGTGTGCAACACTTTTGGTGGATTTAGGTTTTGGTCTAAATCAGTGGTCTCATGCTTAGACAATGTGTCCGCACTTAGATAGGTTCTACTTTCTCTAGGAACCATATATAGTATTTTGCCATTCAGGTCATCTACATCGATATTCTTTGGTGTCAGGATACTACGCTCTTTTAGATAATCACAATCACAATACTGTGACCCAAAATCTGGATAAGTTGCATCTATGAGCTGACATATTGCATTTTGGCAATTTTGAATCAAGAACTTGTTCGGGATGTGTATCTAATTCGTCTCACCTCCATCAAGAAAAGAAGTTCCCGGCAATTTTGCATCACCTATCTTTATCACCCAATCGGCAAACTGAGATAACTCATTATCATTGAGCACCTTGGGATGTGTCTTGGAAACCATATAAAACTTTCCACCGTGGGACATTTGCAGCTCTTGTTCTAATGTATTACCTAGCATACCTAATAGTGAATTGTCTACCAGCACTCAATGTCCATGTAACTTTGTCCTGGGCTAAGGTATTAGGATCAGGTATAGCTTCTAGGACAACATTTTAGGTCTCTGAGTTCTTGAGACCTTATAGAGGGTAATTGCCAGGTGTCATTGTTATTATGCCACATACTTTAGCTGTGATGTGCAAGCCATAATCATACACAATTATTTATCCATAGCTCTCAATCACTGGAGCATTAGGCAACCATTTGTCTAGCCACAACCAAACTGTGTTCCCATTTCCTACCTCATATTTGAGCTGCTGGCCAAATAATACTCTAATTTTCATGAGCTTACACCATGACCTTGAGTTGCCAATCTCAAGGTCATGACACCGAGAAGATTGGGAGAGGAATAATAATTAGTATTTAATTGGTGTCTAAATGCTTTTCTCTAGAAGGTGGCCATGCCAGGAGTTGGAGATTAGGAGGAGCATTATATGCGCTTTAACATTATGGTGCCATCTTAAATTAAAGTTGACTTTACTTTTCAATTCCCTTCTTCAAACAAGTGAAATAAAAAATGTATTTCTGAATTTTTTTCCGAATTTACTCCAAATCTGCCACCCGCATGGAACTCAAAACGTGAATTTGCAACAAAAAAAAAAAAAAAATAGTCCTACTAAACCTTGCTTTTTAACTTTAAATTACGCTTCTTCTAACCAAAGTAAATGTTGTTGGTGCCAAACCAACTGTATGATCCCCATGGAAAATTAACTATTAGGCTTGCATTACGCACAAACAAGCTGTTGGAATTGTTGCGAAAAAATGACAAGAACAACTCTAAAAAATAATGTAAAAATAGCTGGCTGAGGCGTGTACTAGGTCGCTCTCTTAAGACGATTCACGCCCCTTCGAATTACCACCGGTACAGCAAGGTTATCGACGCGTCGCCTCCGGGATACAACAGTCCATCTTTCACTATTGCTTCACTCGCAATTCTGCACAAATGAATGAAGTAGAAGCTTCACTCGATACCTTACGAAAATTGCCCACAAGTCTAAGTGTATCAAAATATATAGAGTAAGATAGAAAGCTTGAGTTATGTGTTGAAAAAATGAGGATGACTTCCCCCCTTGCGCGTGCGAGTCTTAGACTCAAGCACATCTTAGTAAAACGCCAATGAGTGTCATCTTATATACTCCTTAAAGTTTTTTACAATGGTCAATGTGGGACAAGTACTTTCCAAAAGTTTAAGTATGTACGTAAGAAAACCTTTACTTACCATTTTCAAGCAATGTGGGACTAACGCACTTATGTTTTACTCAAAACTCTTATGTTATTCTGAAAGCCATTCTTGAAAATAAAAAGGAATTTTTTGTTAAAATACTCCAAATATCCCCCTCTTATTTTAATAAAAAAATTCACAAATTAGACAGTGGGCAAAAGGTGAGAGCTCATGCATTATGAAAGTGGTTCTGCCTTTAAACCTTCACTTAATGTTTCAGCCTTCTCGTATTAGAGTCAAAGTGGACTCAACTTTGAAACGATGCATGGCTACTTGAGGATATGTAGAAGACATCACACACATGAAACTCAAGGTATCCTATACCAAGCTTCATAAGCCAGCACGTTATGTCCATGTGCTTTATCCCAGTTTTTATGAGTGCTCTAGAGAATTAGCCCGATTCTTATAGGAAGCGGCCTCACTTCCACACTCATATAGGTGAGTCTATCAAGGATGCTCTCGTAACTATTACACCCGACTTGTTTAGGCTATATAACTCATTAAGAGATCAGAATGAATCTCAACATCCAATCTCTTTATGAGAAACATGTACTTACACCATAGGGAGGGACATTGTCATAAGACAAAAGTAGTACATGTATAACACCAGTCACTCTATAACTTATTGGTCTCCTTACCTAGTTCTTGGGATCTTCAGTCCCTAGGAGGTTGTATCCTTATATGTGACTTATACATTCTTGGGCTTCAGTTTCATCCCCCACGATGTATACCAGATATTTTCTCTAGCTAGAGCTTTTATAAGTGGATAATCGAGATTATCGCCTGATCTCACATAATCAATATTGATCACACCTTTGCTTAGGTATGATCTCATAGTACTGTATTTTCTTCTAACTGATCTGGATTTTCCATTATAATAATTACTTTGCACTGTGCCAATGGTTGCAGTGCTATCACAGTGAATCAAGACATGTGGCACTGGTTTTTCCCACATAGGCATCTCGAACAATAGATCACGTATCCAACCTGCTTCTTCACTTGCCAAAGCCAAGGCAATTAATTCCGCTTCCATGGTGGATTTGGCAATAACTTGTTGCTTCTTGGATCTCCAACATACAGCCCCACCACCTAGTGTAAACACATAGCCTGTTGTTGACATGGAATGTCCAGATTGGGAATTTCAATCTAAGTCACTAAAACCTTTAAGAACAGTTGGTTGCCTTTGATACATCAAGCCACGGTTAATTGTTTTTTTTAGGATAACGTATAACACGATACATGGCATTCCAATGTTCAAGATTACTTGTAAATCTACTAAGAACACCAACAACGTATGCAATATCAGGCCTTGTGCAATCAGTAGCATATCTAAGACTACCAATTATACTTGCATATTCTTTTTTATTTTACAACATCAACATCAAGCTTAGTAGGTAGGATATAAATGATTTTGATGATCAAAAGGAGTGCATGAAATTTTGCAATCAAAATATTTGTATTTCCTTGGAATTTTCTCAACATAATGAGCTTAATCAAGAAATATGCTGTCACAAGTTCTAGTAATTTGCATGCCTAGAATAACATCAGCTTCTCCCAAATCTTTCATTTCAACATTCATTTTCAACAAAGATTTGGTGAATTCAATAATTTTCATGCTAGTGCCGAAAATTAAAAGATCATCCACATACAAGCAAATGATAACATGCTCTCTATTTTCATATTTATAATAAATGCATTTATCACTTTCATTTAATCTAAAACCATTAGCTAGAACACATATTGATCAAATTTGTCATGCCATTGCTTGGGAGTCTGTTTCAACCCATATATGGATTTAGTCAACTTACACACCTTGCTCTCATGCCCTGGTTGTACATAACCTTCTGATTGGTCCATATAAATCTCTTCTTTCAATTCTCCATTTAGGAAGGCTATTTTAACATCTATTTGGTGAATCTCTAAGTTATGGATTGCTGCTATAGCAATTAAAAGCCTAATGGATGTTATTCTAGTGACCGGCGAGAAGGTATCAAAAAAGTCAATATCCTTTCGTTGTTTAAACCCTTTTGCTACCAACCCCCCGTTAAACTTGTCAACTGCACCATCAGGTTTAAGCTTCTTCCTTAAAACATATACAACTTTTGGATTTACAACCTGCAGGTAAGTCAACTAACTTCTATGTTCTATTAGCCATTAGAGACTCTATTTCATCATTTATGGCTTCTCTCCAAAGGTCAGAGTCCGGTGAGGATAAGGTTTCTGCTAGGGTAATAGGACTTTCTTCAACATTATATACAAGGTAGTCAGAGCCAAAGTCTTTCTCTATCCTAGCACGTTTTCTTCTTCTAAGTTCTTCATTTCTTATGCTAAGAGGTTATGAGGAACTTGCCTCTTGGCTAGGTTGGGATGATTTTATTGCATTGGTTTACTCACCCTCACTATCTTTGGATTTGTAAGGAAACTTATCTTCATGAAAAATGACATCCATAGATTCAATCACAACATTTTTCTCAAGATCAAGACACCTATAGGCTTTACTATTAAGAGCATAACCCACAAAAATACAACGTGATGCTCTAATTCCCAACTTGGGAATTTTTGGGTCAGAAATCCTCACGAAGGCTAAGCATCCCCAAACTCTAAGGTGTTCTAAATTTGGTTTTCTATTTCTCCATAACTCATAAGGGGTTTTGAGGATTTTCTTTCTAAGTGTTCTATTAAAGGCATAGTTTGCAGTCAAGAGAGCTTCACCCCAAAGATTCTTAGGTGCACCAGAGCTAGCAAGCATGGCATTAGTCAAATTAATCAAGGTTCTATTTTTCCTTTCAGCCACGCCATTAGAGGCAGGCGAATAAGGAGGGCTAGTTTCATGAACTATCCCTAAAGATTGGATATATGTGATAAGGCCTAAAGAGTCATATTACATGCCTCTATCACTTCTCAATCTTTTTATCTTCCTATCAAAACGATTTTCTATTTCCTTGATAAACACAGTAAAAAATTCAAACGCATCACTCTTATTTTTCTTGAGATAAACATAACAATATCTAGAAAAATCATCAATAAAAGTGATAAAATAAAATTTTCAACCATGTGTCAAAATGCCTTCAAATTCACATATATCTTAATGAACTGGCTCTAGTTATTCAGAATTTCTTTCGACTTTGTGATGAGGTTGTTTAGTGATCTTGGTCATGCTACAAAATTCACATTTCTCAAGATCATTATGCAACTTAGGCAAAAGTCCTATATGACTAAAATCTCTAAGATATTTGCCATTTATGTGACAAAGACGAGCATCTCAAGTATTCACACAAGACACAATATAAACGGAAATAGAAGTTTTATTCATTTCAACATTGAGTTTAAACATACCAAAACATGCATAACCTTTACCAACAAACATATCGTTCTTTGACTGAACAAATTGATCGGACTCAAAAGTTTGCTTGAATCCTGCCTTGTTAAGGAGATAATCGGACACCAAGTTCTTCCTAATATCCGGAGTACGTAGCACGTCCTTAAGGATAAATATTCTGCCCGAGGTAAACTTGAGAAAAACATGTCCCGTGCCTAAGACTTTTGTGGAGTGGGAATCACCAAGAAAAACTGTTTCCTCTTTTTCCACCGAGACATAATTTTGAAATAGATTCTTGTCATGAAAAACATGTCTTGATGCCCCAGAGTCGGCCCAACATCCTTCTTCACTTCTAACCAGATTTATTTTTGAAATCATAGCAACAAGTGGTTTCTCGGTAACATTAGCTTGTGGAATTGAATCGAGTTTTCTATGACGACAATTTCTAGCATGGTGTCCTTTGTTTTCCACAAATAAAACATGCACCATTAGCAAAACCTTCATTTGCAAAATTGTTGTTGCTAGAATTGTTATTTGGATTTTTATTTTTCTTGTTGCTATTTGCACGGTTGGAAGACTGGCCTTGATTCCACTTCTTTGCGGCAAAGGAAGAGTGTTGATTTCTAAAACCTTTGTTTTTCATATGCTTGCCTCTAGCATTCAAAAAATTATTTTGCCTTTGAAAATTGTTTTGACCCTTAGGAGCGCTATCACTCGACGTTAGGAAGTTTACCTTAGCACCATTACCGTTGGTATTACCATTACCTCGGTGGTTGTTGGTATGGTTGGCATGTGTGTTGTTAGCAAGCGCTTCATTCTTCTTGTCTTGCTTTCTCGCTTTATCCTCAATCTGAAGCTGCGCCGTACGGTTGACAATCAATAGTTCCGATTGCTTGTGATGGAGGCCTTTTGGAACACTTCCACGAATTGGCAACTTGTCTATGATGGCAGCCACTTGCATTTGTTCATCTACTTGGATTCCTTTGGAGATGATTTTGTGTACAATCATCTGAAGGTTGTGCGTCTGAGCTACAACCGATACGTTCTCCGACATCTTGTATCTAAAAAAACAGCTACATGCATACTTCTTTTTTTTGGCTTCCTCAGTGTCGTATTTTGCTGCAATGCTTTCCACATTCTCTTCACAGAATTGTATGTATGTGAATAATAATCATAAAGTTCATCGGAAAGACAATTGAGCAAATAATTACGACAATCTTCTTCATCGTTTTCCGACATCGCTGAATATTTTTCATGCTCCGCCAATTCCTCCTCACTCATATTTTTTGTGTCCACCTTCTTTGGATTTTTGGCGGTTAAAATCCACACTACTTTCATTAAGTTGAGATAGAACAATACCTTGCTAGCCCACTTTTTAAAGTTTTGTCCACCAAATCGAAATGGCTTATCCAAGTCATTCGAGTTGGCAGCAAGAACAGTAGAAGACATAGTGGAATCCGCCATCGAATCATCATAAATTGTTGGAATTGTTGCAAGAAATTGGCAAGAACAACTCCAAAAAATAGTGTAAAAATAGCTGGTTGAGGCACGGATTAGGTCGCTCTCTTAAGACTATTCGTGCCCCTTCGGATTACCACCGGTACAACAACGTTATTAACGCATCGCCTCTACGATACAACATCCCAGCTTTCGATGTTGCTTCACTCGCAATTTTGCACAAACGAATGAAGTAGAAGCTTCACTCGATACCTTACCAAAATTTCCCACAAGTCTAAGTGTATCAAAATATAGAGAGCAAGATATAAAGCTTGAATTGTGTGTTGAAAAAGTGAGGACGACTTCCCCCCTTGCGCGTGCGAGTCTTAGACTAGAGCACATCTTACTAAAAGGCCAAGGAGTGTCATCTTATATACTCCTTAAAGTTTTACAATGGCCAATGTGGGACAAGTATTTTCCAGAAGTTTAAGTATGTAAAAAAACATTTACTTACCATTTTCAAGCAATGTGGGACTAACGCACTTATGATTTTTCTCAAAACTCCAATGTTTTTCTCAAAACCATTCTTGAAAAGAAAAGAGAATTTTTTATTAGAATACTCCAACAATCCCCCACTTATTTTAATAAAAAATTCACAACTTAGACAGTGGGCAAAAGGTGAAAGTCTCATGCATTGTGAAAGTGGCTCTGCCTTGAATCCTTCACTTAGTGTTTCAGTCTTCCCTTATTAGAGCCAAAGTGGACTCAGCCTTGAAACGATGGCTACTTGAGGATACATAGAAGACATCACACACGCGAGTAGACCTGGCAAAATGTTGCCCGGACCCGTTACCCGACCCGTACCCGGTCCAAAATCCCGGGTACGGGTAGCCATTTTCCCTACCCGCTGAAATTGGACCCGTACCCGAACCGACCCGTAATTTTCGGATCGGTCCGGGTCGGGTTGCGGGTTACCCGGTTTACCCGGTTTCATTCGTATATAAAAAGGGTGTTTGTGCCCTAATCTCATTCACTCTCCCTTCTTCCCACTTCTCACCTCACTCTCAGACTCCCATCTCTCTCTCTCTCTCACGCCGTCCCCTCCCCTTCCTCTATACCATCGCCGCCGCCCCTCTCAGTCGACCGCCATCACGCCGTCCCCTTCCTCTCTACCGTCGACCGCCATCACGCCGTCCCCTTCCTCTCTACCATCGCCGCCTCCCCTCTCAGTCGACCGCCATCACGCCATCTTCCATAGCCCCCTCACAGATCGCCGTCTTCCATAGCCCCCTCACAGATCTGCGTCGCCACCTCACCGATCTGCGCCGCCGCCTCCTCACCGATCTGCGCCGCCGCCTCCACCGCCGATCTGAAGTTGCATCACCACCGCCGATCTGAAGTTGCATAACCAACGCCGATCTGAAGTTGCATCACCACCGCGACGCCGCTATTCACCGTCGATCGACACCAATTCTGCGAGGAATGGAAGATTTAATTTTTCATTATTTATGCATATGATTTTTTATTTTATTTTAGGAGAAGTGCATATGAATTATGATATGATGTAGTTGTTGTATTTTAGTTGTAGTTGTTGTATTTTAGATTGTTAGTTGTTGTATTTTAGTTGTAGTTGTTGTATTTTAGATTGTTAGTTGTATTTTAGTTGTAGTTGTTGTATTTTAGATTGTTAGTACTTAGTAGGAAATAGGATTGTATATATATTGGAAATTTAATTTGCTTTATTTTGGATTGTGGGAGGGGAATGGGATATGTATAATTTTTATTTTTTGGTGAAATGAGGAAACACCGAACATGTTATTGGCTGAAGCTGAAAAAGCAAAAGAAATAAAAGAGAAAAAATAGCCCTAGATTGGTATTTTATTATTTTATAGTAATTAAATTCTGTTTATAAAAAAATTAATATTTAAATTGTTTACCCGCGGGTATTACCCTACCCGCAAGGGTAGGGTACGGATCCTGAAAATACCTACCCGTAAAAACCCGGGTAAAAATTACCCGAACCGTTTTTACCCGGACCCGACCGGGTTTTACCCGTACCCCGGCGGGTATACCCGTTTGCCAGGTCTACACGCGAGAATCCAGGTATCCTATACCAAGCTTCATAAGCCAACACATCTCATCAGCCCTTCCTTGCCTGTCATCGATGCCATCTTGCCATCCCATATCCCCCTTCCCTCTCATCTCGACCTCTCCCAGTCACGTCACTAGTCTTAAGCACCGTCTCCCTACACCCTTGCTCGGCCTCATTTCTTCCCTTCATGGGACTTATGAAAAATTTTAAAATTTTCCACACCCCACCCCCCCCCCCCCCCCGCTAGACCTGGAAAAATATTACCTGGACCCGTAGGTCTACCCAAACCCACCCAAATAAAACCAAGTACGGGTCCATATATGTGATACCCGCTTAAATTCAACCTGTACCCAGAGCGACCCGTAATTTTTAGTCCCATTCGGATATGGGTTACCCAGTATACCCGTAAATCTAACCTATATATACATGTAAAGGAAAATTATCCTCATTTAACAGCCTTTTTCTTAGGGTTTTGTTTGGGACTCTATGGCCTCTCTCTCTATCTCTCTCTCTCTGTCCCACTCACTCATAAATCTGCCGATACTTCTCTGCCCATCTCTCTCTCTCTCCCCCACAACTCATAACTCTTTCTCTCCACCGTAGATTAACTCATTCATAGCCACAAATCTGTGAGAGAGATATATATGTCGATACTTCTCCGCCTCTCTCTCTCTCTCTTTATATATATATATATATATATATATATATATATATATATATATCTTTCTCTCTCTCTCTCTCTCTCTCTCTCTCTTTCTCTCATAGATCCACCACCACCATAGATCTGCCAAAAGTAAGTTTTTTACATCGGTCTCTTACTCATTCATATATTCATCCCCGACAAACATTGCAACTACCACCGTTTCTGCCGTCGACTTCTGCTTTCACCGTCAACCCAGCTCCGCCGTTGACTTCAACTTCCACCGTCAACCCAGAGCCGCCGAATCTGTGGCTATGCATTGATGCTGCTGTTGAATACTTCAAGTGTTGATTCTATTACTTTGTTATGTATTTCAATTATGTGTTATTTGTTATTTTTAAAGTGTTGATCATGTTGTTTTTATATTGCTTTAAAACTATTTTTTTTTTTATTTCCAAGTAAAATTACCTGTAACAATTCGAATATGGTAGTGTGAAATAGGAAAAAGCAAAAACTAAAAAGATATGTGAAAACTGGTTAGAAAATGGTTATAAAAAATTCACAACTACAATTGATGAATAATTAAGAATTGGTTAAAAGAAAATGGAACAAAATTCTGGAAGCAGCCCGTTTACCCGGATCATCTGGGTAGGGCACGGGTGTAAGAAAAGACTACCCAAAAAAAATTTGGGTCCGGACCATTTTTATCCGTAACCCACTGGGCTACCGCCTGGGCAGCCTCCCACAAGCTCAGGCTGCCCACCTCTTCAAGTGGGTCTCTCACCCCCCCTACCCCCACATTTCCCTTCCCTAATGTAATTCCCACCCCCACATACTCTCATTTTCTCTTCTCTCTCTCTCTCTCTCTAATCACTTTCAAACATTACATTTTCTCTCTCTTCATTCACTCTCCACTCACATCACCCAATTTTATTCATTCACACTCACTCTCTTCCTTCTCGAGACATCCCTTTCCCTTTCCCCACCCCTCTCTCTCTCTCTCTCACCTTCCCCCCCATCTTTCTCACCTTCCCCCCACACGTGGTTCCTCCTCTCATCTCCCTTTTATTTTTCTTTCTTTCCACTAATCATCTATCTATCTGTCTCTCTCTCTCTCTCTCTCTCCTCTCTCTCGCGCTCTCTCTCTCTCATCTCTCTCGCACTCTCTCTCTCTCTCTCTCTCTCACACACACACACACACACATATTATGTCCCCCCTTTCTATCTCTCACACATTCAATTATCCTCATTTCACCCTCCCCATTTCCCTCATACACGGCCGACCCCCCCAAGGTCGAAGCTCCCCCCCCCAAAAAAAAAAGTCAAACACCCTCTCCCGCCAACCCCCTATCTCCTCAAGTCAAACACCCCCTCCTACCAACCCTATGTCTCTTCCTTTCATCACTCTCCCCCACACACCCCACTTGGCATGGCCGACACCCCCTCCCTCTTTTTCTTTTCTTCTTCATCTCCCCCATTAATTCCCCTCCCCACCACCCAAAATTCTTACTTAGTTTCATTTTCCTCCTTCTTCTCTCATTAACTTCCTTCCCTCCTTTCCTCCCTCTACACTCTCACACCCTCTCTTTTCACATCCACCCCCCCTCCCCCCACATGCCTTCATGCTCACCCCCTTTTAATTTACTATACTACAGTTAACCTTTTTTTTACTAAAAAAACAATGAAGTCACACTTAATACTCACTATCACTTTTACTACAACTTAAGCCTCACATATTTATTCTAAGGTGGTAGTTCTTCACTCCCTTACCCATGTTGTCAAAGACTGCACAAATTAGGTTTGCGCTACCAACAAGCTTTAGGCACCAATGCAGATTGGGAAAAAAGAAAATGCTCAGTATACAGTTATACAAAAATGTTACCAAATAGTTGACTAATTTTTCAATTTCAATTATCAAACACTTGCAATATAAAATTCATTTCTTTTTTCATAATTTTCCTTCCTCGTAGAACTCAAAACGTGAATTTGCAGCAAAAATAAAGGTCTTACTAAACCTTGCCTTTAGCTTTAATGTACTTTCTCTCTAAGAAAGTACTCCATAGGCACTATTTTAGATGAAAAATATGCTTACTACATAAAAATGTAACCAAATAGTTGACAAAGTTTTCAATTCCAATTATCAAACACTTGCAATAAAAAATGCATTTCTATTTTCATGATTTGCCTTCCTCACGGAACTCAAACCGTGAATTTGCAAAATAATAATATAATAATAGTAATAAAGGTCCTACCAAACCTTGCCTTTAGCTTAAATATACTTTCTCCCTAAGAAAAAAACATGTATAATATGATATTTTGTATCAAAGACAGATGGTAAATTAATTATTAGGTTTTTATCTACTGCTACCAACAAGCAATAAGCTTTTTATTAGACAAAATGATAACCGGTGATATAAAACTGTAACGAACCAATACACTAATTCTTCAATACTAATCCACAAACAGTTGAAATCATAAACATATTTCTGATTTCTATTTCCGGCCTCCCTCCAAATTTGCCACCATTACATATGGAACTCAAACACGTGAACTTGCAACAAACAAAAGTCGTCCTAAGGGTCTGTTTAAAATCACTTACAATTTTTATTTTCTGTTTTCAGAAAAATAAATATAAAACCAGTTTAGTTTTTATTTCTTACAAAAATAAATGGGTGTTTGATTACCTAGTTTTTATTTTCAGTTTTTTCTTTGGTGGTGGCCGGCGGCAGTGCGGCAGGTGACCGTGGCAATCAACAGGCAGTAGCGGGTAGCGGGGGAGGGGGGTGGGTGGTGGTAGTGGTCTCAAAACAAAAACCAAAACTGAAAATCCAAAACTCCAAAATAGGAGTTTAAAAAACAGCCCTTGTTTTAAAAACTGATTTTAAAAACTAAAGGGGTGAAGAAAAAAAAGATGAAAATTGTGTGTCAAACGCGTTTTTCTCTCTAGTTTACAAAACTGGAGAAAACACTGAAAACTTAAGGCTCCGTTTGAAAACATTTCCGTTTTTAGTTTTTTCTCCAGTTTTGTAAACTGGAGAGAAAAACGAGTTTGACATACAATTTTCTTCTTTTTTTCTTCAGTTTTGAAAACTAGTATTTAAAACATAGCTGTTTTTTAAAACTCTCATTTATGAGTTTTGGGTTTTTATTTTGAGACTACCACCACCACCATAGCCACCGGCCATCGCCACGCCCCGCCACCGCCACGCCCCACCACCGCCACGGCAAACCACCAGCAAAGAAAAAACTCAAAATAAAAAACGGGCAATCAAACACCCAAAAGAAAAAACTCAAAATAAAATTTGGGTAATCAAACACCTATTTGTTTTTGTAAAATAAAATAAATAAACTTGTTTTTGTTTTTATTTTTTTGGAAGCAGAAAATCAAAATTGGAAGTGATTTCAAACGCTACCTTAAATGTTATTAAATGCTACCCAAACCTTGCCTTTAGTTTTATTTTACTTTCTCCTGCGGAGAGAATATTTTGATGAATTCGGCAAATACATTTTACCTTAAGTAAATGTGTAATTTACATATCATGGGTAAGGGAGAATACTTTTTTACCTTGGGTAAAAGTGTAAGTTTTCCTTATCATGGATAATCACTAAAACAACCGTAAACACACAATCAGAACACACAGTCGCTTATTACACATCGAAATAAGCGACTTAATAGAACGAAACGTTTACTATTTCGGTTACCACTTCAGTTCATTATTAGCTTTATTCAGAACACACAATCAGCCTGTGGATCTTTTTCGCCGTGACGGGATTAAAAGGAGTGGCTTTTCCTTCATCATGGACAGACCGAACTTTTCATCCAGGTCAAGATCAGCTAGGTCCATGCCATGAGGAAGAGACCAGTCAAAGTGATATACCAGAGACGCTACAAGTAGCTGAACTTGTGTGACAACAAAGTTTAACCCCGGACAGAGTCTTCTTCCCTCTCCAAATGGTATGTATATGAAATTCGCTCCCTTGAAATCGAGTTTCGTTTCAAGGAAGCGCTCCGGTTTGTAAGTTAACGGGTCCTTCCAGATTGTGGGATCTCTTCCGATAGCCCAAAAGTTCACCAGCAAGATGCTGTCTTTTGGTATAGTGTAATTCATCACCTTGCAAGCTTGTACCGCACGGTAAGGAACAAGAAAAGGGCCAGGAGGACGCAGTCTGATTGTCTCCTTTATGCACGCGTCTAAGTAGGCCATTTGAGGCAAATGTGACTCTCTTAAGACGTTGCCATCGGTGGTTTGGGAAAGTTCATCACAGAGTTTGGACATGGCCTCTTGATGTTTTAGTAGATGTGCCAGCGACCAGTTGATTGTGTTCCAGACATTGTCTGTACCAGCTAGAATGAACTCCTGCATGTGCATGAACAAAGGTAACATCAAGGAAAACTGGAAACAACAAGAAGAAAGGTCAGTCTGAACTTCAAGGTTTCAATTACAAACAAAATCCAATATGTTAAGCACTTAAGAGAATATGACGCAGAAGAAGAAAACAAACTATTACTCCCACAATTTCATAATTTTTGTCACCTATAATTCAAACGAAGACAAAAAATAATGAGTAAACTCGATGTTACATGTTCAATTCTATCCTTTGGAACTCCTCAAAAGTCGTCAAAGGGAACAAAACCCAAGAAATAAAGGGATTGTCTTACAACAAAGGGTTTAGCCAGGGAAATGATATTTGTTAGCAAATGTACAGCGAAAGCCACAATAATCTTCGAGGCGGGCCGTGTAGAGTTACACCGAAAATTCGAAATGTTGAGATATCACATATAGACATAAAAATTCACAAGATAGCAACTCTTGTGAGCCACTTTAATAGCCTACGGTTACATATTATCGTATGATTTCAAAGCTGGTGGATTAAAGTTCAACAAATGACTTAAATAAAAAAAGAAAAACTCAATTTATTTCACCAAGTATTTAACCTGTTAAAAGGAAAATCTACTGTTGCCAAGGGGGTGAGTCTGAGATATCATCTAACATTGAGAACAAATAATTAACACTTCCGTACTACAGCATTGTGCATGGGCCTCTTGTTCTTAGTTAAATGGTTTAGAAGTCCATGCCTCAGCAGATTGCATCACAAACAGCTGTAATATGCATATGCAGGCCAACTATGCAAATTTGTTGAATCGACGCCCTATTGTCAATAGAGTTAAAAACTGTTGCTGATGCATCATTTAGCAACCAATACGTACGACTTGATTAAAAAACAATTGAGAGAGAGAGAGAGAGAACCATTAGCCACATGCATATCTGATCGTCACTACATCCGTTCTGAATGAGAGCATCCAAGAAATCTCGAGTGTTAGCTTCACCATCTTTTCTCTCCCTTCTTTCCGTGATGATATCATTCCACAACGATTTGATTTCCACAAGTATATTCCTAGCCTTTCGTTTGCACCAAACATCCAATCCTTGTAACATGGGAGCTAAATCCGCCAAATTTCGACTAGAAACAATCTCAATAATTGTCCTTATAAGTTGCTGCAATCTTTCATTTCCACCGTCACTATCCAACTTAACAAGATCCCTTGTCACCATTATATTACTAATGGAGTTGACAGTGGTTGCAAAAAGTATTTTCTCAAGGTTCACAACTTCACCTTCTTTTCTGCCCAAATAGTCTACCATCTCCATCATCTTCTTCTCTCTCAAATTTGCCTGCGATTCTATGGCTTTGGCTGAGAACAGCTCGCTTATCGAAATACTACGTAGGGATCTCCATGCATCATCGCATGCCTCGGACAATGCAATAGATGGAAATACAGATTCGTGTGCAAGTTTGGTCGCCACCGCCGGCACGTACCTGTTCATCATAACTGCTTTAGTAATATGGTATTTCCGAAGAATTAAAATCCTTGAACCGTTTGTCGGTAGTAAAACACATCACAATCCTTGTTAGATTGGTTGACGTAGGAGGAAGGTATTGCGGTCAATTTGGCCACCTTAAGGTTACGGAGGTCAAGGATGCAAAAGCAATTTATTTAGTGTCAGAAAAGGAAGACTATTATTTTGTCTAGATTGTCGCTAAATTACAATCGTGGTGTCGCCAAAAAGTGGGGGGAAATCATCTTTTTTCCAGTCGAGATGTATGCTGCTAATGCAAGTTTGAACAACTAATGGGTGTGGATGAAGTAAACAAGGTTGCGGATTTAGCTTCACCTATTCTAAAGTTTACAGGGAGAAGTTAAAACAGTTTTGGGTAATGGTCGGTAAGAATCGGTAATCAAGGCCAAAATGACAATAAAAAACTATCAAAGAAGGCCAAAATTTTGATGCAAAGCGACGTTTGTGCCATTTAATTAGCTTTTCGTTCATGTTCTTCTTCATATAATTATACATGCGAGATACCACAAAGTTGTTTTCTTGCTTCACGAAAATAGTTCAACCCCACCTTCCTGAAAGCATGCGATCATGTGTCCTGAGGATCTGCATGGCAGCTTCGGGCGACGACGCGACGGCCACGTGATGTCCACCGAAGCTTAGCATCATTAGTTCGCCGTAGGTAAGGGCAAGGTTGGTTAGGGAGACGTGGGGTTTCCTTCCCAGCTGGAAGATGTTGCCTATTATAGGCCATGCAAATGGTCCGGGGGGAAGCTGTGGGCTGCTTCTCCAACAAAGAAGCTTGTTAATGAGAAAATGTACCAAAAGAGCAAGTAGAAAGAGGAGGAGATAGATTGGCTTCTCCATCTCCATCACTTTCAAGACATAATGAAGAGAGAATGAGATGTGGATATAAAGAAGAAAGGAAGACAAGTGGAGTTTGGATTTATAGAAATTACTCCCTCTGTCCCAGATAGTTCCCTCACTTTGACTTTGTACGCATATTAAGAACTTAGATTATATATTATGTATTTTCCATTTTACCCTTTAAAGAGAGAGGAGAAAAAGAGTGGGCCAGAAGAGAGAAAATTGGTTGATGGGGTGTTAAACGTGAAGAGAGAAGTAGAATAAAAAAATGTAAAGCAGTTCGCCAGGAGAGAGAAAGTAAGTTCATAGAGAGTTAAATGTGGAGAAAAAATAGAATAAAAAGTATAACAAGGGTAAATATGTAAAAATACTTTCAGAATCTTTCTTAATTTGGAAGTGATTAATTTTTGTTGGACGGTCTAAAAAGAAAATATGATCAATTTATGAGGGACGGAGAGAGTATTAGGAAACTTGGCCACGAAACCCCTTCTATAAACAGCATACACTAGTAACCTTTATGGGGAGTATGGAAAATGTTCACTCTTTTGACCTTGGAAGCCGAATTGCCTAGTATATAGGGTATAGTTGCCGTTTAGTTTCACATCCATTAAATGCAGTTAAATAATGTCTTCTTTTTTAAATTAGAATAATGGAGATATACGATAGTGCAGTAAAGGAGCAAATAAATAGTTTCTTATCAACGGTGATGAATAAGGCACCATCCTATACGTGAAGATTGTAGCATTGAAGGGCAAGCTAATCACACGCCTGAAGCATGTGTATGCAATTGTTCCTTCTTCTTCTTCCTTTTTTTTTTTTTTCTGTTTTTAATCTTGGAAGGTTGGAAGGGAGGGGAAAGGGCTGGGGAGGCAATCGCCCTAGTGTTATTCCATTTTTTTTTCTCTTTTGTCACAATTTTATACATGACAAGAAATTTGAAATTTTACCAAAGTTGCCTTCTACCCGAATTATAGGAAGAAACCTACAACTCTTGTATAATGACAACAAGTGGTCGTTAAATGTTTCTAATTAGTAACTTTTATTTAATAAAGATAAAAAAAAAGTTGTGTTAATAATTATCGTTAGCGAGTAATTATTGCTATACGAGAGGATGTTTGGACAGTAGGAAAAAGAAAATCCCAACATGCTTCCTTCAAAAATTGTTATTAAAAAACCCTGTGTTATACAATCAAACATGTGAACATTGGGTCCAAGAAATCGAAACCAAAAACAAAAAAACTAGGGCCTGTAGGACACAGGGACGCACATGTACCACAGACGCCTGTAGGGTATTATTAGTATTGCAAGCAGTTCTGCAAAGCCGAATCATAGTCCCAGGCCCAGCAACTTCCTAGAAAGTCGCATTAGCAAACAAAGGTCTTCTGTGTATTATTGTTGCGCAAGACGAAAAATACGCAGAGTGGCAATATATTCTCTGTAAATGGCCAAAACCCACCTTGGACCCATTATTGAATAATGGGGATATACGATAGTGCAGTAAACTAATTATAGTGCAGTAAAGTAAAAACCAAAGTGAAAGACAGAATAACAAAACTACAATGTAAATGTCCAACACTCCTGGGTCTATAGAGATTAAGAAAGATGCATCAAAGTTCAATTTAACGCGCAAACCAAATAAAAATGGACGAAACTTATACCTAACCCAATTGACACCCTCAAAAAACCCCATCAGCACCATCGAGTAAACCATGCAACACAGACCACGTAACTAAAGAATTTCGAATGCGTACACTGTTGCATGAGGCACCTATCCACCTACTTTGCAGCCCTGGGAGCAACCTAACTTTTAGAGTAAATGCCACCAATCAATAGACATACGCACCGGTTGTGATTGCATGCTTGGGATGGGGCACCAAGTGTCATGCCATGCATCCTCTTTGGCATGTGGTTTGCTCTTCCATTCAATATGTTCATTCGATTCAATATCACTGTATATCAGGATTGGGTCAATACGCATATGCTGGCGTGAGCTCTCTCTCTTGTTATTTTGTACGCTGCGAGAACTTTTATTTATCGGTGCCATATCCTTTTTATTACGATGTACTATTTTATGCTTTATAGGCGAACTCTCGCCCTGTCGTTGCCTGTAATGCTTCACAGCTGCTTCTGGCAACCTTTGTAATCTCTTATTATCAATGTCATTCTCATCATTATCAACAACAACAAAAAAACGCACATACTATGAGCAATTAATATCTTATTAAGCCTCAAAATATGTGAAGGATAAATTCTTACCATGTCATTTAATATATATATATATATATAAGCTGATCCATTGCTCACGCTAGCAACTTTGGTTAAGTTGCCAACGCGATTTGACCGTCCACACGTGATCTGTGGACGGTCCAGATCTTTTTTTTTTTTACGTTTTTTTTAAGTCCAACTCCATCCGCTACATAATGTAGCGGACGAGTAGGCACCACTTTTTTCTCATTCTGTCATTAATTTTTCTGACATCTCTCTCTCTCATCAATTTCTGACTCTTTTTCTTCTGACTCTTTCTCTCTCTCACCTCTCCCTCTCCCTCTCTCTCTCTCTCTCTCTCTCTCTCTCTCTCTCTCATGCTTATCTTGCTTCACTTCATACACACACATCAAACTTTAAGCAAAATTCTATATGCAAAAAAATCCCCCTGTCATGCATAGGATGGTATTTGGCCAGAGAGAGAAAGAACGGAGGACCGAATTGAGCTTCAGCAACTCGAGCTACTTGAATCGGCGCTAGAAACGACCCAGCGTCACCGTGTAGCACAGCGCAATGGTCACTTTCCGGCGTCATCGATTCGCATTCCGCTGCCGGAAAGCACCGACCACGTTGCGAAGCTGAACGGAAAAAAGAAATTCAGTAAAAGAGGAGTCAAAGAGACAGAGGACCGAATTCCCGCGGGATCGAGTCCGAAAATTCAGGAGAGAAAATCGGAGGGATCGGATCCGGCGTTGTCAAGGTGAGAAGGGGAGTTGAAAAGGAGAGGGGTGGGGACGCAAGCGAGATCAAGTGGTGTGTGGTTATGGGAACGGACGGTGGGAATCGAAGGAGATTTGATTCGTGTATGCATACATACAGATTTACAGCGGAATTTCTGAGATTTGATTCAGGATGCACTCCCACAGTGGAACCGTTTGTCATTTGTTTCATGTGCTTGTAATGTTTTGGTGCTAATGGTCGAGTCCTTGCAGCTGTTTCCTGTTATGGAAACCCTTTATCTCAGTAGGAACAAGTTTGCAAAGGTGGATAATCTCTAGAAGTGTACCGAGTTAAAGCTTCTCTCATCCTCCTCTCGCCTCATTTCTTCTCTCTCTCTCTCAAGTCCGATCGGCCACGCAAATCATGGCTTCTTACAAAAGTCATAAATTCAAAATTTGACATCAACTGATGTATTAATATTTCTTAATTGCGAGTAAAACATTTTTTGAACTAGATGCTGTCCTTTAGCAAATCACAGTGCAAACATCCCATATGTTCTTGGGTAAAGGAGAAAATCATTAGGGAATTCAGAGTGGAAATTCCCATTCATGAATTGCGAATTTAGTGTCGTATAATTTATTGCTTCAACAGCAACTCACGTAGCTCGGCGGGTCAAGTTCCTTGGCCTGATTCTCCGGCCGGTAGTAACCGGTGACCGGATCTGGCACCCACGGCGTGTTCTTGGTGGCTTCCTTCCCATCGTTCTTCAACGTCATCCCGCTCCTTGCCACCACCGTTACGCTGCCAGACATAGCAAAGAGAGAAAGAAGAAAGGAGGGGAGAGGAAGGAGAAAACAAAAAACTGGTGAGAGAAGAGAGAGGAAGGAGAGATAAAGAGTCAGAAGAAAGAGTCAGAAATTGATGAGAAAGAGAGAGAGCGAGAGATGTCAGAAAAATTAACGAGAGAATGAGAAAAAAGTGGTGCCTACCCGTCCGCTACATTATGTAGCGGACGGAGCTGGAGGTATTATTGTTAAAAAATAGTCCGCTACATAAAGTAGTGGACGGACTTAAAAAAACGTAAAAAAAAGATCTGGACCGTCCACAGATCGCGTGTGGACGGCCAGATCGCGCTGGTAACTTAACCAAAGTTGCTAGCGCGAGCAATGGATCAGCTCCATATATATATATATAATCTTTGGCAACTACATAGACAATAAAACTACGTAATCTTATGAGTTAATGCACGAACTGTTTCTCTCTATATTTTCTCTCGCCCGTCAATTTGCCCCTCCCCCCTCTCTCACTCACACACACTTATTCACTCATCAGACCACAGAACGCCTTTCGCTGGCCATCAACCTCAACACACCGCCCATCCTCAGGTATTGCGCAAATCACCAGTTTTCGGCGATTAGGTGAGGACCCACCGCCCCCACCATCACAAACCACTGCAAACATAATAGATTCTGCCACTGCTGCCTCGTCCAATTGCCGGCTCCGTTGTTGGTGACACACCGAGGAGAGAGCGCAAGCAATGACGGTTTTGTGTATTATGGCAGTGGTTTTTTATGATGCACTTTGTGGATGGTCTGTAGCAGCGATGGGTGTTGTGTCACTGGTGAAGGCGGCGGCCGGCGGCCAGCAACCGGGGGGGAGCAATGGCATTCTGTAGAGATGTCAAAAGGGCCGAGCGGCCCGCGAGCTGGCCATACCCGGCCCATTTTTGGCCCGGGCTGGCCCAGCCCTCTCGTGAACAGTAGCGGCCCGCAATAATAGGGCTTTGGACCTGGGCTTGGACCAGGTCGTAGTTTTCCAGAAAAAGCCTGGGTCAGGCCCGAAAGAAGCCTGAAAATGGCCTGGTTATTGGCCCAATTCTGGCCCTTTTTTTTGCAGGCCCCACAAGTTTTCAAATTTAATTTTCCCCCCCTTTTTCCCCCCAACGGCCATATTCCCCATTATTTCCCCAAATTTCACTTTAACCCCCCAACACCAATATAACGGCTAGTTTGGGGGGTATTTTGGTCCAACTTAAATTTTCCAACTCTTTTAAGGTTTTTTTTACACTTTTACCCTCCCCAACAACTATAAACGGCTTGTTTTAAGGGGCATTTTGATTTTTTGTGGACTTTAAAAAATCTATAAATTAACACCCTTTTTTTCAATTTTTTCACATCAATCTCCTTACTCTCTCTTATCTAAACATTCTACATTTCTACAAGCTTTGCTACTATTTTCCTCTCCAATTACTACTCTTGCTAATTACTACTCTTGTTTACTAATTAGTACTCTTGCTAATTACTACTCCTGTTTACTAATTACTAGCTATTCCTCTTATTCATTTGTTACTCTCTAATTATTTTGTTTACTAATTAGTAATTAGTGAATTCTTATTTATTAATTACTATTACCAAATTCTTTTTAATTTCTATCTCTCTCCAATTTTGAATTACTAATTACTCTTATTCCCTAGTTACTCTTTAATTATTTTTAGATGTTATTTCTAATTACTTATTACTGCTCTAGTTTTATTTTTCAATCTAGTAAAAAAGTTTAGCGTCAAATATGGCTGGACTACTGAAGAAATTCAAGCGTGGATCATCATCACGAAAAACACCACCACCAGCACAAGCACCACCACCACGGTCACGAACACCAATCCAAGCAATACCACAACCATTCGTTCCTGGAAGAATGAGTACAGGCTGTATGATAGATACCCAAGCCAATTGGGAGTTCAATCAAAACATTCCAGATATTGATTACACGCCTTCAGAAGATAGCCCGCATTTTAGTCAAGGACGCTGCTCGGTTGGCGAAGTTACTACTTCATGGCATAATGTTAACTCGATGAGCAGTCATGAGGGAGAAGGGCCGAGCAATACTTCCAGTAATCAGCAAGAAGTCCAAAAGGTGAAAAAAAAAATAGAAAGCCGAGTTTTGGAATCATTTTGATGAAATTACGATGGAAGGCGGCGCCCGAAAAGTTTGATGTAAGTACTGTGCTAAATTATTTTCTACTGGTTGTGGTAATGGACATCTTAACAAGCATTACCCTCAGTGTGCACCTCGAAGCGGCCACGTCGAACCTACCTAAACACAGTTATCTTTTGACGGTAAGTTGTTTGTTTATAATCAACGAGAGCAAAGAGACGGTCTCGCTGAATTTGTTATTCACGATGAACAAGCCTTTAGTTTTATCGATAGTGCTAAGCACTCTAGATATATGAACACCCACGTGCAACCTTTGTACAAAAAGGTTCATAGAAACACAACTAGATCCAATGCACTCCGGCAATATAAGGCTGCTAAAGCATGCCTGATCGATTATTTCGATAATTTTGACGATAAAGTTAGTCTTACTTCTGATATTTGGCAATCTCCATTTACTTTTGTTAGTTATAGTTGTGTGACGGCCCATTGGATTGATGCAAATTGGATTATGAACAAGAGGATCATCGCTTCCGAAACTCTTTCCTTTTCCGTATGATGGAATTAACGTTGCTACTATTATAATTAATGCATGTACCACGTTTAAATTAAAGAATAAGATTATAAGTATTAGTTTTGATAATGCTACTAACAATACAGCTGTTGTTGATGCTTTAGAGGAGAGCCTCAAACCTGTACTTTCTGGTAAATTATTTCATGTTCGTTGTGTTTGTCATATAATTAATTTAATTGTTCAAGATGGTTTAGCTGCTGCAGGAGATATTCTTCTCAAAATCAGGGGTATGACAGCGTATGTTAATAGTTCGGTTTCGAGAACACAACAATTTAAAACGTTGTGTACTCATTATAATATGCCTCGTAGAAGACCAAGTATAGATGTGGTCCATAGGTGAAACTCTACACATCATATGCTTTTACATATTCTAGCATACAAAGAAGTCTATACGCATTTTTTACTAACCTTGTTCCCAGCCGGCTTGCCAACTCACGCGGAATGGCAGATGGTTACACACTTAGCTGAATTTTTGGAGGCATTTTACACGTCTACCAATTTATTGTCTGGTACGTACTATCCCACCTCTCCTCTCGCTGTATTAGAAATTCTCAAGATGGATACAGTATTAACAAAATGGAGATATATAGGACCCTTTTGGGAAATAGTAAAAGTGATGGATAAAAAGTTTAATAAATATTGGAGTCAACTGCCTGTTGTTTTTGCTGTGGCTACTTGTTTAGATCCTAGGTTAAAGTTGCATGGCGTGAACGTCTCGATACAAGATATATCGAGATTAATGTGCTACTCAGTAGAGGACACAACCAAACTCACAGCGAAAGTGAGCAAGACATTTGAGGAATTGTTCAATTTCTATCGTAATTCTGCTGACGTACGCAACCGAGCTTCATCATCGACTGTTGAGAGACATTATTCGCCATACCTTAAGGACTTTGAACATCTAGTAGCAAGACAACTACCAGGTGAAGGTACTTCTAATTTGGCAGGTTCGTCTACTTTTTCCTCTTTTAATGAGATTGGTGTATATTTCAATGCTGATCATTATTCTTATTTAACAATTGAAGAACATGTTAATTTTAATTTGTTAAATTTTTTGAAACAAAACCAAAACATGTATAAAACTTTATCCCAAATTGCACGAGATGTACTGCCAGTGTAAGCCTCCACGGTTGCTTCAGAATCGGCATTTTCAGCGAGTGGGAGGGTTTTGAATGACAGGATGAGTCGTCTTAACCCCGAGTCGATCGAGCTATGTGTATGTTGGAAGGATTATCTTGATGCAAAATATCGCAAGCAAGATAGACCGATTGATGATAGGAAGAGCAATGACTCGGACGTTGAAGTACTTCCGGATGATTAGGTAATTTCTTTTTATTTTCCTTTTCTCAAGTTTTAAGAATAAATTTTTTCACAAAGTATAGTTTTTTTTCACACACACACACACACACACACACACACACACACACACACACACACATATATATATATATATATATATATATATATATATATATATAAGTTTTTAGAAGCAAGATAGATATTTTTTCATGTATATATATAAAAAAGGTAACTTTGCATGTTTATTTACAAGCAGCCGGTCCTAAGCTCGGATAAAAGGAGAAGGGCCTATGAACACATTTATCTTCAATTTAACTCTATCAATTTGAATATTTGAATGCTAGAAATATTATTGTTTACACACATATTACTACATAGTTTACTGTAAACTGTTTACAGAAGTTTTTATCTGATTTATTGCTAATTGCTTATATTGTTTCAGCTCAGTTTCTGTGATAGATTATTGTGTGCATGTCTAGGGCAATTTAACATTGCTACTACTTGCTTGCATACACATAAGGTAAAAAGTTTGTGCAGATGACTTCAACAGATGTTTATAGCCAAAAAAAAAAGGAAAGAAAAGAGAGAAGAAGATGTTACTATATTAAAAAAGGAAAGAAAAGCCAAATACCATGCAAACATTTGCAAAAATTTAAAGAGCTATTGTATTAAGCAATTTGACAGATGTAATCGTCATTTTCTATTTATTAAACTTCCGAAAAATGTTACTTATAAATTATAATGCTAGTAGGCCAAAAAAGGCTTATCAATATTACATCAAATTAACATGTATCAATCTCAACCTTAATTTGATGTATTCTTGTTGGCCATCGACAGAGGTGAATAACAAGGAGTTGGGAACAGAAAAAAAAATGGGCCTTGGCCCGGGCCAAGCCTGGCCCTAAATATTGGGCCTAGGGCCAGGGCTTTGACTGGGCCTATATATCTCAGATTTTTGGCCCGGCCCGTTTTCGTTGGAGGCCCGTCGGGCCGGGGCTAGGCCAGCCCGGCCCATTGATATCTCTAGCAGTCTGGGTTTGTGCAAGGTGCAGTGGGGAGGCAGTTTGCGGTGTGTGGCTGCGTGGACGCTGAAAGGCGGCATTAGTGATTTTTGCAATGAACAACGGGGTGGAGGCTGACGGTCAGCAATGAACAGCGATCAGCGATGATGCCTTGCGTGGTCTTATGAGAGAGAGAGAGATAGAGGATTTGGTAAATTGACGGAAGAGAGATAATACAGAGAGAAACAATAGGTGCATTAACTCATAAAACTACATATTTATGTGTGTAGGAAAATTCTAGAAATCTAAAAAGAAAAGAAGTACTAAAATAATGAAATTGGTGGACTTAAACGTGGGATTTTGTATTCAACATAACATATCAAGTGCCACTAAATTCAATTATAATTTAATTGGAATTGAAAGTAGATTCTCTAAAAGAGCTTTTGTTATATATATATATCGAGTATGCTGCTAGCCTTAGGCAAATTGCTTAATGCTAGCGACCAAACTACGTCGTTTTGGTCAGCTGTTTATAACTCTTTGTTATGTTTTTCTCTCTCCCCATCTTATCTCTCTCTCTCTCTCTCCAGATCATCCAACATCAGGCAACCCATCGCCAGCCACGGTCACCGGGCAGCCTCCACACCGGCGACCGACCAACCCCACCATCACAAACCAGTAACCCACCACTGCCAAGCCTCTCTCGGTCTCTCCTCCAAGCAAGATTAGCCATTGCCGCTGCACCCAACCTCCACACTGGCAACCCACCAACCCCACCATCGCAACCACCGCAGACCCCTGTCACAATTTCAAAAATCCACCGCCACAAAATCGACCCACCACCGCGGGCCCCAAATCCCATCGCCCGACCCCGCGACTTTTCGACATCAACTGTGCTGCCATACATCCACCACCACCGCCAAGCCCCCCACACCGGTCACCATTTAAAATAACAACTAACTACCATCGACTTCGGTTAACACTACCACTACAAGAAAAAGGACTTTTAGCGACAGACATTTCCGTCGCTAAAAGTCCCATATCTGTCGCCAAAGACTTTTAGTGACGGACTCACCATCGCTAAAAGTCCATTGCCTACAACTCTGTTGCTAAAAGTTTTACAACGGAATTTTGAAATATGTCGCCTAAAGTCGAACTTGAACGACGGATAGAAAAATACAATTTTTTATTTTTTCAGAAATAATTAATTACGTAAAATATATAGCGATGGAAAAATGCGTCGTTAAAAGTTTTGACGACAGCTTTTTAGCGACGGTTTATCCATTGCTAAAAATTTCAAACTTAGCGATAGATAATTCGCCGCTAAAAGTCTGTCGATTAATATTTTGAGCGACGGAATTTCCGTCGCTAAAGAACCATTTATTCTAGCTAGGCTTTTAGCAACGGACTGAAATCCGTCGCTAAAAGTCACATTAAATTTTAATTTTTTTTTATTTTTTAAATACCCAAACCTGTAATTACAAATTCTCAACAAACACAATCTCAATCCAGCAAATAATTCTTGATGCACACTAGGATTAAATACTTGCTGATCCATTAGTAATTATTTAACCCTAAAACAGACAACACATGTAAAAAGAATGAATTCTATAAAAATCAAAAAATAAAATGTATACAAAATTCAGGAAGGCACGGGAGCGACAATAGAGTAGGGGAAGGGTGGGGAGGGGAGTACAAGTCGAGGGGGCTCGGGGGGGGGGGGGACGGGAGCGAGATCAAACAACTAGGAGGCCAGGGAAGGGCTGATATGGGGTCGGCAAGTCCCGAATCTGGAGCTTGCTGATCGTCCTCGTCCAAAGGTGCACTAGGAGGCGGATCGGGCTCGGCATCTCCAGCAGCATTGCCCTGAACGTAAAGGCACAGACGTATTAATCTCGATAGCAATCGTATAAAGTGTTTACTCAACGTATATAGTGGTTGTACCTGATTATTCGTCGTGATCATCCTAAACACCTCCGTAGCAATGCAACGGATCTCGTCCTCTTGTAACGGCAATCGCCTACCAGTCGGTGTCTGCGTCTGCGTCTGTGGAGGGCATCGGGGGGTGGGGACACTCCTACCAGGACATGTGCAGTCATACCTGGGAGGCCGTACATGCGGCCTTTCGGCCTATTGATGACCCCCGGTGTATCCAGCCATCGCTTCAATCCCCCAATACTCGTGCCCATACTCGTGGACGTTGATGGTTGTCCAGACTGCTGCCCATACCCCCTGATCTGTTCATACGAGGCCTACAAAATAGTGATTTGACATTCAAAACACTAAGGCGACAAACATCGAATACAAAGGCCAAACTTTAACAAACTAAACAAATTAATTTGTAACTTACATCGATCTGTCGGGAAATATCTATAAAACAAAGTCCCCCGCCTGTTGTTGCTCATCCTTATCCCTCTTCCTCACGTGTGTCTCAGTGTACGACAGAGCACAGACCTCATCCGGCACCAAGTCTGGGTACTTAATCGCATTCTTGTGCCGAAGGACGTCGTGAACCACCGACCCCCCCCCCAGTGTGCGTGGGATCTTTATCATGTCTGTTCTCGCTCCCACTCTTACTCTTGACCTCACAGGACGTATCAGTCCTCCCCATATCAACCATCGCTCCCCATACTGCTGGCGATATCCAATGAGGGGGAAATCCCTTCCATTCCTCCATCGGGGCACCCTCAGGCGCCATCTTCTGCGCCCGTTCCCATGCGTCGTGCAACCATCACCGGTAATTTTTGCCAATGTAGGCAAAAAAATCTTGTCTCCCCCAACGCTTGCTGCTCAGGCGACTCAAACTTGAACCCATCCTGCAAGGCATCCACTTAAACAATCAATCCAATTAATTTTAAATCACGTTCTAATTAAACAAATAATGACTGACACACACGGCTAAAAACCATACCAGCCACTCCTCCCATAAAGACTCCCTCAACGTGGCATCTCAGTCCTTCCAGTATAGGTGTGGCTCGAAAAATCGACCCTTCACAAGGACGCCGATCTTTGTTTTTGCTGGAGTCTCCAGGATCCTGATAGAGAAACAACATTCGAATACATTAAATGAGTGGACAGTAATAAATATCGGCCCTGCATTATGTATTTTTTTTTACTTACTGGCCCTCCTGGGTGAGAGTAACTTGATGTTTACGCTTGGGGTCGATGTGCACCCCGCATGTAGGTCCACGGCCTCGTCGAGATCCTGCAAAACACCAACAATAATATAGATAAAAAATAATTGAAATACAAGTCTAGCATTATGACTGAACGCCATTATCAAGCATACCTGAGGTAAAACCCATAGAAGAAGGAGAACCATCGGGTGAGTGGGAGGAATCAGCCCGGGGCTGGGCTAGCGGCTGGGACTGGGGCAACGGCTGCGGCTGCGGCTGCGGCTGGGACTGGGCCCCTACCTGCTTGACGTGGGCACTATGTGCCTCGTCATCAGCAGGCAATGACGAGGTGGGAACCACTGTGGTTGACATAGCTCGGCGTCCCCTGCGACCACGGATGGCCCGTAATCTATCAATGTCTGACTTCGTGTACAACAATTCCAAATTAAAGAAATCAACACATACAAAACAATGTATAGTCCACATCATGTTACAACACTATATAAATGAACCGAGTATATATATGAACCGAGTATAAAAATACTATATGAACTGATTACTAAAAGAATGCATGTTACAGCAGTACAAGTCAATCATATTCATTTTGGGAATCATCGTCGGACTCGTCATCCTCTTCTTCCTGGGACTCGTCGTCCTCTTCACCGAGTAATTCTTCCTCTTCGCCAGTAGACTCAACCTCATCATCTTCAAAAATTTCTACATCTTCCACGTCATCATCTACGACTTCTTCTCCTACATCAACTTTCGGTTGAAGAGGGAGATCGTCCTCCTCGTCATCCACCTCAACAGGTACTAAGACAGGTGCCTGGTCGGCTTGAAAGGTGTCTACATCACTGTCATATTCCACGGGCAATTTCTTGAAATTGATAACTGTATACCAATGAGATTTGGGATTCGCAATGTCCTTCGCGTAAAAGACTTGTGTAGTTTGACTAGCAAACACAGACGGCTCGTCTGATGCAAGTCTTGACTTAACATTGACATCTACAATCCCCTGTGAGCTAACACAAATTCCTCTACTGCATGTGACATCAAACCATGTACACTTGAACATTACCAGACGGTTTTGGGAACCCAGATATGTTAGCTCAACAATCTCATCCAGCTCTCTATAAAAGTCCATACAATTCTCGTCATACCTGTCGCCGTTGACCAAGAGTCCACTGTTTTGGGTTTATTTTGTCCGATCATCATCGTTTACGTTAAACCTAAACATATTGATGATATAGCCTCCATGACAGGCTACCTATTTACTAGGGCCTTGAGCTAGTAATTTTAACCCGGAGGATACTGGAACATCGACCGACTAAACCTATTATATAAGATGGTGAAAGTTAATAAAGCACATATGAAGTGACATATGAAACACATTATATTTTGGTTACAGACTTACTCGTCTTCTGAACCACTCTACACATTGCGATTTCTTATGAGAGTCAAGTCCAGCGGGATTAGTGCTTAAAGATTCTGCATCGAATTCACTGCAAATCGAGAGAGTTAACCCACTGATCACACATTTTCAATTATGTACCATAAGTATCTTAAGTCAGAAACTTACTCAACGAATGCTAAAACTTTATCACAATTTAGAAGGGCATATATTGTTGCAGTATTGTACTCTACATCCGTTAGCCCCTGAGTATACGTTCATCCGAACGGACTACCTGACTGCTTGAATATTGACAATTGCCCTTCCAAATGTGTGCTGGCTCCGGGCTCATTTCGGCCTAGTTGATTTAACCATGTATCAACATCAAGCCCAAACTATTGGCTATAAATGTTTACAAGCTCTTCTATTACGTAAGCCTCAACAATTGAGCCCTCAACACGAGTTTTATTACTGACTTTCTTCTTCAGATTGTAGAAGAACAGATATCTTGAAAGAAATGAGATAATTCAGTTAAAGTCTCGCATACAACCCTTGGCAACAGTCCCCGGAATACAATAAGAGTTCATTCGCAAAGTTGATATTGTGTCACATGTGATTTTGATGGGGTTTACGGTTTAGTTAGGGTTAGAGTTGAATATAGGCTTATCAGGGTTAATTAAGGATGTATTAGGGTTTAATTAGGATAATTAGGCTAATTAGGGGTTAAATAGGTTAATTAGGGTTTATCAAGGCTAAGAAGTAGGGCTAATTAAGATTTAGTTAGGGTTTATCAGGGCTAATTAGGATTTAATTATGGTAATTAGGATTTAATTAGATTAATTAAGGTTTACATTGGGTTTATCAGGGCTACTTAGGGTTAATTTGCATAATTAGGGTTTAATTCGATTAATTAACCCTAATTAGGGTTAATCGGGGCTAATTAGGGTTAATTAGTATTAATTAGGACTAATTGTTGTTAATTAGGGTTTAATTAAGATTTAGTTAGGGTTTATCCGGGTTAACCCTAATTAACCGTAATTAGGTTTACTAGGATTAATTAGAGTTAATTAGGGTTTATCGGGTCTAATTATGATTAATTTGGGTAATTAGGGATTGATTAGGTTTAATTAGGGTTACTTTAAGATGTGTTAGGAATTAATTAGGCTTAACTAGGGTTAATTAGAAGTTAATTAGGGTTCCTTAGGGCTACCTAGGGTTAATCGGGTTAAATTGGGGTTATTAGTATTAATTAGGGCCAATTAGTGCTAATTAGGACTAACTAGGGCTAATTAGAGCTAATTAGGATTTGCATAGATTAATTAGGGCTAATGTGTGTTAAACTTGATCATTAGTGCTTAAATACGCTAATTAGGGTTTACTTAGATTAATTAGGGTTAATTAGGACTTAATTAGGGTTAATTAAACTCGTAGAACAATTAAACATTATAACAATTATAGCAATTTTAACAAATCATATATAATTACACCATACATTATAACAAATTAAATTCAAATAAACTACACATCATAACAAATTAAATTCAATTACACTACGCATCATAACAAATTAAATTCAATTACACTTAGATGAATTAAACCACGTGCATTAAAATAAATTAGGGTAAAATGGAGCTTACAGGAGGTGGTGCAGCAGTGGCGGTGGTGCAGCAGCGGTGGTTGTGCCGCTGCAGTGGAGGGCTTGGGAGAAGTCGAGTTGCGGGGGATGTCGACGGAGGGAGGAAATCAGAGAGAGTGAGAAATTGAGAGAGAAAACGGGGAGAGAGAAAAAAAGGGGGGGACTGGGCTTTTTGCGACGGAATAATCTGTCGCTAAAAGCCTGTCAATAAAAGTCATTAATATTTAGACTTTAAGCGACGAAAAACTTTGCTGCTAAAATAATTTTTAGTAACGAAATATTTAGCGACGAAGAAATTCCGTCGCTAAAAATATATTTAAAAATCTGGCCAAAATTACAAATTTTCTAAACACCGTTGAAAAAAATCTGGCCGAAATTACAAATTTTATCAACGGATATTCCGTCGCTAAACACTGTTGAAAAAAATCCGTCGGTAAAAACCTTTACCAACGGAAGTCCCTATCAGTAAAAGTTTTTACCGATGGATTTTTAGAGACGGTATATTCCGTCGCGGAAAGAGACTTTTAGTGACGGAATTACTTCCGTTGCTAAAAATTCGTCGTTAGAAAGCCTTTATCTTGTAGTGTACCGACAACAAATACAGATTTGAGCTTTGAGCTCGTTGCAATTTAGTGGATTTGGTTTGAATTAGGTTTCACTTGTGATGAATTGATTGTGAAGATAGTGTACAGTTTTAGAATGGTCTCCGATCTAGAATAGATGGCGATGGTGGTGGTTGACTTGTCAGTAGGAGGAAAGGTGGCGGGCACATGGTGGCGGTGGTGGAAGATTCATGGCATTTGAGCATATTTTGTTTTTTGGTTCAATTATTTGGTTAATCATCAAAAAATGATTACAATAATAATTTATTGAAGAACCATTTGCACTTCTAAAAACTAGCAGACAGTGAGGAAGAGTGGAGGCCGAAGATGGAGAGTTACAGTGTGTGAAAAAAAAATATAAGGACTTTAGAAAGGATTTTAATTAAAACATTTCAAAAACTACGTAATTTTGGTTACTAGCTTTAACAACTTGCCTAAGACTAGCAACATGTTCGTTCTATATATATAATGTTTGTATGTGTGTCTCTATACCTATATATGTATGTTTCTAGGCAAATTCTAGAAATCTTAAAAAAAAGTATCAAAATAATGAATTATTGCCCCTTAACGTAGGATTTTGTATCCAACGTAACATATCAACTGCCATCAAATTCAATCTAAACTTAAAAGGAATTGAAAGGAGATATGAGGCCCTTTAATAAATATAGAGTTGTCAAAAGGGCCGAGGGGCCCACGGGCTGGCCCGACCCGGCCCATTTTTTCCCGGGGCTGGCCCGGCCTTGTAGGTAAACAGTAGCGGCCCAATAATTTAGGGCTTTGGACCAGAGCTTGGACCAAGCCGAAGAATTCCCAGAAAAAGTCCGGGTCAGGCCCTAAAAAACGGGCTAGCCTAAATTTGGCCCGGGCTTCAGTCCTTTTTTGGCCCGGTTTTCTAGCCCTAAAGTGAGCTGGCCCCACAGATTTTCAAAGAAATTCCCCCCCCCCCCCCCCCTCCTTCCTTTCCCCCCAACGGCCATATTCCCCACTATTTCCTTAAATTCTACTTTACCCCCGTCCCCCTCCCCCCAAACACCAATATAACGGCTAGTTTGGGGGGTATTTTGGTCCAACTTAATTTTTCCAACTCTTTTAAGGTTTTTTACACTTTTACCCTCCCCAACAACTATCAACGGCTAGTTTTAAGAGGCATTTTGGTCTTTTGTGGAGTTCCAAACATCTATGAATTCACACCCTTTCTTTCAAATTTTTCCCACCAATCTTCTTACTCCCTCTTATCTAAACATTCTACATTTCTACAAGCTTTGCTACTATTTCCCTCTCTAATTATTACTCTTGCTAATTACTACTCTTGTTTACTAATTACTACTCGTGCTAAATTCTAATTACTAGCTACTCCTCTTATTGATTTGTTACTCTCTAATTCTTTGTTTACTAATTAGTAATTAGTGAATTCTTATTTATTAATTACTATTACCAAATTCTTTTTAATTACTAACTCTCTCCAATTTTGAATTACTAATTAATCTTATTCATTTGTTACTCTTTAATTATTTTTAGTTGTTATTTCTAATTACTTATTACTGCTCTAGTTTTATTTTCCAACCTAGTAAAAAAGTTTAGCGTCAAATATGGTTGGAATACATCAAGAAAACTACCACCACCAGCACAAGCACCACCACCACGGCCATCACAAACACCAATTCAAGTACCACCACAACCATTCGTTCCTGCACGAATGAGTACATATTGTATGATAGATACCCAAGCCATTTGAGAGTTCAATCAAAACATTTCAGATATTGAATATACGCCTTCACAACATAACCCGTATTTTAGTCAAGGACGCAGCTCGGTTGACGAAGCTACTACTCTGTGGCATAACGTTTACCTGATGAGCGGTCGTGATGGAGAAGGGCCGGACAATCCTTCCGGTAGTCAGCCAAAAGTCCAAAAGGTGAAAAAAAAACTGAGTGTTAGAATCATTTTGATGAAATTATGTTGGACGGCGTCCGAAAAGCTCGATGTAAGTACTATGCTAAATTATTTTCGTTTGGTAGAGGTAATGGACATCTTAACAGGCATTACCCTCAGTGTGCACCTCGATAAGGCCACGTCAAACCTAGCCAAACGCAGTTATCTTTTGACGGTAAGTTATTTGTTTATAATCAGCGAGAGCAAAGGACGGTCTCGCTGAATTTGTTATTCACGATGAACAAGCCTTTAGTTTTACCGATAATAGTAAGCACTCTAGATATGTGAACACCTACGTGCTTCCTTCGTACAAAAAGGTTGATAGAAACACAGCTAGATCCGATGCACTCCGACAGTATAATGCTGCTAAAGCACGCCTGATCAATTATTTCGATCATTTTGACGGTAAAGTTAGTCTTACTTCTAATATTTGGCAATCTCCGTTTACTTTTGTTAGTTATGCTTGTGTGACGGTCCATTGGATTGATGCAGATTGAATTATGAACAAGGGAATCACCGCTTTCGAACTCTTTCCACATGATGGAATTAACGTTGCTACAATTATACTTAAAGCATGTACCATATTTAAATAAAGGATAAGATTATGAGTATTAGTTTTGATAATGCTACTAACAATAAAAGTGCTATTGCAGCTTTAGAAGAGAGCCTCAAACCTAAACTTTTTGGTAAATTATTTCATGTTCGTTGTGTTTGTCATATAATTAATTTAATTGTTCAAGATGGTTTAGCTGCTGCAGGAGATATTCTTCTCAAAATGAGGGGTATGACGGCGTATGTTAATAGTTCGGGTCCGAGAACACAACAATTTAAAACGTTGTGTGTTCAATATAATGTGTCTCGCAGGAGACCACTTACAGATGTGATCCATAGGTGGAACTCTACATATCATATGCTTTTACATAATCTGGCATACGAAGTCTATACGCATTTTCTACTAACCTTGTTCCCAGCCGGCTTTCCAACTCCCACGGAATGGCAGATGGCTACACACCTATTTGAATTTTTGAAGATATTTTACACATCTACTAATTTATTGTCCGGTACGTACTATCCCACCTCTCCTGTCGCTATAATAGAAATTCTCAAGATGGCTACAATGTTAACAAAATGAAGATATATAGGACCCTTTCAGCAAATAGTAAAACTGATGTATAAAAAGTTTAATAAATATTGGAGTAAATTGCCTGTTGTTTTTGCTGTGGCTACTTGTTTAGATCCTAGGTTAAAGTTGCATGGCGTGAACGTCTCGATAGAAGAGATATCGAGATTAATGTGCTACCCAGAAGCAGACACAACCGAACTCACAGCAAAAGTGAACAGTACATTTGAGGAACTGTTCAACCTTTATCGTAATTCTGCTGACGTGCGCGGGCGAGCTTCATCATCGACTGGTGAGACGTATTATGCAAATACCTTAAGGGCTTTGAACATCTAGTAGCAAGACAACTAACAGGTGAAGGTACTTCTAATTCGGTAGTTCGTCTATTTTTTCCTCTTTTAATGAGATTGGTGTATATTCCAATTCTGATCATTATTCTGCTTTATCAATGCATGAACAGGTTAATTTAAATTTGTTAAATTTTTTGAAACAAAATCAAAACATATATAAAACTTTATCCCAAATTGCACGGGATGTACTGCCGGTGCAAGCCTCCACGGTTGCTTCAGAGTCAACATTTTCAGCAAGCGAAAGGGTTTCAGATGACAGGAGGAGTCGTCTTAACCCCGAGTCGCTCGAGTTGGAATGATTATTTCGATGTGAAATACCGCGAGCAAGATAAACCGATTGATGATAGGAAGAGCAGTGACTCAGATGTTGAAGTACTTCCAGATGATTAGGTAATTTCTTTTTATTTTCCTTTTCTCAAGTTTTTAGAATAAAAATTTTCACAAAATATAGTTTTTTTCGTATATATATATAAAATAAGTTTTTACAAGCAAGATAGATATTTTTTCATATGTATAAAAAAAATAGGTAACTTCGCCTGTTTGTTTACAAGCAGCCGGTCCCAAGCCCGGATAAAAGGAGGAGGAACAAATTTATCTTCAATTTAACTCTATCAATTTGAATATTTGAATGCTAGAAATATTATTGTATACACACATATTACTGCATGTACAAATCTTATACACCATTACAGGATCCTAGTCATAGTAATACATTACAATTTGCTTACATAATAACAAGAAATTACTGCAATTCAAATCTTTACTTTGAATAACAAGAAGTTGGGAAGGGGAAAAAAAAAAGGCCTGGGCCCGGCCCAAGTCCGGCCCATTGACACCTCTAAATAGAAAGCATATTAAATGTAGTCTCACCCGAAATCTTAGAGGGCGACATAAGGAAAGATACGTAGTCTAGCCATGGACCACCTAGAAAAGCCCAGATTATATAAGTCATTGTGCTACAACTAGATAAAGAGTCGAGACACTTGGTAGGGCTTCTTCCCTAAAGGAAGTGTGGCCTAATTTGGGTCATGCAGATGGACCTGGTGGGAAGTCAAGAGCTTAATACGAGGAACCAGACAAGGGTACAAAAATAAGTAAAAACTGGTACGAGGGAATAGGGGGCTTCTCTATTTATAGTTCCGAAATTCTATGATTACTATATTTTTGAGTTGTAGTTACATAGTTTCTAGTTTAGAAGCACTAGACCCACAAATCAGGATATATGTTATTTATTCTTGTTTACATTAACTAAGTAAAAACTGGTACAAAAAAACAAAAGACTTCTCCATTTACAGTTTCGAAATTCGATCCATTATTCCTATATAATGGAGTTGTAGTTACATAATTTCTAGTTTAGAAGCATTAGACCCACAAATCAGAATATATATGTTATTTATTCATGTTTACATTAACTAAATAAAAAGTGGCACGAGGGAACCAAGGGCTTCTCCATTTACAGTTTCGACATTCCATTGTTATGTATAACGGAGTTGTAGTTACACAGTTTCTAGTTTAGAAGCACTCGACCCACGAACCAGGATATATGTTATTTATTCCTGTTTACATCAACTAAGTAAAAATTGGTACGAGGGAATAGAGGGCTTCTTTGATTTATAGTTTCGACATTCCATTGTTACTGTCAAATGGAGTTGTAGTTACACAGTTTCTAGTTTAGAAGCACTAGACCCACGAACCAGGATATATGTTATTTATTATTGTTTACATCAACTAAGTAAAAACTGGTACAAGGGAACAGAGGGCTTCTCGATTTACTGTTTTGAAATTCCATTATTACTCTGTAATAGAGTCGTCATTACATAGTTTCTAGTTTGGAAGCACTAGACCCACAAATCAAAATATATGTTATGTATTCCTGTTTATATATATTACTTAAGTAAAAATTGGTACGAGAGAATAGAGGGCTTCTCCATTTACAATTTAAAATTTTCATTATTCCTATATAATGGAGTTGTTGTTACATAGTTTCTAGCTTAGAAGCACTAGACCCACAAATTAGGATATATGTTATTTATTCATGCTTACATGAAGTAAATAAAAAACTGGTACGAGGGAATAGAGGGCTTCTCCATTTACAATTTTAAAATTCCATTGTTACTGTGTAATGGAGTTGTAATTACATAGTTTCTAGTTTAGAAGCACTAGACCGACAAATCGGGATATATTTTTATTTATCTTTTTTACATTAACTTTGTGTTACCAACCCATATTGGTCGCACTCATGGAAAGCCCATGGAACCCATTTTCGTGACACATCAACATTTTTAAGGTCAAAGTTAACACTAACATGCCGATCAAACCAACATGCATCCTCAAGTCACGTGCGCACCGCTCTCTTTGCCATAAATTGTCAAAGGATTCAAATTTGGCACGCCATCACCCCACCTTAAAGGGGTCAGCCTCCCCAATGACCATAGGCATCGGCCTCCCTAATGTTGATGGGGGTCGGTCCCCCCAATGCCATAGGGGTCAGCCTCCCCAACCCCATAGGGGGTCGGCTTCCCCAATGCCCATGGAGGCGCTTATCCAATCTCAAAGGGGTTGGCCTTCTCCCCTTGTGTGGGATCTTCCTTCCTTACCCATTAGGGACTATTCCTCTCCTCACCCCTTGGGGACTTACAATCCTTGCTTCACCCCTTGAAGAGTCCTTTCCTCAACCCTTACGGGCTTTCTTGGTGCACTCCGAATGCTTCAGCAAAAGAACTCACTCGCACGCATAGGTGACTCTTCTGGGACACTATCTCCGTCAGGGAGCTCCAAGTGCTCCAGCAGCATAACTCATTTCCTGCTAGGTAAGCGTCTCCTCTGAGACGCTACCTCGGCTCGTCAAGTAGGCAACTCTTCCAGGACACTACCTTGGTGCGCTCTGAGTGGTCAGGCACAAGCACTCGTCGTGGGGATAGGCGACTTCTACGGGACATTATCTCTGTTAGGGAGTTCCGAATGCTCCGGCATGAAGACTCCCCTTCTGCCTGGTAGGCGACTCCTTCGAGACACTACCTCGGCCTGTCAAGTGGGTGACTCCTCTGTGACACTACCTTGGCACGCTCCGAGTGCTTCGGCACGAAGACTCCGAGATAGGCGACTCATCCGGCACACTATCTCCACCAGTGTGCCTGCGTGACTAGTCTACGTGCTCCGCACTGGGGGCTCTTCATCGACACCCTTACAGACCATGATCCTCAGGTCACTCCAAGACGAGAGCAAGTCTCTGGAAGGCATCTCGCCTAGTTCATCTTATATTCAGGTGTAGGGACCTTCCCCAACAACTGTCAGGTTCTTTACGTCTCTCGACGCCCTTGTGGGACTCTGCAAGGGCTTGGATTGGTGGCTAGATCAAGGGGTTCTCTAGCCATATAGACTCTATGTGAGCCTGTCTTTCCAGACAGACAAAAACTATACGGAGCAAGCAGGGTGAATATTCCACAATCGTGGACAACTGACATTTTTGGCCCCTTCGGAGATGTGTCACTCTCAGGGAGAGCCACGTGTCGCTTGATGACATCGTCATCTCAACCCCTATATACTGGGGACTTGAGGATTTATTTTCAGAACTCATTTTTATTTTCTCGCACTAAAATTCCAGAGCTAGAGAATTGTAGAAAAAGAAACATACAGGACTTTGACTCAGGACATAAAAATTAGACTGTGACTGTAGGCATGTATTCACCCGCTCCTTCCCTTCGTAGCACTGCCACTCCTTGGACTCTGCCTGAGAAGCCTTGGTCTTTTCCCTTGTTCCGTCTTTGCGCTGCTTCACATTACCATACTTACAATCCGACTCGGATTGTATTCCTTGTGGCAGCTCCACGTCTATTGTAAACCCATATCCTTGACATTACTTTGCTGTCAAAGGAGGATATAATATGTGTCAAACATCCTCTAACTATGCATGTTGCGTGCCCGTCTTGATCAGTATCTACGAATGTCTCCCCATCTTCTTGAAGTTATGTACAAAACTATCCTTTCCTTTAAGCTGAGGCCCAGAGAATTTGATCAGCACCCTTGCAAGTTACAGCAAGTGAGGAAGTTCTTGTGTTCTGTCATTACAAGCAGCTCCGGCCCCTTCAGTCCCAACCATGTATGATAGCAGGGAGCACCCACAATCCTTAATTGCTGGAAGAACACGTCATATCCCAAAAATGCAAACAACATAGATATTTCTTACTCCTAGACTCAAATCAGCAATCAAATCAGAGAGAATTCTGGACAAAAAGTTACAGAAAATCGCCTACAGCACATTATATAAAAGTCTATGGTTTTCTAAAAACTGAACCGGTACATATGCCTTTATTCGTCTTTAATTTCTTATATAAACAAGAAACTTTTATGTTACAATAATAACGTAATGTAATTTAATTATGAGATGAGAGAATATTACAAAGTTTACCCTCATCGCTTCGCCCTTTGCATGTAATTTAAGATAAAAGATAGTGACATGGGGAAATTAAGACTGGCATTACAAGACCCTCAACCTACCAATCATAGGACCCCACCGACGTTCATCTTAAATGATCTTCTGTTTAACGGGACCAAAATTAACAATGAAAATATTCTTTTATCAATGTTGTCCCCTTTTGAATAATCATTAATCAACACACTGATGATTGGTGATTAGTCTGAGTTTTTTCTTTTGTAAAATCATTTTAGACTTTAGCATTTCATTTTTAGGTATCGATTCACGGAAAACTGGGGAGGTGGATAAAGTTGCCGAAGTGATAAGGTCACCATCAAGTTGAAGTTGTGGATATCAGAACGAATTAAGATAACAAAAGTCTCAATTCATTCACTACCATATCGAAGCAGTTTATGCCCATGCATACGATTTGACAGACCCTGTAAATACATCCAACTTAGTTTTTTTTTTTTGGAAAATTAAGAAATTAGGGGTTTTGGGAATAAATATTTGTGAAAGGTAAGATTCTTTTGAAAACTTATGAAAAAGTGGGGTGACCTTTCAAAATTTCTGAACAAGGGATAGACTTATGAAAAAATGGATTTTTTGAAATCAATTAATTTGGACTTCCCAAATTACCCTTCTGGCCAAAATCGTTGACCACTATTTTGGTACAAGTCATTTTCTGCAAGAATGCAAGTATGTTTATACGAAGATACTTGTTAGTTTGTGCAGATATTCAAGTCGTTTCTTCCTTTCCAACTAATGCAATACTAACTTTGCCTAAGGAAAATGCTTATATTAGAACACCCAAAGATTTGCCGGATATGAACATGGTGGAGTACAATATACATAGATCTTGAATCAATATCAGCATATTTTCTCGCTAATACCTATCAAACTTCACTTGTAAAACAAGCCAACAAAACAGAACCAATATTTCCATACAAAACCTATTTTTTCCCCCAAGTTTTAGACCACTTCACATTCCATCCCAAGAGCTCCTAAATCTTCTACCAATTATCTATTTAATGATCATTATTGGCACCGTGGAGCACCAACTTTTGTCTACACTGGCTATGAAGGGACTGTTTGCTGGCAATACTGGTTTTATGCTTGACATTGCTCCAAAATTTCAAGCGCTATTGGTCTTCATTGAATTATTACCACAGAACTCTTTATAGTTATATGCATCTCAAAAGTATCTCAGGAAATACAATTTTGTAGTCAAAAGAAAATAGAAGTTTAGATAAAACCTCATCTGGGTTTTCTTGGAAACAGTTTCTTATGTTGAGTTTGATTAAAAGTAGTTTGAATGCTAATGGGATTTGTCTGAGTGATTTTTTAGCATAGGTTTTATGGAGAATCAATGCCATTTGGGAATGACTCCTGCAAATCTGTCAGGACCTTGGGATACTTGAATTCACAGCAAGCGTTAGCTGACTTTGCGGTGCTGATAAGGAGTTTAAAGTAGAATTTATCTTCCAAAGCACCACCTACTATGGTATTTGGTGGGTCTTATAGAGGAAGAAAGTTAAAGCAGACTCCCTACTTTTAGCCTTCAATTGACCTGACATTTATAAGTTTATTGTTACTGTTTTATTTGAAGTAATTTGTACTAGTGAGGGAGAATTTGGAATTAACATTTGATTAAATTTTGCAAGCCCTAGGATTAATGCAATTAGGTGTAGTTCTTTTAGTGATACTGGCACTCATGGAACACCCATTAATGAACTTCCTAATGTCTGCCTAGTATTTGTACATTCCGAAGAAGGGAAAAAACTTGGATCATTTGTCATATTTACGCGTAAATGAATGTCAAGATCTGTGTGTACCCCGCCATGTTCATACCAAGCAAATCTTTGGGTGCTCTGATATAAGTTATTCTCTTAGGCAAAGTTAGTATTGCATTAGTTGAAAGAGAAGAAACGACTTGAATATCTGCACAAATTGACAAGTATTTTCGCATAACCGTACTTGCATTCTTGCAGAGAACGACCTGTACCACAACAGGGGTCACGATTTTGGTGAGAAGGGTAATCTGGGAAGATCAAAAGACAAGTTTGGTGAGAAGGATTCTTTGGTTCCAAATGTCCAATAACTGCAACAAGCAGCTTAGTTTGGGTTTTCATGTAATGAATCTATATTTAACATGGGTAATCTGTGAAATTTTGTTTCAAGTTTTGCACTAGCTCAGCTGTATATGCCTGTTATGTCGATTGTGTTAGGGTTTCACTTAGTTGCCTTTCCATAACAAGTATGTTTATGGATTTTCCTGAGAAAGCTGAAAAATGAAGGGGAAAGATCTTGTGGTAGGGAAATCCGCTTCATGCCTTAGAACATCGATTTCGTTTGGGAGGTTCATGACATAACCATTGGACTGGGAGAAATGGTCATCCTTCAATCATAACCAGTACTTGGAAGAAGTTGAGAAATACTCCAAGCCTGGTTCTGTTGCTGCGAAGAAGCTTACTTTAATTGAGATGCATTGCGAGAGAATTGCTGCCGAGAAAGCTATAGCGTTACTTGGGGAAGACAATGAGGAGCTCAAAATTCCCTTGGACTAGATGATACTGATGAGACTTGCTATGGGACTTCGGTGGATGTTGGGTTGGCAAACTCAAACACCCATTTGCAGAAGTGTAATTTGCAGATTGAGAAAATTTGAAAATTAGGGTTTTGAAACCTTAATTTGCAAATTGAGATAAATTGATGAAAAAGACATAACAGATCAATATCAAGATAGGGAACAGATCAATTTTCAAAATCCTAATTTTTCAAATCAGGATTTTAAAATCCTCATTTTCAAAATAGGGTTTGAAATCCTAATTTGAAAATTTTAAAAATTATTCTGTATATACAGTACAAAGGCAGTACTGTCGTTTTAATTATACGTAATGAACACATCATAAAAAAATAATTTTTTTGGACGGAAACCTGACAGATGGACACAAGTGTTCCTTTTTAACGTTTTTTGACACGGTATGTTACATTTTGAAAATTAATGTCTTTGATTGTAATTTCACCATAATCTCAGGGACATTGCTGTAATTATCCATTTTTATAATGTCCCTTCACTTTGCAATAACGACATACAACATCATCTCGTGCTTGTGATTATAATCGAGCTTTTCCATGCCATTTCTTTTTCCTCGTTGCCAGTTCTTGTTGTGCCTTTAATCTAACTTTGGATTTGCTCTTGCAATAAGGCTATCGCATGGGAATTACCTCTGAATCTTTGGCAATATCTGTCTCCAAGAGGGTCATGATCACCTCACCTCCTGTGAGCGTGTCCTTCTAACGAGCAATGTTGCTCACAAGGTCTCATAAGTAAATGGAACAACGAGAGCAAACTAGATCTTCCTCACTAATCTTGACTTCCACGTTCGGTAAATTAGTTGTAATTTTGCTGAATGCATTCAAATGATCTCTGATATATGAACTGTCATCCATCTGCAGCTAGTACAACTGCTTCTTCTCCATACGGCTAAAGGATAAATTTTCTTCAGCACACTGCATTTGACTTCCAGAGCCAAACTCAAACATATTGTACTGACAGCCTTTGCCTCACACTCTTCCCGGTCATTAGTGTCCATCTTTTCAGGCTTCTTACCGGTTAAAGCTTTCATTAGTATCACTCATGCAGATGCAGTGGAAACATTGGAATGAAATGAGATAAGCAATAAAGAGAACTGTTATATAAAAAAAGTAGATGCAAAAGTATCTGGACACAAGATTTGACATAGTTTGATCATAACGTGCCTACCTCCACGGGGCATACAAACTTCTTCGTAGTATGAGAATATTCCTATAAGTATAAGAGAAAACTCAAGGGATTAATTAAATAAAAAATCGAGATCCTTATACGACTAGATACTCCTTGCACACCCCACCCAAAATTATCTTTCAATAAAGAATGAGATTATTAAAACTCTCTCTTGCTCACTAATTTTGGGACAATCCCCTGAGATGGTTGAGTAGCCTTGTTTTCTTTCACTTCACATTTGATAGGTGGCCTACCAATTGTATAGAACTAATCACATGCAAAATGCAATTATTGTAAGCACAATAGAAAGCACCAAAAAAAAAAGTAAGCACAATAGTGTAGGTTGTTGGATTTTCATTATCAACCAAACCAAGTCAACCAAGACATGATAAGAACATTGTTCTCCGAGTGTAGAGTGACAAAAGGTCACAACTTGGCATCAGACACGTGCTTAACCTTTGATTACGAAAGGCTCCACCTCAAACTCTTAAAAGGAATAATATTGAGTTCCCACCCCTTACCTGGTACATATAGGGGTGCCTTGAAGTAACGCTAGGGGATGAAGGCCGAAAATTCGAGTTATATGACAACGGGATATATGTTAAGTTTACTCAGCATGTCAACCTCCCAGGGTATACGTTGCATGTGACGTGTACTTACACCCCTCTGGGGTTTATGTTGGTGTCTTTGTGAGGTTCAGGCTTTAATCAGTTACGGGCTGGGTTTGATCGTCTTCGTCTCTAAATGATTGGTCTAACACCTCACAGGGGGAAGGATGGTAGGTAAGCGAGTATGTATATTTATTATCGATGGTTCGGGAAACGATGGTTATGCCTGATATATCCCACAACGGCATCGACCAATATGATTATGATATGATTTGTCTCACTCACCATATGATCATATGCCACGCATAAATGCATGTTAAACTAATGGCTATAGGCAGTGCTTGGTTATGATTGTGATTATGATATTGATTACATAGGTCAAACATCCATGCTCAGCCGGGGCAACATATCATACTTGGCATCTGACTTGAACAACACTTTTTTCTAACACCTACTACTCTTCATTTTGCTGGTGCGTAATACTGCGTATGAACACCGGAAGAAAATCTCTAATGCTATAATATTTCTTTAATGACATGTAAATCATGTATTGCACATTTGAAAGTAAAAAATCAAGAATAATTATATTCATGCGCCTCAATTAATTGCAAAACACACCTATTACCACTCATACTTATACTTCACATCAAATGCTAGGAGATGTTTTTACGATATTACCAAATTACTTTTGAAGCTTGACAAGTGAAAAAGTTGAAAGGGAGAAAATTGTTTTCTCCTGACAAATTTCCAAATCAATTTCCATGGAGGGGAAACCTGTATTCGAAGCTCAAATACAAGGGGGTGTCACTCGTATATGAAGGGTGGACAAATGTAGTATCTCTTAAACTGAAAGGGCGCTTGAGTAACCCAAAATCGGTAGAATTTCTTTTGGTTGAGAACGCCATTATTAGGTTGGGAAACTTATCATAGGGGTGTTACTCGTATACGAAGGGTTGCGAGTGCAATATTCCGTAAGCTGAAGGGGGTGCTTGAGTACTTTTTAATCTAAAGAATTTGTTTTGGTTGATAATACCAATCATAGGTATCGACACTTAAAACTACATGCACCAACAACCCTTTTTACCATGAAGTATAAAATTCTATTAGTCGGTTTGCAATTCCACGGTTCATAAAATTTTGTCAAAACTCTCCTTCTCTCTTAATTTAAATTCATGTCTCCCTCTCTACTCTTAAATCTGTCATATTTCTTAGACAAGCCCAATATTCCAATCTCCCCATTTAACATCTGTGTATAATCTTATCCCTCTTTTTATTTTCTTTTATTATATAATAATATCCTTTTATTCTCTTTTTGATGCTTTTATTAATACAAACCTTAACGCACGGGTCATTATAATCAACATTATTTTTATTTGCAATATACTATTTTTATCACTTCATATGCTATTCCACTGCTAAAAGCAAAAAATTGTTACTAAAGTTCATTTTTCACGGGCAAAAATGGTAAAAAAAAAACAAAACAAATAAAAAGGTTGAAATATTTTTTATGTTTTTATAATTGCAATTATTGTTATTACTTCTTTTTTTATTACTATATTTTTTTTTTTTAAGAGGAGAAATATTATACATAATAAAAACCATCCCGCTCATTTTTATTTATTTTTTATTACTATTAGACATACAATACAATGACAAGCTTTCTCGATGAATATCATTTCGGTTGTTACTTCCATATGCAAACAAGGCATTAAAGTAAAAATATATTAAGTGAAAGTGCTGAAACATGTAATTTTTGTATTTACTTAAACTACTACCTGACTCATGAATGAGCTAGGAAATGCACACCTAGTCTGTTTTATAGATATTCATGCTTGGTACACTACAAAATTTGTAAAGAGGACAACTTTTCGGGTGCATTCTCAGCAGATGGTAACCACCATCCATATCATTTGATAGTGTAAAATCATATATTTTTAGCCACAAAATGTAGTGCACGTATCTTGTAGCGTTTTCATTTTTGCGTGTAAACAAAATGTAGTGCACGTATCTTGTAGCCACAAAATGTAGTCCACAAAATGTAGTGCACGTACAAAGTACTTAAATTTTACGACCAATTTGTCCTGAAAGAGGGGGATTTTCCAATACCCAAGAAGCTTTAAGGTGACAAAAGAACGATCTGCTCCCCAGTTAAATTTTCTGACCTGATCAACTCATGCACTTTGATTTCATAATCTTCTGGGACTCCTCACAAACAGACCAATTTCGAGGTGATGAGGCAAAGCGGCGATTGGATTACCTTCAACTGATCTAGACCAATTACTCAATTTTAAAGATGTTCGCATCACTCGCTGTAAAATTCGCCAATTCATACAAGCCAGTACGTGTACAAGCATATCTAAAAATTTCTTTCCACCAATTGAATCAAAAAAAACATGATGGACTATGAACCCTGAGGTTTGCCAATAGTTACACTAAACAACTTTACTAATTAGCCCTTAAAACCTGAGGTCTGACTTTCATTGCAACTAACGGAAATAGAATTGGAGGGACCGTCATTTAGTCAACCGACCCTACTCTGCCTTTTTCTTCTTCAACCGCCATAGCCATCACTTCTTCTCTCCACCACCTACCATCGCTGCCACTTCTTCTCTCCACCACCTACCATCGCTGCCACTTCTCCTCATAACCACCACACGCAACCATCACCGTCACTGCCAATTCACCACCATCCAAACTTCCCTTAACTTTGCTTCAAAACCAAACCTATACTTGATTAAAAATCAAACGGGTTTTTGATGAACTAAATATGGAAATGGAAGGTGGATTCAACGCCGGATTGAGAATTGAAGATTTTGACCAATTTTATACATAAAATGCCCAAATACTTATCTATCAAAAGGCAATGTTATCCAGAATTAGGGAGAGAAATCAAAGATAGATTCAAATGGGTTTCTATGGGGGGGAGATGCTGGAGGTGCATTGCTGTGGAGGAGGATGAAGACATAAAGATGGTGGTCGTCAGTGGTTCTGATGGCAATGGCCATGGCCATGGGGATGGCGACAAAACCCAACACTATGCATGTGTGAGACTTGAGTTGACAGTTCTAGCCTGCCTTCTTCAGTCAAGTGCAAGGAAAGGTAAACCTCAGGGTTTTAACAGCCAGCTAGTAAACCTCAGAAAGTTTAGTGCAAGTTTTGGCAAGCCTCAAGATTTGAATTCATTGAGCTTAATGGACACAGAAAAGTGGGCGACATCTCTTGCAATACTGACTGAAAAAGAAAACGGGTTACATAAGTGGGGTGAAACTATCTTACAACTGGATGCAGAACTATACAGCAGAGCAGTCCCAATAGTCTGTCGTAAGCATATCCTCCTTTATTCAAGTATAGGTATCAGACGCTTTCTGCATTCCCTAATCCAAAGAATATGTTCCATTGCAATACCTGAATGTTAAGGCAACAGTTCAAAATGGAAAAGAAATTATCAGGTAATTCATAAATGATAATTCAGCCTGCAGTTATGAGCCATCAAGACAAACTGAATAAATTACGGAGGTAAGTCTAAAGAAAGACTGAAGGGAAATTCAAAAAACGCAGACGATTGACATTAGATGTACAAAGAAAAAAAGAAACACAGACACGATGATTAACTAAAGGAGCACAAGTTAATATAGCGTATCCAATCATATTATGATGATTATGACAACTTGTATTCTTCAGTGAGACATCATTAAAATGGATTACATTGCTTCCATGTGTTTCACGTTCTATGCCTAGTACATTTTCATGGATAACAGCAGACCACTTTTCATTACATATGGAGAGCTCACGTAATTAAAAATAAGCGAAAGCGACTGTACGATCAACTATAGCCATTTGGGTGATCTTCTCTTGATAATTTGGAGTGGTTATACCACCTACTTCTGAAATTGTACACTGCCTTGGTATTAGGGCTAAGCTTATACTATTTCTACTCTCCAGAAACAATTAAACATGCATTGACAAGTTGACCATAAGAAAAATGTTTTTCTTGCGTTTGATTGCTTGAAAATTAAAGGTATATTAGAAAGGGAAACTTGGTTGATAGAAGAAAATGCAACAATTATATATAGTGCTTCAGTTTCCTTTTCCTTTTTGTTGTAATTACGGAAGAATTGGCAGCAAACCATGTTGTTGTCAAAGGCAGCAAAATGGCCTCAAAAGTTGTCATGTGTCCTTATTTTACACTTCAGAAACCAAATAAATAATTTTATATCTATTGACCCCTCTAGCTTCACCACCACACACCATCACCATCCACCACTGCCCACCACCACCGTCACCGTCACCTTCACCAAACACCACACCCGCACAGCCCAACACCGCCATACACCATAACCGTCCACCGCTGCCCACACCGCCATCCACCGATGCAAAACACCACCCCAGCAGCCTACCACCACTACAATCACCTTCACCAAACGCCACTACCATAGTCAACCACTTTCACCACACTACCCACCACCAACACACCACCACTGCAGCCCACTGCGACCCCGTCTTCCTCCACGCAACAGCATACACACGCACATACATACACACACAAAGATAGCAACCTAGCCGCGACGGCCAGATCCACCTCCATGCTGCCGGGACCAAGGACCACCACCGCACGCTGCTGCCCGTCGCCATCGCGACCCATGTCTACAGCCCCCATTTCTCCCCCTCCCGGTGGCGACAAAATGGAGGGGGCCCACAAAAAGGAGGGGCAAATATTCTCCTGCGAGAGGAGCAGATTTCGACTAGAAATACGGAATATGTGCCGGTAGGTTGGTTGTGGTGTTGATCAAATTGATGGGTCCAATCACAAAAATTAAAAGTATTTGGGGTTTGTGACGTAAATGCCTCCTTAAAAGATGACATCAGAAATGGGCACATCGCACATGGCACCTTATTACGTCATTTTGCTGCCAAAGGCAGCAACATGCTTTGTTGCCCCCTTCTTCTAGGCCATTATTCCCTGTTGTAATTCTTCTAGGCCATTTTTCCCTACAAAAGCAATACTGAACAATATCCTTTGCTGCTGGATAAACCAATTAACTTTAACCATCTGGGGCAGGTACGCCATAGACCCATTAGAATTCCATTAAAAGTTCTAATAGTTAATTATAAAAACTCTTACTTTATCATAAAAATAGTATAAAGCTATCATTGTCTTTGTTTCCTTGTAAACAGTTTTAGAGATCAAATTTTCTACTACTACCATTCTTCCAAGTTTTGAGTCATTTCAACTTTTCTACCACATCCTGAAAGCCTTTTCAGAGTGAAGTAAACTGATCTTTCGCTCAAACATTATTTAATATAAAGTCTATGACAAGTTAATTATTGGCAACCTAAAAAAATTACTGCAAGTGTTCAAGACTCGAATGTACGGAAAAACGGGAGCATCTCAGTGTACAACATAACGCTAGACAACCCATGTATGAACTTGTGTAGCCCGATTAATCTTTTTGTTTGGGCTGCTTCCTTTTACAATTCTACAAGGTAGAAGGGCGTCCATGTACTTTTTTTTCGGAATCAACTTCCACCAAACAAAATTTCAAAACCTCCTAATTGCTAGAGGCATAACAAAAAACTAACTTACTATGCTGTAGTATGAAAGTGTTACCTGTTGCTGAACTTCTCAACCGCATCAGAGGCATAGAGAAGTGTCTCGTTGGCTTTCTCAAGAACCATATAAAGCTCCTTCCCTCTTGTAACCCGAGCAATGACCCAAGAATTATTTTTTGCTCGAATGCATATTTCTAATTCCTTCTCCTGGCTAGAGCCATCCCATTTTGCTAAGTTCTTTTCTAGATCAACCTCTTCTCGAACCTTATTTAAGGCGACTAAAGATTCCTGTCGCACAACAGCACAACAAATTGAGGATTCGTCATCAATGCATGTAACTATCGTTCCTCAAACAACCTCTGCCAGCTAGCCAGATAGTTAACCTCACTTATATTCAATCAAGTGATGACTTCCATCCAATCACAAAAACCACAATTCGACTACATAATGTGTACGAATCATGGTGTAAATGTCAAATTAGCTGAAATGGTGGTAAGGACAAAAGATGATTAATAGCAAGATAATGTTTATATATCAAACGTAAGATCTAATTCAGTCAGGATCTCTTCACGCTCATATCTTCATAGTGATACATCACGGGATGTGATCCAACCACTCCATAAACCATCACCTGGAGGCTTCACTAGGTTTTAGGTAGCTTAGACATCCAGGAAAAGGGCCACACTCAAGACAAACTGAGGTAGGCTTAACTGTACAGATATAAGAATTTGCGTACACTAAATTATGACATGAAATGTTTTTAGTAATACCTCTTTTTACAACTCACAAAGTGCCATGAATTTAATACTTAAAACAATATGAGCTATAAAAGGAGTACCAACAACCTCTATCTTTACAAAATAAAGAGGGTTCCTTCCAAAAATGATGCAGGAGCATAATATTAGATCTTTTAAGTTGCGGCGTTTCTAGATTCAGTTGAAGGGTCAGTCTTATCTTCAGCACTTAATTTGGTGAATTTAGTCCAAGGGTTAGCCTATTTTGGGTATTTTTGTTGACCATGCCCGCCTCGGCGGGCCAATCCAAGTGGAAGACATTGTCAAGTGGGGAGTTTGGCTGGGGCGGCACATCGAGAACAGAAATCTCGTGTGAAACAGAAGGGTAAAAAACATCGTTTGATTATGATTTCCAGTATGATTACGAACCGTGAAAGCGTGGCCTAAAGATCCTTTAGACCTTCGGAATTTGAAGCTAGAGGTGTCTGAAAAGTTACCACATGGATGATCCTTCGATATCAGCTCTTCCTATCATTGTGAAGCAGAATTCAACAACTTGGATTGTTCACCCACCAATAGGGAACCTGAGCTGGGTTTAGACCATCGTGAGACGGGTTAGTTTTACCCCAGTCCAGGAAATGCATTCAAGCATTTAAATCAAGTGTTGCTCTAGAAACCTATGTACTGCTATTTATATGAGAAGGAATGAAACGAAAAGGAGAGCGTTTAGTCCTAATTCATATAATTGAGTGTTCTGCGATCAGTGACGTTGAGTGGCATCCCTCACCCGCCGGTTGAGTGGCTTCGTGGTTTAGGCTTCCTCTCCAAGGACTCTTTACCCCTTGGTGCTTACCTTCATGCAAACTGCCTGCAATCAAGTTTGGTATCAGAGCTGTTGGTTGCTCTCTGCTGCCAGAAAAAGTGAATCAACTTCACAACCCAAACTGAATAGAAACAAGGTTTTCCAGTGTGGTGGGGTTCATACCATTTCAAAGCTCTGTGAGCTAGTTTCCGAAGCAACAAGCGGATCATGATTTCAAACTTTCCTGTGGAAGATATTCAAATTTAACTTACCAAAGGTCAGCCTGCCTTGAAGCTGCGAGAATTTGAATTTAAAAAACAAAAACCCAATCAACATGGTTCGAGGAAGAAGAAATATCAAGGAAGTACATATAAGAGATGAGCTGGCAGAACTCAGTCAATCTAATCAAGCTCTCCGGCAAATGGTGAACAATCTCTGCAAAAGAATTCCCGCCTCGTCTACTCGACGCCAAAGGAGCAATTTGGGTGGTTCAAGGAATTATAACTGGAATGGGTTGCTGATTCCACCAGTTTTGTTAAAAAATTTAGAAGCTACTGGTGGAAATGCTTTTGTGATGGAAGAACTAGTTAGAGCTCTTGAAGGAACTGATCAAACTATTCAAGATTACACCTTGGAATTTGACGACAAGCTCAATTTGGACGAGTACAGTGATTGAATAACCTCACTGGAAGCCTTCTTTGACTGGAAAAGGTATTTTGCAGGGGAACAAGGTCCAGTTTGTAGCACCAACATCGAAGGGTCATGCACTTGTTTGGTGGCAACAATATCAACGAAGTCGTGATCAAAGGGCTGTTCCTAGAGTAAGTACATGGGCTGAGATGAAGTCTAAACTTGATGGGAAGTTTCTCCCACTACATTACTTTCAAACTCTCTACCGGAGATTCAATGAACAAACACCAGTGAAACAATCAGTATGTGGCAGATTACACCAGGCAATTCTTCCACTACATTACTTTCAAACTCTCTACCGGAGATTCAATCAACAAACACCAATGAAACAATCAGTATGTGGCAGATTACACCAAGCAATTCTACAAGATATTAAGTGGTAGTAATTCGCATGAAACCAATTATCAATTGGTGGCTCGATGTGTAAGCGGATTAAAATTCAGTTTGCATGGAAAACTCATGATGCACTTGCTACATTCTTTGGAAGAAGCATATCAAATGGCACTCAAGGCAGAGGAGAAAGGTAAATGGATATCTTGAAGGAGAAAGTTCTAAGGCTTCACAAGGAAAGATCCACAAGGAAAGAAAAAGTCACCATCAACTCTCGAATGTCCAAACTCACAAGGTGTGGCCAGAAATGAAGAGCAAGGAAAGGCTGGTTACGAATCGAATTCAAAGTGTTTCAGATGTACCGGCGTACCGCCCTTATGAATGTCCTCCAAAAGAGCTGAAGTTAATCTAGTAGAGGAAGAGCAAGACGATAAAGAGAAAGAGCCTTCCTACGATGATGAGCTTGAAGAAAACGTCCAAGAAGAGAGTTATTAACTGGATTGTGATGCTGAAAGTCTCGTCATCCAACATATGATGACAGTCCAAAAAGAACAACCACGGTTAAAAGACAATATTTTCAGAACCTATTGATTGGTTTTCCGATAGCATGGAGAATATAATGCATACAATCATGGTTAAACAGCTGAAACTTGCATGTGAGAGCCGTCTTACTCCCTACAAGGTGACGTGGTTCAAGAAAGGGAACGAGCTCATGGTTTCTCAAAGATGCACAGTCAAATTCTTCATTGGAGGGTATGAAGGCGAAATTATTTTTGATGTTCTTCCTGTGGATGCTTGTCATTTACTTCTCGGTAGAACATGGCAATATGGCCGTTATGTTGTACATACCGGAATAAAAGTACTTAGTCTCTGGTAAAGGATGGACTTAAGTTTGGTTTACAGCCTCTAAACAAAGTCCCCACTAATGTTTCTTCACAAAATCAGGTAACTTTTTGTCATATCGAACTTTCGAGCAGGTTTGTAAGGGGGAAAAGGTGGTATATGCTCTAGTAATTGAGGGAGCGGAAGAAATAATTCATAAGGAGGTTCCAAAGGAAGTTTCAAGAGTTGCTAGCCAAATGTGAGGGCCTAACTCCTACGGAACTACCAACAGGTCTACCACCTCTTCGAGATATTCAACAACAAATTGATTTCACTCCAGGAACTATCCTTCCTAACATGCCTCATTATAGGATGCTGTCAAATGGACAACCTGAATTGCAAAGACAAGTTGATGAGTTATACTAAAGTGCTGATTAGAGAATCATTTTTGTCTTTGTGCAGTCCTTGCTCCCTTGGTTCCTAAGAAAATCTGAAATGGACGATGTGCATCCATAGTAGAGCTGTGAATAAAGTTACTGTGAAATAAAGATTTCCTATTCCACATCTTGATGACATGTTTGACAAGCTTGTTGGTGAAATGGTCTTTTTCAAAACTGACCTTCGTAGTCGCTATCACCAAATCAGAATTAGGCAGGAGACGAGTGGAAGACGGCCTTTAAAACCAAAAGCAGGCCGTATGAATGGCTTGTTATGCCTTGGACTCTTTAATGCTCCATCTTATGAGGCTTATGACTGAGGTTTTTAAGGAGTTCATTGGTAAGCTTCTTCTTGTCTAATTTGATGACATCTTGGTTTATAGCCAAGAAAAATTCAGGATCTTGAGCACCTTTTTGTTTTATTATAAACTCTTCGTAGGAATCAGCTCTATATCAACTTGGAGAAGTGTTGCTTTATGGCAGAAAGTGCTGTTTTCTTAGGATTTTGCTGAGTACAAATGGAATTCAAGTGGATGACAAAAACATCAAGGCTAATCTTGATTGGCCTACACCAAGAAGCTTCATCGATATACAAAGCTTTCATAATCTTGCTTCTTTCCATCTGATGCTTCACTAAAAAATTTAGTACCATTGTAGCTCCTATGCTCAATATCTCGAAGGGAAAGAGATAAATGGACAAAGGAGAATGAGCACAGTTTTCAACTCTTGAGGACCAAGCTTGTGGAGGTAACGGGTGTTAGCTTTGTCAGACTTCTCCAAGACCTTCCAAGTTGAGTGTCATGCATACAAAGTTGGAATCGGAGCTCTTTTGACACAAGATAGGAGGCCAGTTACTTATTTCCGTGAGAAGCTCAATGATTCAAAAATGAAATACTCAACGCCTATGACAAAGAGTTGTATACAGTTGTTCTAGCATTAAAGCATTGGAAAAAGTAGCTCGTTCTCTATTCTGACCATGAAGCTCTACGGTTTCTGAATGCACAAAAGAAGCTGAACTCTAAGCATGCCAACCAGTTGTTTAAAAGGGCCTGCAGTCTTGTAAGTTACCAATAACTGGGGCCCCTCCACCAGTAAAACATCTGAGGGCCCAAGTGTCACAATCTTCCTCTGTCAATAAACCAAAAACTTGACCAAGCAAACACGTCAACCAAAAATTAAAAGGGCCTGCAACTTTTTTTTCAACAATTTCTAACCAATCCAAACACCTTTTGTGCCACACTTTCAGCCCTCACACACACCAGCTCGTCCATAGAGAAGCAGTAAATAGCACAACTCCTCCGATTCAGCCACCTTCAAAACCAACTGCACTGCGTACCACAGCGACTACCAACAAACCCCTATGAAACCATCATCCCTCTAACCAACACCCAACAGTGCCAAAAAACCGTCACAAAATACTATAACCACCCATTGATCTCTATCATATCATGGATCGAATCTCAAATTAAACCAGATCCAGATCGACACCACAGGCACCATAAATAAACAGGAAAACAGTTGCTGAAAAGATGCGTAAAGCCCATTCTCGCGATCCTCATACGACTACCAACCATTGCTGTTATCCTTAGATCTGCGGCAACGCTTCAATTTTTGCACCGATCCAATCAAACACACAACAAAGGGAGCCACAAACCAGTTCAGACTTAATAACCAACCATTTCAACCCAGATCACCGCAGCAGATATTGATAAAGCAGATGATGTCCAACCTCATAGATCAGTACAACAAAAAAAAAAGACCACAAGACCCAAAAAAAGACAAAAGCAAACAGAAAGAAAAAAGACAGACCAAGAAGTACTCTTCCTTTTTTGAAAAAAAAGAACTATATAGATGCTACGATGTTTATCCTGTAAACTTAAGCTCACCGGGCTAACGGCATTAAGATGTCCGCCATCCGCAATCTACCACAAAAGCGCTAGGTTGACACTCAAAACCCACCCTGGCCCTAGGACCAGAACCCTAGGGCTCTTAACCATGTCAGATTTAGAGACAAGAAGCTGAATTACATCACTGAGCAACCCTAATGTGTTTATATAGAACCCTAGACTAAGTAAATTACCAAAGTGCCCTCACACTTATATCTACCTAGATTATCCTCTAACATGGGCTTTAGGGTGCGACCAGGAGCGGGAGTGGGTGCTAGATTCCGAGGCAGGAGCAACACGCTAGCCCTGAAACTAAGAAAATGGATAGATGCATCTGTCCTCTATGTGTGTGTGTGCCCGTGTGTCTGCATTTTTGTGGATGAATGGGTGGATGAGTGGGTAGCACGTTATCCAGCAAAGTAACAGTACAAAAACTCAAGATTTTTAGTTGCCTTAACCAAGTCTGAATGCCTTTACTCATAGTGCTCTACAGGCTTAAGGGGCAAGAAGACGTTAAATAATACAGCACGCTTTCAAATAGACTTTAAAAACTATCCAGATAGGGACACACAAAACTCACAAAGCATGCTTGGTACATAGAGAAGGCCCACAAGTACCAATGGCTACTCCAAGATTTCCATATGGCTGTATGTAGAAGCTCATCATATCTCCTAATTATTTGTCTGCTACTGTAGGAACTTACCTTGAATATGATCCAGGGAAAAAGATCCATGCATTGTAAAATAAATCACCACAGCAACATCAACCAATAAATCTAAGCCATCATTTAGCATTGCGGAAACCCAAAGAAAAATGGTAATTGTAAGATGGGGTGTCTATCTGTTCCATCTTGTATACCAGCACTGGGTAAAAATAAATTCACTTTGAAGTCGCCATAAGTTCATGAAAGATAATTGTTGCCAAGATAAGAACAATTGGAAAGGTACTTTCGGACCACCTATCCATCACATTGCTTGTGCACAATAATATCCACAAGCGTGACAGAAAAATATTGGCTAAATGTCCAAACTCACATGCTGAAACAGTGATGTACAAATGCGAAAAAGATGGTGACCACACATAGTAATGAAAATGTTGATGGTGATGGTAGTACTGTTAGTTCAGTTGGTGCTGATGATGATGGTGGTGGTCAAGTTGATGATAAAGATACCATCGTTTATCTGCAGATAAGCCAGCATCATTGTTGACAAATTTGTGTTTCAGGACAGAAACTAGGCCACCCATGAAACAACTTATGAGATGCTCCCCTCTTGCTCATGCAGCCGATAAAAGCGTCGATATAAGTGAATCGAAATATCCAAGTAAGTTGTCAGCTGCATGTGGTGGCCTCTGACAAAAGCATGACTAATCATGGCCTATACGCAAATCATCTTTATGGAACTTCAAACAAAATGACCAGTGGTCATGTCCAAGCTTTTCACACATCCAGATTCACACTAGTAAAATTTAACACTCGAGTGCTGATCAAGTTATCTACAACACTTTCAAGAGCTGCCAAGAACCTAGCATTTGTTCTATTCTTTGCAAGTTATATCCAGGTGGCCGCTATTTCAACGCCCTTTTGGACTAAATCCGCAACCCCCAAGAAAACTACTTCATTATTTCCTAATTTGCCCCTCTACGGCTTTTTGCTTTCAGTTTTTACTTTTTTGTTCTGCTTGAAATTATCCCTGTGAGTCATCTTATAGGAATGGTTTTTTTGGTGAACCAACCGGTCAGTTACAAGCATCTATCTCTCTTCTTTAATACAATCGCCATTGGCAAAGCAGTGCCTATAACCTGAAGTTAGCCCATTTGACCATTTCATATTGGTATTACCAAGAAGATGGTGACTGTTTGAATTTAGAAGATGAATGAGAGATTGGATGTCTGAGTGATCTCTGAATTTTTATGCAGATCAAAGGATTGGGAAGCAGATCTTGCTCAATGCTCCCGAGGTGAAATTAACATTTAATTGATGATTAACTGGCATTTTAGGCTTGCCTGCAGTGGTCATGAGGTGTTGCCCATAATAATGGTGGATGCTGTATTATGATTCAGTGCCTTTCTTATGGTGATCTGGGTTTTGGACGGCCGTCAGGGTATGTAACGGAGACGGTGCAGCAAGCGGTGCTTCTGTATCAGAAATTAAATGATGAAGGTGAATGCAGACTCCCTTAACATGTTCACTAGAACGGTTGTCTTTATCATTATGATGGTTGAGGAATTTGGAACCAGAAGGGGGTGGAGGGAATCAGGAGGGAAGAAAGTGATAATTATGGAAATAGGGGGTACTTTTCTTGACGGGGGTGGATTCAGCCAAAAAGGGTGCGCTATTTCCAAGATATTTTCACGTATTCACGCCAAAGATGATGGCCCCACTTCTTCGGGTAGGACCGTTGGTGTCTACACAGCACATGCCTAGGCTCCTCTTAAACGATAAGAGACTTAGTAACCAGCACCATGTCCAAAACACAAGTCCAAAACACAAACAATCTTCAGCAAATCAGACCAAGAGGGAGAAAGTTACAAAGGAAATTTAAAATTATCAGGCCGCCAATACTAGCCATAATGGCAGCATGGACAAGAACAAAAAGTTGAATCTTAAACTAGACGTGTAATAATGTTGAACTAATTGAAGGAGAATGCCAAACCTTTGTTAGAGTTGTTACTTTTCCTGGCGGTGAAGCCCTAGATGCATTCCTGTCTCCATCCAGTAGTAAGTAACGATACCCGCTAACATGATACGCATTCTCACCACCCCATCCTTTTGATAGTTTCTCCTCAACTTTGAACATCTTTACTGATGCCTGCCATATTCAGAAATACAAATTATGTCACCGACTTTTCAAAGCCATATTAAGCTGTTAAGGAAAGACTTGCAACACTCAATTTCTTTACAGCATAACACAAAATTCTATCGTAAATCCCCTACAAACTTGTAAAGAACATCTATTGTCCCAAACACATGGAGAGGTCTCAACACAAGGCAATAACCTTAAAGGTTGATCCCAGATTACTGATATCCCCGATCGATTCAAGATAACATTCGAGGTATATATATATATATATATATATATATATATATATATATACACACACATATATAGCCAACAGTCACCATGTCAAAATTAGTGCAGATTTGAAAAAGAAAATTGACTTGGTGACCATGTTGCCTGCGAATGGGAACCAAGATATTATCCATCCTACATAAAACCTTAGATGACACTAATTAATACAGAAGGCAAACCTTAAAGGACCAAAAAATGTCTTTTCGTCAGAACGGCAAGCAAAGCACATGCTTCTGAAATCCAATAGTTAACAATCGCCAGGGTAAACTCCCAAGCCACCGATGTGGGATCTCAACCCTCAAGGGGCACTTTCGTTATTAAATAGGGATAATAAACCACAAAACGAGTACAACTTTTAAGTTCCACTATAATTTATTTGTTTGGACAGATTGTTATATGCACTTTCTGGTCCTTCCTACATTATGTTCTCCACTTGGAGTTGAGCATTTTCATATAAGAATCAAAATCTTACACCTGACTCATCAGAAATAACTCAATAAGCGCCACGTGGGTATCGAACACACGCAGACAAACTGAACATGCCATGACATGGGTGTGACATGGCAAAGAAGCATCCAAATCTTTATTTTTTGTTCATTTCCTGAACGAGTTCAGAGAACTTCTTAGGCATTTCCACGACACGTTGGCGGTGATTCCTTTAACTGGGTTTGGGTGCTTGCTTTAAGCCTCTGTCGATGGTTGAAATGATTATAGGTATGGCCTTTTGCGAATCCCTTCAAGGCTTTAGAACTTGAGAGTCTTCAAGCTAATCTGATAGAATTCCAAATATATGTCATACATCCACTCCATGAAAATTCATCAAATTATAGACACCTATGGTCCCTTGTGCCCCGGTATGTTGGAATTCCAATCAATTGAAGAATAATGTCTCCCCTGTTAGCGTCCATGTCCTTGTCCACGTGCCCATGGGTGTCCATGCTACATAGAACTGGACCCATACTGGAAATAGAAAATACTAGAATTGCAAGAACATGCTCGCCTTGCGACACCGTATTGACTGTAAGTATTAGTCCTAAACTTATATCAATCAAAATAAACCCAGAAGATTAACCTTTTTCTTCCTAGTCATTTTAAACTTGCAAACATGTAAAACAAACTTGAGTACACATAATAATATGTCCAACATTGAAAGCACAAAGCCTCAAGAAAGACCAATAAAACTCCTCTGGCCTTCCATGTAAATAGAAATTTTCTATTTTCATTGTTTTTCTTCATTAGTTCGTGCATATTACACCGATCTCAGGAGACGAAAGGTGATCCAGCGATGGGATAAAGGGCTGGTATGGAACAATATGGCGCAGGGACATGAACATGAATACAATGCTCATATAAATGCACATATCTCCTAGTATTACACAAAACAGGAAAAAATTAACAAGGCTAAGTTCAAAACCAAAGGTCAAGGCCCTATGAGGAGAAAGTAAAAGGTTTAAAGGGATGAAGTTATGAGCAAACAATATAGAAATTTTGCAGATTGAAGATGAGGTCAAATTTGTAGCTGAAATCTGGCAACCTAAGCACTACGCCAAGAAAGATATATAGATCAAGAGCAGATAAACATGAATAAGTAGGGTCAAAACCAAATATTAAAGATAGAAAGCTGACATTTTCCAGCATTTGTTGTTTCACCAGAGAGACCCCTTGCTCCCCATTGAGAACGGAAGTGACCGGGATTAGAAGGATGAAAGTGAGGCTCTTATGCTGATAAACACATAGATACATCCTCTCCTCTGTTTGTTGAAGCCAAATTGTAGGAGTGGTAGGACTCAAGCTACCAACCTCTGCCCCCCAAATGTCAGTGACGAGAAAACCATCCTTCCCTCTGGACCATTTGTCATGTTGGAGGGGCCTTACAACATAATGATTGCTATCTCCTGCATGAGAGGTATCACGGGAAGCATAAGATTGATCTAATGCTGAACCAGAGTTTGCCAATGTAGACGCTGTTGCAGACGCCTGAGAAGCAGTATTTCCTTTGCGTATATAAGACCAGGAAGTTGCTCTAGAGGACAGAGCATGTGGGACCAATCTTAGGATGGCATATGTAAAAAGGTTTATACTGTCATCCTGACAAAGTGAAATTAAGACTATAATTAGCAACGCCAAAGACATTCAACTTTAAGGAAAAGTAGCTTAGTAAGCAATATATTTCGACCAGTCAAAGAAGACACTGCTGATGCAAAACTTCGGAAATAGATACACATATGTTACATATGTGTAGAAGTATACACACATATATACATACGTCTATACACATACATATATATGCAGATATATGTGTGTCTGTATAAAGGTATAGACAGAGAGAAGGAGAGGTATTAGAGATCAAACCATACAGGAGAAAGTGTGCTGGACACCAGGAGGTCCTGAAACAGAAGTAGCGAGTAGCATGGTGTGTTCCCCGCACATGATTCTAACACTCTGATGAGCGACTGCCAAGTGCCAATAGCCCAACACCAGTTATAATCAGCTTAATAGGAGTAGGGAACATTTTGACCAAGCAGCCAAAGAAATGCAATTCTACTATTAAGAGCAAAGAACTACCTGTGTCAATCAAATGAAAAATATAAAACATTCAGAAGCCCATGGATTAAAATGTTTTGCAGACATTAACAAGTCATACGAATTGAGGAGTTCATTCTATACATTTCTCAAGAGAGGTTTTTTTGCTAGATGGACAAAAACAAACTAGACGTGATTTTTTTGGTAATATTTCTATTATATTCGATGAATCTAGCAGGTTTCTTCTAATGTTCCAGGTAACTTGGGCAACGAGACGAATTCCTTTCTTTTGTCTTCTTTCAGGGAAAACTTTGGCGCAATGATAAAGTTGCTCCATTTTGAAAGTCAGAGACAGACCCCCACTTTAGGGGTAAGGCTGTGTAAAGCAACCCTCCTCGGACCCCGCAATGACAAGAGCCTTGTGCACTCAGGCAGCCCTTATTCATCTAGATGATCAAAGGCTTTGAATAGACTATTGACTGGAAGAATGAATCTTGTACATATCCGATTCGGATATGTTTCCTAATATATGGTTGCTGATGACATGGTATCTTTCGCGAAATGTTATATTAGCATTTACAATATTTAAGATGTGTCACGATTTCCTTGGAGACTATACTTACCATGAAATTACTACATGGGTGGGACATGTAAGGTACTGATATCTCTCTAGCTGCCTTGAGATGTAGGAATATTAATTTCCGTGCATTATTTACTACCTAGGTAGCATGGACACGGACACAGTGTCAGACACGGACACGGTGTCGGACACCGACACCGACGGGGACACCGGACACCGCAATTTTCAAAAAATCAATTTTTGGACACCGCTATTTTTTAATATATTTTTATTTTATATATATATCAAATACATTTCACAATCTAAAATAATAACTAAGTCAAAAAAATATTTCTGAAATGTACTGGATAAAATAACTAAGTAAAAAGAAAAAAAAAAGAAAGAGAGGGACTTTCTTCACTTAATCAGTACTAATGCAAGAAACAACTCTTGACCGAGGGAAAAAAAATAAAAAGAAAGAAAGAAAGAAATGACTATTGACGGAGGAGAAAAAAAGAAGAAAGGAAGGACTCTTCACAGAGAAAGAAACGACGGGGAATAGAAGAAAAAGGAGAAGAGATGAGGAAGAGGATCTGTGGGTCAGCGACGGCGACGGAGGACCTCCGGCGACGATCAAGTGAGCTCCGGCGACGGCGACAGCTGCTTCGGTATCTAGCGACGGCAACTGGATCTGTCGGCCTCGGCTTCTCCGGCGATTGGATCTGTTGGCGACTAAGCTCCGGCGACAACTCCGAGATGGTAATGGCTCAGAAGGGCACCTGTGAGGCGAGTGAGAAGGAATAGGCCGTGAGGTAAGAGAAGCAGATGGTCCGACACTGCTCCATGCCGTGTCCGACACTCCTCGGTGAAGTGTCCGACATGGTGTCGGAAAATTAAAAAAAAAAAAAAAAATCCGACACCGATTGGCGGTGTCCGACACGTGTCGGGCGGTGTCCGCAGGGTGTCGGGGTGTCCGTCCGTTTAGGACACCATACCTCCACCTAGGAGAGGTGTCCGTGCTTCCTAGTTTACTACCAATGGATGCTACTTGCACAACCACGAAAGTGCTGCATGTTTTTTCTCCTTTCTGTGTAGACCTCGCATGCATAAAATTGCCAAGAGGGATGCATCCCTCTTGGCAATTTTATGCAGTTCTACATGTAAATGAACATTAAGAAAAATTACATGCATATACAAGGCAAGGGTGCCTAAGAAGGGGGCTGATCCATACCGAACGCTGGGAAAAGCTCCATATTCCCAGCTGTGACCCGGCCATCCACATTACCACGTAGACAGCTTGGATCAAGTTTTCATTTTTTTAAATCTCAACTAACCCCTACAAAGAGGGGCGGTTAGTAAAAATGCCCTTCTCTTTCTTTCTCCTATGTGTCACAATTTGCTACTTTGTTTCTCTCTCCCTCTCTCTCTCTCTAAATGCTAAATTCTACGATTGGAAGCTATTAAACATTAAAAAATCAAATTAGAAAAAGAAATTGAGGCTCTTATGAGTTTTCATTCGAATTGGGCAAAGAAAATGGAGGCAATTGTGAATTTTGATTTGACTGTTTAAGTGCACTTTGTGGGTACAGTAGTGGAGGTGGGTATGATGGTCGAGATGGTGGGTTGGACGCCAATTAGTGGTTGAGCTGTGATGGAATTGGTAGCCGGTGGTGGTGAGGTAGTGGGAGGGACAGCCGGTGGCTGTGGAGTAGTGATAAAATTGATGGTCCGTGGTGGTTATGATGGGCTCAATAGTGACGGTGTTTAAGGTGTGACGCACGGCCGACCACCATCACCGACGCTACAATAACCCACTCCATCTGCTCTATACCCACTACTGACGACCAACCACTGAAACCCCAGTCACCAATCACAACCATCGACGACCAACCACCACCATATAAATAGCATGGTGGCTGAAATTCAATGCACAACCACCTAAGAAGCATGGATGCGGGTGCGGGTGCAGATACGCGGATACGCCATTTTTTAAAACTTTAGGATACGAGTGCGGCAGGGATACGGCAGATTTAATAAATACTTTTTTTAACTATATACACTTATTATTGAATTTGTAAACAATTTGAATCTTAAAATGTGTTAGATATATGTAAAAAAACATAAATATTCCAACTAAAATAGTGAGAGTTTGTTAAATTTAATGGGTTACTTCTTGAATTTTGAAATTTCAACTAAATTAGTGATAATTTCTTAAGTTTGGACTGTTTTGTAAATATTGAAATTGTATAAGTGAACACAATGAAGTTTTTATGTGTAATACTATTATTTCTTTGAAGTATTGGGGCTGATTTAAAACATAAGTTAATAAGTGGGTACAAAAATGAAATAGCAAAAGCCAAAAGTCTTTATTATCTAATAACTTTCAGCCACACCAGCCACCTCGGTAACATCGATGTACAAGGTTTGTACAGTTTCTCCTTTCTTCCAGCCACAGCGCCGCAGCACCGCATGCGCAGCGCAGCAGCGCCGCACGCCGCATCGCCGCACTTGGTTTGCCGGTGAGATCTTCTCCTTCCCTCCTCCTCCTCCATCTTCTTCTTCTTCTTCTCTCCGGTCTCCTTTCTCCTCTCTGATTCCTTGCCGGTGGTCGCCGGTGGTCGCTGGAGTCGCCGGTGGTCACGAATCTGCACGGTGGTCACAGATCGCCGGTGGTCCCAGCTCGGATACGCACCCGAGCCGCACCCGGTATTTAAGAAATTAAAAAAATTATTCAATAAAATCGGACACGCACCTGACACGCACCGATGCCGCACCCGCACCCGATGCGTATCCGGTGCCGGTGCCGGTGCCTCACCCCAAGTGCCACACCGGTGCTTCATAGACAACCATTATCACCATAGCTCCAATACCACTACAAGTCAATGCCTACTCTTCAAATCTAAATTCCAAGTCAATCGATAATCCCCAAAGTCCAAAATCCAAGCCAATCGTTAATCTCCCTCGAACGCATATACCCACTACTGCTCTAGAATATTGAAGGTGGAGATGAAGAATATCAGGTCGGTGAAGGGTTATATGGGCTTGTCATTTGGAGAGTTTGGTGGATAGGCGGAATGGCGGTGGGCTGGTGGTGGCACCAGGTGGTGGCGGCAGATTGGAGGTCGGTTTGGTGGTGGCACCTGGTGGGTCAAGGCTGCAATATGTGAGTTCTAAGGGCATTTTGTTGCAAAGAGTATTTTGCTAAAAATAACCAACCGCCCCAAAGAGGAGCCCTTAGGCGAGATTTGAGAAAATAAATAAATCTGGACCATCCACCTTGTGACATGGCTGGCCGAGCTGGGAAAGTGGAGATTTTCCCAGTGCAGGGTGTGGATCATCCCCCGCGTAAGAAAGACAAGTTTGATGTACATATATATAATGTACAATTTCAGGGCTTTTCATCGTAAAAGAAACAAAACATTAAACCTGTGATGCAATAAAAGGAAAAACTATCTCTTTTTACTGAGGTCAGTTGGTAATACAAAAAACCCTTCATGATTGCAAGTTAAGTATTGCGATGATAATTGTAAAGGTCCTAAGTGAAAATCCTTTTTCTTTACCTACTGTATCTTCTTTCCCCTCTGGAAACCGGGGGCGAAGTGCTAAATAGTGTTTATCTGTCATATGTAAACCTCACATGTATACTAGTTGCACCCTCTGGGGAACTTCATGCAGCTTTACATGAAGACAGAACAAACATAAACATTTTAGGGTGCCTGAGACATACAAGTTTTATCTGAAATATCAGGGCTTCCAATTGTAAAAGAAATAAAGTTTGAACCTATGATGTAAAAACTATCTCCTTCCAGTCAATTGGTAGGGACAAGAACAACCTTCATGAATGCTAAGTATAGCATTGGGATTTATGAAGTTCCTAGGCTACCCACAAAAAAATTGCCCTAGGCTAACATCTTGCACACAACAAGAAGATTTTGAACCTCCATCTCTTAACATGAAACCCCTTGGATCCTTTGGAAGCATACACACTTTTACCTACTCATCTGAAGTTCGAACTGTAAATGTAGTAAGGCCTAGAACAATCAACAAGTTCATTAGCTTACCCTGAAATCTGAAAGGCTTGCGCTGGAGTGGGAAAGTTGATCCGAAGCCCTAACCATCTATGTCATTCGGAGCTTACCTAAATGAGGGAAGTTAAACCCCAACTCCAGGACATGATAGCACTACTTAGACCTCGTGGATTCGTTTAACGTTTAGTTTCATGGTTTTAACATTACAAAGACAATTTCTCCATATTCTGGTTAATATCAAGCTTTTAGTGTATCTGGATTTCGATCAATCCAAAACTCCCAACATTAATGATAACTAACAAATATGTTTTATTTTGTCAAAGTTTTAGTGGGATAGCTTCTCAATGTGTTATAATAAAGAAACGAACAAAAGTATTGATGGAACTCCAATCTGACCTCCACTCATCACAACTTGGAGAAACCCCGTAGGTTATTTTTCGGGAAAATTACATTTGATAACCCTGGATTTTGGGTTTGATAAAGTCGCTACCCTCATTATTCGGGAAACTACACTTACACACCCTAACATTGGTTGGTGTTAAAATTTGGTTAAAACAACTTAGTTTTCCTTACACGAGTACCGAATTTTCAAATGTTAACCCCATGTTATCTCCCACCTCCCACCACTGGCAACCCACCTCCCTTCCCCATTTTTCCACCACCGCCAATCTCACAACCGTCGCCCGCCCACCTTACTCCGTCACCCACCATTTATCTCCACTAGCCGCCACTACCAACAACCTTCACACAACCCGTCACGCTCACACACCCACCAACGACCCTCGCATACCTACACACACGTGCACGTGGGGACACACAATCGTCGCACGCACACATGCCTCACGACACTCATACAAAGCCTGTGTGGGTGAGAGCGTGGGAGCGCCGGTGGTGGAAGGGGGGGTTTGTGAGTTGTGACCATGGGATGTGTGTGGGTGTGTATGTGTTAGTGTGTGGGTGTCTGTGGGTGTGGGTGTCGGTGGGTGTGTGTCTGTGGGTGTGGGTGTGTGTGTGCCTCATATGTGTGGATGTGGGTGATGGGTTGGGAGTACCGGTCGAGGAGGGTGGGGTGGGGGGTCGTGACCGTGGCATGTGTGTCTTTGTGGTGTCTGCGTCTCTGTGTGTGCCGTGTTGCAAGTGTCTGGGTGGATGGGAAAGGGGTTGGGAGTGCCGGTGGCGGAAGGGTTAGACAGATGGGAGTTAGGGTATGTTCGGGCTTCTAGTAAATTTTGACAACAACATCCAACGAGAGGGTTTGTGAGACAAGCCCCTAATGTCATGGAGGTCAGTATAATTTCTCAAAATAAGGGGGGTAGTGAGTGTGTTCAACCCGAAACTCAGAAGTACTGATTGTAATTTTCCCTTATTTTTAAGGGTTCTTTTTTTGTTTGCAATACTTTTCTAAGCAAAGAAAAGCTTGTATATTGTGTATTTCAAAATAACGATTATCAAAAGCCAAACTTCAGTTGCATCCCAAATGACCTAAAACAACTAACCAATTGTGAGACCTAGGTAGCACCGACACCTCTCCTAGGTCGAGGTATGGTGTCCTTAACCTACCGACACCCCGACAACCCACCAACACCGCCGGACACGTGTCGGACACCTCTCAGCGGTGTCCGAATTTTTTTATTTTTTTTTTAAATTTTCGACACCGTGTCGGACGACCGTATGGGGCTAATAAGAGAATTTTGAAACTTATTTCCGGGTCACACTGCAATATTTACTATATTTGGGGCTCTTTTAGAAATAAACTACCAAATATGCTCTAATCTCATCGACCCATTACCGTCTCTCTCTCTCTCTCTCTCTCTCTCTCTTGCCTCGCAGCTGCTATCTGCCAAAGAGAACAAAGCCATCAAGGCTGCTGCTGCTGTTGCCCGAGGATCTTGCTGCTATTGCCGGAGGATCTCGCCGCCGTTGCTGGATTCCACCAACAGGTGCCCTTTGTCTTTCTCTACCTTCGTCTCTTTCTTTTTTCTTTTTTGCTGAAGCAACTGCTAGCTTTGGATCTCAACTGAAACCATGTCTTTCTCTCTCAGTTCTTTCTTTTTTCCTTATTTCTCTCTCAATTATTAGGTGGTTATATCTGTCAAAGAGAACGGCCATATTTCAGTCAACTTCTTTGTTGAATATTTCAGTCAACTTCTTTGTGCTGTGTACATGTATTGACAATGACCAAATAAATATTCCGTGTTCCCTATTGGTGTGACTTTGTAAGACTTAAGAATTTCTTATGTTATTTACTAAGTATGTTTTTTTCTGTACTATGTTGGATTTAACTTTTAAGTATGACTTGTATTTTTGGTGGTTATTCATTATTTTATACTATTTCAGATCGTGGAATGTATTTGATATTTAATAAAAATATTTATATATATATAATATATATATATTAAAAAATTCAGCGGTGTCCGAAATATGATCTTTTAGAAATTGCGGTGTCCGGTGTCCCGGTCCGTGTCGGTGTCCGACGTGGTGTCCATGTCCGTGCTACCTAGGCTGAAACATAGTCTTAGATTAGCACCTAAACTATACAGAATTATTCAGACGGGTCAGAAGATTGGATTTTGATGGAGGTGGAGCGAACAGCAACACGAATCCACATACATATACTATCCATTCTAATTCTGCTACTCACCAGCATCTAATGATGCAGACACCTCGACTACGAAACACAACTGATATACTATAGATTGACACCTCAACTATGAAACACAACAGATATACTATACATTAAGACAGAGGTATCAGCACAAGACGTGCAGTTAGAGAAACTTATCGGGCTTAAGCATCCAGATAATCTCAACCCTAAGAAAACCCTCAATTAGCAGTAAACTTTATTTGAATAGAAAACCACTAATGGACAAAAACAACACAAAAACTTCTCTGCAATTAGGGCAGGAAAACTGACGAATTTATTTGAAGTTCTAATCACATTTGGTAACTGAATTATGTTGAGAGGCTAAGGACACAATAGGGACTCAATATGAAATTTCAAACATACGAACCTGAACTTCAATTGCAGCCTCCCGCCCTACAGTCAACATCTGTACTGTTCCCCGCTCCTTCAAAGAGTCACGAAAATTTGGCAACTGGATTTTCTTCCCAGTCTGAAAATCTGCCTCAAAGAGAAAATTCATATGTAAGGTGTGAGATACAGCAACTTCAGCATAGCTCCAGTAGCACAAATCCAATGAAAATCATTTCATACAGCAACTGCAGCATTACCCCAGCAGCACAAGTCCAATGGAGACCGCTTTTGACATGCTGACAATTAGTGACTTCCAATGAAATAATTTAAACCAAAGATCACAGAAAACTGAAGTTTCATGTAATAGAGGATAACAATTGAGTATAATCGCTTACCAGATAAATAATCCATAATAAAACAATACAAATGATTTCGGACAAGTCTTCCACTAGGTTCTCTATCAAGCAATGCTCTTATAGATCCATGAAACATCACAAAAAGAGAGTGCACTTCCTTGAGAACTCTGCGTAATGCATCACCTCTCCATATTGCTTCGGTCTCCTTACTTTTCTCCACTACCTGTAGTACATTAAGCATTACTATCAAAATTACGGAAACACTTTGAAACCATGACAGTCATTCATTAGATCATAAAATGACCATGATGCTTTATAACTCATTGATAAACTGCAATAACTAATCGAAGTATATAAGCCCTTGGAAATGGATTTCCAAGGCCAGATCCTCCAGAATTAATCAGGTTTACCTTATTCCCTGCAATTACTCAATCACAAAAGAAGAAAAAAAAGTGCATCTTTCAAGTGGATAATCAATAATGGTCATACGTAAGAAAATCCTAACATGCACAAGAAGCATGATTGCTTCAGCATTTGCTCATCAAATGCTACAAAGTGATAAAGCTTAAGATCATTTTATAGGCTGGAAGCCAACCTATAGAGTCTATTGCTAGAAAATATTCAACATAATTTCAAGATAAAATATTATTATGAGTTAATTACGCGGTTGACCACTGTACTATTAGGCAAATTTCACTTTGACCACTGAACTTTGATTTGTGTCAAAGTGACCACTGGACTCTTTAATTTGTTCAATTAAGTCATTCCGTTAGGTTCAGTTAACAAAAGGTCCGTTAAATCATTTAATTTAAGGGCAAATCCGTCGGTCTCTATTTTCTCTTACGGTGGTTCAGCTCCAGTAACCTAGGCCATGAGCTCAAACTCCCCGGATCTCAATCTTCCCATTAATACCACCAATACCCAGTTACATTTCCCCATGCCTCCACGACCACCACCACATTTGGCCGCCGCCGTCCTCTTGCTGATATTCGCGACCGGAACAACCGGACACACCTGCTCAACGCCACCATCACCATGCCCACCTTTCGCATCCACCCCTCCCTTCCCCTTCTCCCTCTCACCCGGCTGCGGCCACCCTTCGTTCCACATCAAATGCGCCACCCCACGCGCCACCATCTCCATAAACAACCTCACCTTCTCGCTCCTCCGCTTTGAGCCCAACTCCACCTCCATCATCCTCTCCCCTCAACCCGCCGACACCACGACCACCCACCGTAACTGCACTCCCTCTCGCCCTCTCTCCATCCCGACAAAACCCATCAACCTCTCGGCCTCCCCATTTCACGTCTCAGATTCTTCTTGCTCTCGCCTTTCTGTGCTCAAGCCCTGCCCACCTCCAAATCTCCCAAACTGCAGCACTGTTCATGGCAATGCAAGCTCATAAAAGACCCGGTTCAACTCCTTCACGAATCATGTGGATCTGCATCGACTCATCCCCAGCTCTCCGAACAAGGCTGCCAAGCCGACATTCTAGACTTCCTAGACAATTTCTTGACATGGGGGATTGAAATCGAGTGGGATGAAAATCAAGACACTTACTTCTCCAAATGCAAAGATTGCCAGTCCAAAAGCGGAGTCTGTGCGTACAACCTCCATTTCCTCTGAAGATTGTCTTCTGGTTCCGTTGGCGGATCTCTTCAACCTCCCTTCAATCTGAGTCAAACTCATGGCGAATCGTTGGTCGGCGTTGGTGTTGCGGTGGGCGGTTGGTGGTTGTTTCGTGGTGACGGGGTGGACCAGTGGTCGTTGTAGTGACGGCAGTTGGTCGATGGTCGTCACTTCATGTCAATTGGCGTGGGATTGGCCGGTGATCCACGACTAACCGGCGACGATGAAGGAGGCGGTGCAGAAAAGAGTCCATCGGAATTTCACAGACATGGAATAAGAAAGGAGAAAGAAGAAGAAGAAGAAGAAGAAGAAGAAGAGGGGGAGGAGGAAGAGAGAGAAAAAAAATTATTGAGTGACGGATTTGCCCCTAAATTAAAGGACTTAACGGACTTAGATTTGACGGAACCTAACAGAGTGACTTAATTGAGAGCAATTGAAGAGTCCAATGGTCACTTTGACACAAATCAAAGTTCAGTGGTCAAAGTGAAATTTGCCTAATAGTACAGTGGTCAACCGCGTAATTAACTCTATTATTTTCCAAAAAAAATACAGATTTCGGACACTGCTGTTTTTGAAATATTATTTTTTACATATATATGCCAAGTTATGAAAAACAAATGCCTTACGCATCACCATTTAATCCAATCTAGCACTATAGTTGAATCAGTATAAGTTTGAGTAAATACCAATGTTTAATGGATTCGGTACGGGTGGGTGTCCAACTCGGATACTTGTCCAAGTGTCACATTGGTCTAATTTTGAAACCCCAAGACAAGGGGGGACACGGTAAAATGTTCATGTCTGTTATTACTTTTCAATTATTTCCGAGGTAAAATGGTGCATTATGTGACATACATGGTATTAATTGAGAACTTATCTCCTCTCAAAGCAATAACAAATTAAACGAAACACTTTAAAGTAATGTTCATACCCTGTACCCATTTCCATGTGTCGAGTGTCCGATAGGGGTACTTCACGCATTCTAAAGAGTCCATGTAACATAGGTAACTACTTGGACTTTCAAGACAAACAATATGTTCCTTAAAGGGTTTATTGAAACCAAATGGTACAACTTTGGAGTTTAGTAGGACTATGTAAAATTTGTGAGTGAGTATGAAAATATTTCAAAGTGCATTGGCCAAATTGTAAAATCCAAGTATTCATTGATTTATACGATTGCAGTACTTGCTAGTAGGATAACTCTCCCATATCCAAAGTGATGCCAAGGAAAGTGGGTTCGCAGTCGACGTGGAGGTGCCACAAGGAATGCAATCCGAGTCAAATGCCAAGTATGTTGAAGTGGGATACAGCAAGGGTGGAGCAAGGACAAAGACCAAGGGCTTCCCAAACAAAGCTGAGGGTGGCAGTGTTGCGAAGGCGACGGCACACGGTGAATATACGACGACAGTCACAGTCTGATGCTTAGGTCCAGAGTCAAGGTCCTGTATGTTTCTCTCTCTAGAATTCCCGAGGATTTGGATTCTAGAGTGAGAAAGTGAAAATGTCAAATGAGAGATCATCAGCTGACATGTGTCATCCCCTGGGAGTGACACGTCAACAGGGTGGCCAGAAATACCGGTTCTCCGCCGGACTTTCGGATCGCATATTCACCCGGCCTGCTCCTTACAGCGTCGCTCTGTCCGTCTGGAAAGACTGGCTCCCACACCGTCGGTGTTGCCAGAGAACACCCCTTGATCTAGCCACCAATCCAAGCCCTTGCAGAGTCCCACAAGCCTAGCAGCGGTGGTGAAGACCCGACGCCCAACTGCCAGGCGGACTAGGCGCGATGCCCTCCGAAGACCTGCTCCCGTCTCAGAGTGACCCGGGGGTCATAGTTGCTAGGGGTGCTAACGCAAGCCCTCGGTGCCGGAGCACGTAGGCCAGTCACGAAGACACCCTGGCGGAGATAGTGTCCCGAAGGGCTCGCCTATCCCAAAGGGCTCGCCTACCCCGCGGGTGAGTCCTTGTGCCGGAGCACTCGGAGCGCGTCAAGGTAGCATCCCGAAGGAGCCGTCTACCTGGTGGAAAGGGAGTTAAAAAGCTCCCTGGCGGAGACAGTGTCCCGGAGGAGTCGCCTATATCCGCGGGTGAGTCCTTGTGCCGGAACACTCGGAGCGTGTCAAGGTAGCTTCCCGAAGGAGCCGTCTACCTAGCGGAAGGGGAGTTGAAATGCTCCATGGCAGAGATAGTGTCCTGGAGGAGTCGCCTATCCCCGCGGGTGAATCTTTGTGCCGGAGCACTCGGAGCGTGTCAAGGTAGCATCCCGGAGGAGCCGTCTACATGACGGGCCGAGGTAACATCCCGGAGGAGCCGTCTACCTGGCGGAAGGGGAGTTGAAAAGCTCCCTGACAGAGATAGTGTCCCCGAGGAGTCGCCTATCCCTGCGGGATGCTGCACACTCCAGAGAGTGGGTCGAAGCATGTTCCACGACCAAGGCAAGGTGTGCATGGTGTGGTGATAGGATGAAATAGCGCAAGGGGCGTGGTAGTGTGACTTAGAGCCGGGGGCGCGACTGTATCAATGACGCGGTGCATGGTCGGGGTGAAGTGAGTGAGGTGCTGGGGGCACGATAGTGTGACAGAGAGCCTAGGGGCGCGGTTGTATCAGCGGCGCACCTCTTGGGCGCCGGAGTATTGGAGACGGCGCGCGAGCGCTAGCGACGGCGACGGGCGCAGTGAAGCCGGTAGGCTGGCGACGGCAGGCGGGCGACGGCGGGCGTCACGGCGATGGCGCGTGACCACAGGCGACGGTAGAGATGGCAAAAAAATCCAAACCTACAGATCTCCGCCCCGCCCCGCCTACCTCGGTAGGAGCGGGTTTTTTTTACTTTGACCAAGTCATGGGACGGGTATGGTATTTTTTGAAAAAACCCGTAGCGGGTTAGGGTCGGGTATAGTATTCACCCCAATCCGCCCCGCCCCGGTACACTAACCCTAATAATTTAGTTGATCTTAGTCGTCCCCTAATACTTTAGCTGATCTTAGCCGTCCATCATATACCATATATATATACGTTCTTTCTTTTCTGGCAAACCCTAGATCTCAATTCTCAACCTGTGCCATCCCTCTCCAATCTCCATCTCCCAAATTCCGGTTCTGCCACCACCGCCGGCTTTCCCAGTGGGTGGTGACGTGGTAGTATAGCCTAGGTTCATTTGAGTTACGGAAGTGAGGGAAGACGAGAAGGCTCTTCACATTAAGAGGGACATGCCCGGCGTCGGCAAAGAGAACATGAAGGTCTACGTGGAGCAGAATACATTGGTCATCAAGGGGGAAGCCGAGAGCGAATCGGACGACGAAGAGCCCGCGAGAAGGTATGCCAGCAGGCTTGATGTAATACCCCGAATTTTTGGGTACTTGTGTAAAGAACAATTAAAAATTATTATGTCTTTGGATTGAGTATTGGACCTTAGATAAATTATTTGGAGTCCTTTTAGAGAAGAAATTAATATTTAATAGTATTACTGGCTAATGTGATTGGATTAGGAAAAAAATTATATTTCGACTTGGATTAGGATTTTAAGTCATATTGTGATTAAATTAGTAATGAGGTCTATTAGTTGTATAATAATTACACTAGGAATAAGGATATAATTACACTAGAAATTGGGACTTCAAGTCATATTAGAATTAGATTAGCAAACTATATAAGGGGGAAGAAGACATAGAGTCTTCATATATTTTTTTTAGAGACAAAGGAGAAGAGAGAGAAAAGAGTCGAGTGCATTCTTTTAGGTATTCAAGCAAAAAGACGGTGATTGATCCAAGATAAAGAGGAGATTCTTGACATGATATTGTTACTTTGAAGTAAAGATCTAAGATAAAGTGGAGATTATTGACATGATATTCGTTACTTTGGGGTAAGGGTTCTTACGCCGTCTTTCCGTTTTATACACGAGATCTATGTGCTATACTTTGATTCCAAAAAATATATGTCTTTAGTGTATTTATTTTATCATCACGCTTTTTGTAACATTATCATTGATCTTGTTTTACTGTCTTGTAATTTGCATTCAAGACAATTCCCATGGGATTTATAAAAATCTATTAGCGTTTTACCACAAATCCGTTAGCGTTGTCCTTTTCAAAGAGAAGCTCTCTTTACGTTAACTGTTCCTTTTTTTTAACGCCATTATTGCACCTCTATTCTCAATTTTACCTGTTTAAAATATTTCATACAGTTTTACTTTACCAAAGACCAAACTCTACACCGTTCGTCTAGCCACGTAAAACTCTACACTTCGTTTTTTGTATCAGAAACTGTGACGGCAAAGTTACTAAACAGAGAAGAAAAATTATTTGTTTTATGGGTCTAGCCATACAGTCTCATTTTAGCCCCTGTTTTGATTATTAAAGCTATGATTTTTCTTGCCATGTGTCACTCTCTGGTCTTTTCGATTTTCGTGCTTTAAGTTTTCGTTGAAAATATTTCTTTTGACGATATCTCATTCATCCGATCTCCAATTGAGCTGATTTTTGTTTCGTTGAATTCGTATTTTCGTTCTCTTCAATTTGAGTCTACAATGACTATTTTTGGACTTCAAATGAATATTCACTATATTTATCAAATTACTTTATGGGTGATATTTGTATTAGAAAGTCAATTTATGGGTAATTATCGTGACTTATGTGCGACGCGCCGGCTGCGATATTCGACATGGTATAAACATGATTTGTGATGCTTAATAATAAGTAATTGTGTATGTGACACCCACAAGATTTGGTAAAAATATTTTGATATTCGACTTATTGGTTATGTAACCCCTTTTTGGGTTGATTTGTTATTCGTGTTTAAATCGGTATTCGACTTATTGGTTATTTAACCTCCTTTTCGGTCGCTTTTGTTATTCGCTTGTGAAATTTGATTGAGTTATCTAAATTCCTATTTATTGGTTCTATTTGATAACTCATATTTGTTTTTCGTTTTTGGTAACTCTCTTGGTCACCTTAATCATCCGTTTATGAAATTTGATTGAGTTATCTAAATTCCTATTTATTGGCTCTATTTGATAACTCTAGTTTCGTATTCGTTTTTGGCCCTCTGTGTGTAAGATCTTTTACTGGGCAATTCGTGCTCACCCCTTTGTTTTTCGTTTCCTTCTCCTTCCAGGCCAAAAGTAGCACGAAGGGAGAGATATTAGTGCACCGGTGGGAATTGCTCTGGTTTCTGATATTGAGAATAAAGCTTAGGATTTCTTTAGACGAAATATTGGTTAGTTGATTTATATTTTTTTGGATTCAGATATTTAGTCTAAGAGACTTGTAATAAAGTTTTGAAGTATTTTGGAATTAAGTTTTTGAAAGGATTGTATATAAGTGTTGGATTACTTTTGGAGTTAAATATTTGAGATTTAGATAATTGTGTTTGTGGTATCCTAGATGCTCTGCTTTACCTTTATAATAGTTACGTTATCAACGTGTTTTATGTTTTGGTTAAGGACGTGTTCGGACCCTCGGGTTCGGGGCGTTACACTTGACCTGCCTCCTAATACGTACAAGTTTGATGAGATTAAGGCGGATCTGAAGAACGGTGTGCTCCGGTGTAGTTTTGTGTTTCCGGCGTCGATGATGGGTTGGTGTTTGGTTGCGGGGTATGTTGTCGGAGTCCTGGAGGCGCTCGCGAAGAGTTGCGGAGCTACCTATTCGCATTGTGGTGGTTGCCGGTGACTGTAATCGGTTTGCAGGGTCCTCGGTTGGTTTTTCCGATGGTGTTTGGCCTGCCGGCGATGGGGTCTTGTCCGGCGAAGTCTTGGTTGCCGGTCTTGGCTGATGAACAAGGATAATCTGATTTTTCGTGGGTGAATCTGGCCTCTTGGACTCTGCAGCGGTGGAATGGCCGGCGTCGGTAGTGTTTCCGGTGCCGGCGTGAAGCACCGGATTTGAGGCCATGTGTCCGTGATGGTACCAGGTGACTGGGAGTTAGGTTGGTGACTCATCAATGGTGTTGTGGTGTTTTTGTAATGTTGTTGTTCTTATCTTAGTTTTAGTTATTGTCTTCACTGTTTTAGTTGGTCTGTTTTGGGTTTTTACTTTAGTTGCAGTTCTCTGTTTATTTTCTAGTTACTAGTTAGTCTCTTCATTAAGAAAAGAAAAAAAAGAACATGGTTATTTTCTATTTATTACTTTGTCCATTGTTAAACCAAACAGAAGGGAAGGGGGATGGGGCAGGGCGGGTTGGTTTCGGGTTTTTCGCGTGTTACAGAGAGGGCGGGGAGGAACGAGGCGGGTATGGGTTTTCTAAATCCACGTAGGATCGGTTATGGTATTTTACAAACATAACCCAGTGCGGGGCAGGGCCCCACAAAGTTCAATGACTAGCAGGGCGGGTTCGGATTTTAATAGATCCGCATCCGACCCGCCCCATTGCCATCCCTAGGCAACAGGCGTCGTGAAGCCGGCGCGCGGGCAATGGCGGGCGTCACTAAAACGGAGCGCGACCACAGGCGACGCACGCCGTGAAGCCGGCGCGCGAGCGAAGGCGACGGGGGCCGTGAAGCCGGCAAGCGGGCGACGGCGGGCGTCGCGGAGACGGCGCGCGACCACAGCGACGAGGGTCGCAGACGATACATGGTCCCTTGAAGAGAAGTGAAGGAATGGGGTCGACCCCTTGAAGGGGAAGGTGGCTGACCCCCTAAGGTGGCCTACCCCCTGAAGGTGGCCAACCCCCTGAAGGTGGCCTACCCTCTGAAGGTGGTCGACCCCCTAAGGTGGCCTACTCCCTAAAGGGGGAAGGCACGCCAAAGTTGCTTCACATAGGGAAAATGCACATGACTTGTGTCGCTTTGACCGGCTTGTAAGCGTTGAAAAGTTGACCGTTGAATGTGCCGACATGTCATGAAAATTGGGACCCCCAGTGGGCCTATAGGTGTAGCCAAGATAGGTTGGGAACACAGAGATAGATGATTAAGACAGAGAAGAAGAGCAGTCGTCCCCTTCATAGACCGAACTAGGTTGAGATCAAAATCAACCCAGATCTGGGACATAAAGCAGAGAAATTTGCTGCCGATCGAAAATCAGAAACATGTTCTCTTTTCAGATCAAAGATAGCGATCTGCTTACGTGCTTCTTTCTTCGTCTTGGTCTTCTTTTCCTTCTTCTTCTTGGCCTCTCCAATGTGTCTGGTGGTGTGCGTACGTGTCTGGAATTAAATTTTAACTAACTTAAATATTCAAACACTGGGAAGCCGTGTCCCACACGTGTCCGGTGATGCCAAAGTGTAGGTGTTGGACACTGTAACCTGCCCTCCTAGTGGTGTTCGTGCTTCTTAGGTGAGCAATGTACTAGAGTGTTCTATCAATACAAGCTTTCTTTCCAAAGTTCTTTTCATGTGCTTTCTCTCTCTCTCTCTCTCCTTATTTTCCTAGTGTTGGCTTGGCTGAACTAGCAACTCATAGGCAGTGACATTGTCCAAGGCCGCACGGTTAGCTCGTCAATCTACAAGTCCGTGACTTTATGCTATGAATTTTGTATAAAATCTTAACTCACATAAGATTGCAATAAGGGTAGGCAAAGGGCTGGAGACGGAGCAACCCGCACCACTGTTAACAGTATAGGCAGAGCCAAAGCAACGGCAATGGTCGGGGAGTGCAGAAAAGAAAGGGGAATGCTTCAGTTGTTCAACCCCTTAAATGTAGAGTTATAAACCCCATTTGCAATGGAAGAGGGTCACCTTAGAGTACGCGGTTGATGTGGCCATGCCCAGGCCATGAAATCAATAGATCATCCTTCCTAGTATGTAGCCTCATGGGCCAATCTGTGGGGTGGCTGATGTCCAATAAGACACTAAATTTTGCCATGCATTGAATATATTCCTCATATGCTACCAACTTCTACCAGCATTTAGTACCTAGTTGCAAGATTCATGCATGTAGGCCACGAATCTTAGTTAGATTTATCCCAAGTCATGAGCTCAACGCGATTGTTGTCCATTCTAACATGGGGCTCAAACCTAACTTCCCTTCATAATCGCCTTTCTATCTGTTCTTGTCAACATGCCAGATTTCAAATCAGAAGGAAGAAAAAAAGAGAGAAGCGAAAAAGAAAACTGAAAATTTGATGAATAGAACAAAGAAGATTTAAGGAAGAGACTGAGAGGGATTTGGAATACGTTTTGATAGAAACCACATAATATAGCCTCTGAAGCATGGACACCCCTCCTAGGGAGAGGTATGGTGTCCTAAACGGACGGACACCCCGACACGTGTCGGACACCGTCAATCGGTGTCGGAATTTTTTTTATTTTTTTATTTTCCGACACCGTGTCGGACACTTCGTCGAGGAGTGTCGGACACGGGAATGTGCAGTAGGACCGTTTGGGGCTACTTTGGAATTTTTGGAACTAATTTCGGGGGTCAATCGGTAATAAATGTAATATGTGGGGTTTTTTTAACAAAAACAAATTGTGCCCTAAATCCCTAATCCGAAAAAAACACCATCTGCTTCACTCACCTTACGGCCGTCAGCTATCAACCACCTCACGGAAGCCATTTTGAGCCATTATCGACTTGTAGCTGTCGCCGGAGCTGTTCGCCAACATTCTGAAGCCGACGCCGACAGATCCAGTCGTCGTCGCGAAGACCGAAACAGCTGCTGCGACTCGCCGTCGCTATCGCCAGAGCTCACTGCATCGTCGCCGGAGGTCCTCGCCGCCGTCGCTAACTCACAGGTCCCTTCCCTCTCAGTTCGAAGTCGTCTGTCTCTCTCTTTTTTTATTTCTCCCTCTGTCAAGACTCAAGAGTCAAGAATCGTTTTGCAAGAGTATTTTTTTTCTCTCCCTCTGTCGAGTCATTTCAGAGGGAACCTCTCTCTCTCTCTCTCTCTCTCTCTCTCTCTCTCTCTCTCTTTTGACTTAATTATTTTGTCAACTTAATTTCAGAATGCAATGCTTGTGTAGTTGTGTTAGTGTACATTTATTATTAGTTTATTACTTAATTTCAGTTATTTCCTTTGTTTCCTATTCGTATGGCTTTGTAAGACTTAATTTCTTATGTTATGTACCATGTTGGATTTAACGTTTAAGTATGACTTGTATTTGAATTCCTTATTTTGGTAGTTTTTCATTATTATTTGTTATTTTAGATTATGGAATGTATTTGATATATATACATATATATATATATATAACAAAAATAGCAGTGTCCTGCGGTGTCCAAAATCCAATTTTTTGGAAATTGCAGTGTCCGGTGTCCCCGTCGGTGTCGGTGTCTGACACCGTGTCCGTGCTACCTAGAATATAGCCCACAGTTTTGCTTGACCTCTGAAGTCATCCTATCTTCGACAGACTCGCGTGCAATTTTACAATTTTGGGGCTTTATGTCTCTTTAAGTCAGCTTTTACTTGTTGGTCAGCTTTTGTTAACTTGTGAAGGACATGATTTTTGTGGAGCTTAGTTATGATTTTAAATATACCTCTTAAGATGTAAATTAAAATACGCACTTGCACAAAATAATTCTTTTCGGGAACTTATATACCTGTTTATTATTTATTCAAGCCGCTCCTAACTCGGAGGTGTCGATGATCCCCCGCTCCAGGCAACTAAGTTTACGACGATGAGACACCTCATACAATAAAGCTATTTTCACGTCGAGGTCCATTCCTCAAAGTCAACTAATCTCCCTCTCTCTCTCTCTCTCTCTCTCTCTCTCTCAGAGAGAGGGAGATGAGAGATGACAGAATTTATTCTCTTCGGGTACTTATACACATCTACAGGTATATTCTTTATTCAAGCCGCTCATAACTCGGATTCTTCGAGGTGTTGATGATTCCTCGCTCAAGGCAACTAAGTTTGGTATGACAAGACACCATATACATAAAGTTGTTATCATGTCGAGGTCCATTCCTCAAAGTCATCTCTCTCTCTCTCTGCCTCCCTCCGTCCCTCCCCCTCCCTCTCTCTCCCTCCCTCCCTCTCTCTCCCTCCCCCTCCCTCTCTCCCCCTCCCTCTCTCTCTCTCTCCCTCTCTCTCCCTCCCTCCCCCTCCCTCTCCCTCCCCCCACCTCCCTCCCCCCTGACAATACTCCAGCCCAAGACATGCTCTCATACCCTTGTCCTGCATGGCTTGGACAAGTCAAAGGCTGGCCAAGCGAAAGACGTCAAAGGGGGCCTACCTTGACAAGCCTCTGTTAGCCTCCATTCATAAACCCTTTAATTCGTTGGATTATGGGACGACCACCCCGAGCTCCGGTCAAAGCCCAGGGCGACCCCAAGGTTGTGATCCTGTTCGGGAGGTGGAGAGTGTCACCTTTCTTATGTCAAGAACACTACACCAAGGGCTTCTTGCGTCTCTCTACCTCCGCCCGTGTGGATGCCTCCCCCCTAAGGCCATGCCTTAATAAAGGCAAGCAGGCTATATGAGGGCGTTAGGACCAATGGAAATCCCATGATATTGTCAATTAAACGGTGCAGCATTTATTATGACCAATGTCCTTGGGGCATACGTGGCACCCTTTCAGTGGCCCACGTGGTAATGGAGAAACTGACATCTACAAGTACAGAGATTAAAGAAGTAGGAATTGAAGTACAAACCAAATGCAACATCATAATAACTCGAAGGATGATAATACAGTTTGCGATCATTTAGAAGTGACATTTTTAGCAGTAACTCTTAAGGAACTGTTCAAAAGTTATATCTAACATGTGAAGGTTACTACATAACTGTGATCAAATCATTAAAAAAAGGCGGAAATAAGTATAGAGACATTGATACCATACCATAACCATCCAGATATCTGGCTCGGCCTCATAAAAGATATGGGAGTGTATCTCTGCTTCAATTACCTCACAAGCTGCTTCAGGAGAGAAAATCCTGCAATAGTAACATAGGTATTGAGCATTGAAGCAGGAAAAAAGCATTCTCTAGTTAGTTTGGTTATGGGCAGCAGAGTCTTTACTAAGGATGATAGAATCTTTAATATTAAAAGAAAAAATTGGTGAGTCGATACTGTAATTCTTAGTACGCAGAGGTGATTCTCCAGATTTTTGCATATAGAACCTCTACACTAAGGTTTCTTTTGAGTTCTTTTTATCACTCACTTGTTTCCCAGGGACAGTTGATGTTTCTCCATGGGAGACCTTGAGGAAATTAAAAGCTTCTTGAGGGGTGGTTCTTTTCACTCAGTCTGCCCCTTTATAAAGAACTTTGATTTGATGCCGCTTTAGGCTTTATTAACGTGCAACTTGATGTGTAATTATTTCTTGTCTCATCAACTAAAATTTCTAGTTACATAGAGCCAAATGTCAAGTCACCTCCGAACACCCTTGAATAAAGGGACCAAATTGGAAAGCTAGGTAATGGAATAGGAAAAATGCATATAACTTTGTCAGCCAAGAAATCCTAAAAATTTGGCAATAAACTGCGCATTATACTCCAGCTTAAACTTCTGAATTTTTCCTGAAAGGTTTTGATTTTGAATTTTTGAGTCTTTTGACCCATCTTCTGGACATCAATAAAACTTCTGCAAGATCATAAAATCTTCATCGCATGTCACACAGTAAGTTCTGCTACAGTATGCTATTCAACAAATACAAAATCCAAGGATCATGCTGCCACAAGAAGCAAAAGGTAATAATATCTTAGCTGGAAAAATGTTTCACAAGCTGACATTCCACAACAAGCACTGCCATCTAGGAAGTGCATCATATTTCAGTGTTTGATGATAGGACACGTATATTTCTTAATTTTTCGGCGGAGAGGAACATGTTTCCAATGCCTATGACACGTTTTTCCAATTTTGTTTTTCAAAATCTGTATTAAGTTGAGGTTGCAGGTTAAAAATTTCAGGGCTAGATAAGTTCAGATTTTCTTTTGAGAACAGGATGCTTCTAGATTTGGATACACTACTTTTGGAACAGAATAATGTGTACCTGAAATTTTATTCAGACTTTTACAGTTGAAGATGCAACTTGATTGAGATAATAATATAAATGACACTAAAGACAGAATAATTGGCACTTTGCAATAGCACCCCATGTTTACCTAAGCATGTACCTCATGCAAAAGTTTGTTGCACAAGAAGTATCATCAGTAACAAAAGAAGCGCTAATAGAACCAGCAATTAACTTAACATAAGTATTCAGCTTTCCAAAGACTCGTGATTTTTTCTGATGCCTACAAAACTTTAACCATGTCCCTTTTTTGGTGCCTATGCTATCTAGAGTGGCTTCTTGACATCAAAGAATGTCTTCTGCAAAGAAAATCACAATGCATTGAATCACATGGTTGCTGACCTTGTGAACGTGATAAGTCCTTCGCTGAGCCCAATAACAGAAAGTTGTGAAGGAAATTGCGTATCAGCTGGAAAGAAGAACAAAATCTTGTCCAGCTCCTGCCCTTCTTGTTGTCCGCGTCTCAGATCAAATATGCAAATTTTTAGTGCTTCACTGACATTGCTAGCTGATGACAAACCCATAGCACTTCCAAATTCGTACACCTTGAGAAGAAAATCATGATAATATACAGTAAGCCAACCGCAGAAATGCACAACGGGCAGTGAAATTAGATTCCAAAATCAAACAAGATATATTGTATCATCAAAATAGTTCCACTATACAACAAAACGCAATGTAGGCCAATACTGTATAAGGCTGTTCTTTTAGCAGCCAGCAAGACCACAGAATATCCTCGATGATATTTCGGATGAAAAGGAAGCCTACTACCAAAACTTTTAGACTGACTGCTCGCCTTTTTCATTTATAATAAGTGCAATAATTTTGTTAGATAGGTAAAATGGATATAATAACATGAATGCGTATAGCATGTAAACCGATGCATCAAGCCTTCTACCAAATAATACTCCCTCCACTCCAGTTTTTTGTTCCTTTTGACATTTTGCAAATCTCTAGAATAAGATTCAGATCAAGTAAACATGGACTTCAATCATTGTTTGTGCCCCCATTCGACTCATCAAACAACACTCAGTTGATGCTTGACAAGTATTCGAGTTCACTTCAGCTTTTACATCTTTGAATATTGTCCTAGAAGTTCGCTGAAAGTTAATGCAAGACAAAAATCACGAAACAGATGGAGTAATACTACTACGTCCAGGTCATCGAAATTCTCAATCTCTCCGAGAAAACAAATGTTCAAAGGAAATAATTATAAAGCAAAACTGAGCAAGAAAAAGGGTTAAAAGTAAAAAAATTGAGAATTAAATAGAAAGTAGAAACATATCACAAAATTCAAGTGACAAATAAATTTGACATTCAATTAAACAATGAAAAGAGAAAACGAATCAGGGTTCATGTAAAAACTCAGTCCATGGTCCCACCACATGGCAATGCCTCCCTAAAAAGGGTAGTCAAGTAGGTACTTATGAGTTCCTTGGTAGGGTCTTATAAGGCCAATTACTAATTACCCTACTTTGATGTGGGATAGCACATTCTGCCCTCCTTATATCTTAGCGTCCCAGCTAAGGCACCCAATCTCAACCTTAGTCATATAGCCATTGTTGGATAATACAGGCAGCCCAACCGGATCAGCCCGATTCGAGACTGCCTTCGTGTCCCAACCTCTGGCAACTCAACTGGATGGTCCAGCCTAAGCTTCCAAGAGTCGGCCTTGATACCAAACTGCCGCACCCCAATTTTTTGGAGGCCGTGAACCAATATCAAAAAACTAAAACAATATGGTATACCACTACATTTCCTGCCAAGCCAGGTATAAAACAGAGCATCTAAGACTGTTAAGGACAAAATGTCTCCAAAAATTAACTTTCTGAGGAGAATCCATTCTCTTTGCACTAGACTTGTTAGAAAGCTGTAAAATAAAGTTAGGGATGCAGTGATGAAACAATGGCTACAAGAATGATGTAACTAGACAAAAAAATGCATGTTACAAACCTACGTGTGAACAAAGGAAAGGAAAAGAAGCACTTGAAGAGATAACACAGGTTGTGCATCAATGAACCTGTTTGAAGACAACCAAATGAAGGCAGTGCTACCGCCAAACCAACAGAGATAACGGCAGCATTTCAACACAAAAAGAGAAGGTAATGAAGGATAGTAATACTTTTAAAGGGCAGTCTTGCATATAGAAATGTTCAATGAGCAAAGAGCAAATGGAAACGGGATAATTCAGATTGCAGATATATGGAAGAATTACCATAGATAAATAGTGGATAAAACGCTTATCAACGCTAAACAATATAAAAACCCTTTATCACAGCAAGAAGTCAGAAATCCCTTTCTTATTCGAGCAATTTGGATAACCAAGATCAAAGTTGCGCTTAACTCCTCAGAAGTCAACTCACACAAAAACATAAACAAAAGTCAAAAGGATAAATCTAATAACCAGATCGTTTCTAAGGTTTATGCGAACGTAATTCCAACATCTAATGCAATAATTCAGCCTATCAGAGCTCAGATTACTTACAACAAAGACCGAACAAGAACAAGACGTAACCCAGCTGAAACCCCTTTGCTGGCAAGCAAGCTACTGGAGAAGAAATACGGCTGGAAAAGAAAAAGGAGGAGCGACCGAAGTCTTCTAAATACTATCTACCAGTAACATATTACTGGAAAAAAATAAGGGGGGGGATAGTGGGCGGGATTCCCGGTCCTCATTGTCTCCTCTGCAAGTGAAAATCCCCTTTCTTTTCTGACTTTGTCTCTCATTCGCAGGGCCAAAGAACCGGGCTTTGCCCAGCTACCACTATCCTTGGGAAACCAAAAGAGCTAGCAAAGGCAATGAAATTGACTGTGTGCTAACCCTAGAGACGATGGATGCAGATTCGATACGGAAGACGAAGGATGGTACCTGTAGATTTATCTACCTAAGATGGGTCGCATCGGGTCGATGCGCCTCTGTGTACGGTGATGCTGCTTTGCCGTACCAACCAGTCCGTCCAACAACCAAACCAGAAAGCCGGTGTGCACTTCGGCCGCCACGTCGACATTTATGATTTAATTCTACCTCGACTCAATGGAGTTTTTTTCCTAATTAATACTTAATTATCAATATACTTCATTTTAAAATTTATTTACCCGCATACCAGACTTTTGAAAATCGCGTTTGAAACCACGTTTTCAAGATAGAAATAAACAACGATTTCTACCTTGAAAACGTGATTTTAAATAGCGATTTCTACTTTAAGGTAAAAATCGCTGTTTGAAATAGCGATTTCTACCTTGAAATCGTGGTTTCAAACAGCGATTTCCAAAAGTGTGGTATGCAGGTAAATAAGTTTCAAAATGGAGTATATTTGTAATTAAGTATTAAATATATATTAATTAGGGAAAAACTCCAACTCAATGATTTTTATGGTTTTGACTTTAACGTTAAGGTAAAAATATGAGTTTTTTCCCTAATTAATACATATTAAATACTTAATTATCAATATACTTTATTTTGAAACTTATTTACCCACATACCACACTTTTAGAAATCGTTGTTTGAAATCACGATTTCAATGTAAAAATCGATGTTTCAAACAGCGATTTCTACTTGATTTTTACCTTAAAGTAGAAATCGCTTTAAACAGCGCTTTCTACCTTGAAAACATGGTTTCAAACAGCGATTTTCAAAAGTGTGGTATGCGAGTAAATAAGTTTCAAAATGAAGTATATTGGTAATTAAGTATTAAATATGTATTAATTAGGGAAAAAACTCGTAAAAATATGACGAGTTTGACTTTTCAAAAAAAATTGATTATTATGTGATTTTTGTTTGAATTTGGAACTTCCTAACGTAATTTAATTTGATTTAATCTTATTATTATTATTATATATAGAACTGATCGGTTGAGAGCGCTGGCAAAATAGGAGATCTTACAAACGCAATCTGGTCGTCCATCCTGCAGATTTTTTTTTTTTAAAGTCTGTCGGTCGTCCGCGACACTGTATCGCAGACGGAATTTTTTACCAAACTGCCCTCCACAACTGTCCGCTACACCGTGTAGCGGACGACTTTTTGACCCTGACAAAAAGTCGTCCGTTACACTGTGTGGCGAACGACTTTTTGTCTGCCACATGTCATGTCAATCCTAATCCTGTCCACATGTTAGATCTTGTCCCCACAACTGTCGTCCGCTAGACAGTGTGGCGGATTAGTTGGCAGATATTACCCAACACTGCTCTAATTCCCATCTCTTTTTTTGCCATTTTCATCTACTTGAGATCCGTTGCTTCCATTTTCAGCTCCTTTCAAGTTTCAAGTAACATTTGCGAAGCAAGGTAAGTTTGTGAATTGTGAAGTTTTGAAGTTTTCTTTATAGATTGAACGATGAAGTTTATTCTTTTTTTATGGATATATAGATTTTTTTGGTTTATGATTGTTGTATTTATCAGTCTATTCATCAAAGTAATTTTAATTTGTTATGTTCAAGAAATTAATGCGGTTGACTTGAAAAAATTTATTGTAGTTGAATTCGAATTTTTTGAGGTTATGTTTGTTGGCTTTTGGCATGCTAAATTTGTCTATTCAGCTTAGTAATTTTAATTTGTTATGTTCAAAAAATTAATAATTGTCATGCTAAATTGTTAAATTGGAGATACTTTTAAGATTATGTTTGGTATATTTGTCATGCTAAATTGTTCTATTCATCAAGGTAATTTTGATTTGTTATGTTCAAGAAACTCTCTTTGATAGTTAAGCGTAATTAATTTTTACATAGGTTTTGTTTCACAATGTCTGATTTCGTGTCAAGCTCCAATACCTCAGTAGATGCTAGTGATCCGTATCTAGGGCGAACATTTCAAACATTAGAGGAAGTCGAAGAATGTTTCGAGCGTATTCGTTGAGGGTTGGTTTTGGCATCAGAATAAAGACTTCAAGAACAAGCAACGTAACAAAAAAAATATGCTCTCGCTTATACGAGTGTCATAGGGGCAGACAACCACTGCAAAATGAGACACACGTTGGTAATGATGACAGTGAGGACGAAATAGGATATGCACAGAGAAGACGGGACTGCTTTGCGCGCATGAATTGCCAGGTCAAGATGTTCGTAAGCCATAAACCCAAGCAAGATCATTGGCTTATTACTAACTTGGAATTGGCACACAATCACCCGTTAGTAACCCCTTCTAAGGTGGGTCAGATGCATCAACACAAGAAGATGGGTAAGGTCGCAAGGAGCCTGATTCACACAATGAGCAACGCGCGAATATGACCTACCAACATTGTTAATGTTCTTACTGAACAGGCTGGGGGAATTCAGATTCTGAACTTCAACACGACAGACGTTCGTAATGCGGTTCGAACCCAAAGACGAGCCGCGTATGACCTCAACGATGCTCAATCCACAATGACCCTATTGAAGCGGATGCAGATGGAGGACCCGCAGTTTACCTACGAGTATAAACTTGACAAGGAGCATCGGCTAACCGTAATTTTTTGGGTCGACGGTCGTTCGAGGCTTGCTTATAAGCATTTTGGGGATGTCGTGACTTTCGACACCACATACCATACCAACAAGTACTCGATGTTGTTCGCTCCTTTCATAGGCGTCAATCATCATTACCACTCTATCATGTTGGGGTTCGCTTTGTTAAGAGACGAGAGCGAGAGTTCTTTTGTATGGTTGTTTAGGGCGTGGCTGGAAGCAATGAACTTCAAAGCACCCAAAGTTATCATCACCAATCAAGATTTGGCAATGAAGAATGCTATTACTACCGTCTTCTCAGATACTCGACACAACTTGTGCACCTGGCACATAAGCAACAAATACCCTGAACGTCTGCATCGTGTGTATGTAAAGTATTTAGAGTTTAAGCAGGATTTTGACAAGTGTGTTGTTAAGTCGTTGACGATTGAGGAATTTGAAGAGAGGTGGGAAAAGCTTGTTTGGGATTACTCATTACAAGACAACGAATGGCTCCGATACTTGTATGAGCTCAAAGAGCAATGGATTGGTGTTTTCACGAGAAGGTATTTTTCTGTGGGCATGAAAACGACGAGTAGGAGTGAATCTGTGAATGCTTGGTTTGATAGTTATGTGGGTACAACTACCAATTTGAAGAGTTTCATCATATCCTCCCAAAAAGCAGTTGCCTCGGTATTCGTGAAAGAAAGGACTGCAGACTTTGCAAGCACGTACAAACAAATGAGAAGGTTGCTTGAGACCCCGTTGGAGCTGAACAGTGCAAAGGTCTATACGAATGAGCTATTCATGCAATACCAAGTAGAGCTGCAAAAATCGGGGCAATATAGTATAAACAAGGTGGTAGAAAAGTCTACACGTGAGTTCAAGGTTTATTCGTTGATGAATGACCTCGTCCCTGAGAAGCTGCGTAGAATGTATACGGTGAGCCATGACACATTGACGGATTCGGTGACATCTGTTTGTAAGAAGTTTGAGTTCTATGGCATCATGTGTAGACACATTCTGTGCTTTTTCACCCAGAAGAACATCAAGGCAATCCCTGATCAATACGTCATGCCGCAGTGGACAAAGGTTGCAGGGTACCATTGCCTTTCTGGAGCATTCGTATACTGACTTTGAAGAATCAGAGACGTTGTGGTATAATCATCTGGTGACAATGTTTACCCGCTTATCCGTAAAGGGTGCTGCTACAATGACCAGGTATAAACATCTCCTCGAAGTAGCGGAGCAGCAGGAGCCCATCGTCGACCAGTTTGAAGTAGCCTCAGTCAGCAATGGGGTTGACACTGAGCCTACACAGGGATCAGAAGATGATGAGCCGGTTGAGGAAAAGGACAATGATATCCGGCCCTTGGATCCAATTATATCTCAAACGAAAGGCCGCAAGAGATCTACGCAGATGAAGAGCTCTATTGAACAAGCAACTCAACCTAAAAAGCTGAGAAGGTGTGCATTGTGCAACAAAATGACCAACCATGACAAGCGGAACCATTGCAAGGCACTGGGGATAAGTGCCATTACAAGACAGTGGAACTTTAGTCTAATGAATTTTTATTGTAATAATCTTTTATGAGCCATCACGCCTGTTGGACTTTTTGTAATAACCTTTAGTCTCATTTTTTATGTGAATTTTTACACTGTCCGCTACATTGCGCAGCACAACCATTAGAATTTAAACATTACACTTCAAGAACTTAGTTGGGTGTTTAGGTCGTCCGCTACACTATGTAGTGGATGGCGCAGCAGAAACCCCACACCTCGACACATGATTTTTTTGGGTTTTAGGCCGTCCGCTACACTATGTAGCGGACGGCGCAGCATACCACACCTCAACACTGCACCTCAACACTAAGAATTTTTTTGGGTTTTAGGCCGTCCGCTACACTATGCAGCGGACGACGCAGTAGAAACCTCACACCTCAACACTGACTTAGAATTTTTTTTGGTGTTTAGGCCGTCCGTTACACTATATATGTAGCGGACGGCGCAGTAAAAATGCCACACCTCAACACTTAGAATTTTTTGGGGTGTTTAAGCCGTCCGCTACACTATGTAGCGGACGGCCCATCATAAACCTCATACCTCAACACTGCACCTCAACACTTAGAATTTTTTGGGGTGTTTAAGCCGTCCGCTACACTATGTAGCGGACGGCCCATCATAAACCTCATACCTCAACACTTAGAATTTTTTTGGGTGTTTAGGCCGTCCGCTACACTATGTAGTAGACGGCGTAGCAGAAGCCCCACACCTCAACATTTAGAATCTTTTTGGGTGTTTAGGCCATCCGACAGCATAGCAGAAACCCCACACCTCAAAACTTTTGATTTTTTGGGTGTTTAGGCCATCCACTACACTATGTAGTGGACGGCGCAACAGAAGCCCCACACCTGAACACTAGAATCTTTTTGGTTGTTTAGGCCGTCCGCTACACTATGTAGCGAACGGCATAGCAGAAACCCCACAGCTCAACACTTAGAATTTTTTGGGTGTTTAGGCCGTCCGCTACACTATGTAGCGGACGGCGCAACAAAAGCCCCACACCTAAACACTTAGAATCTTTTTGGGTGTTTAGACCGTCCGCTACACTATGTAGCGGACAACACAGCAGAAACCCCACACCTCAACACTTAGAATTTTTTGAGTGTTTAGGCCATCCGCTACACTATGTAGCGGACAGCACAGCCGTCCGCTGCACTATGTAGCGGACAGCACAGCCGTCCGCTGCACTATGTAGCGGATGGCGCAGCAAAAACCCCACACCTCAACATTTGGATTTTTTTTGGGTTTTAGGCCGTTTGCTACACTATGTAGCGGACAGTGTCTCAATGTACCACCAAATATCTTTTTTCATTCTCTTTCCCACCATCATGCTATCTCAACGAGGGCAAAAAACCCACACCATAATATTTTCTTACCACCACCAAACCTATCTCAATAAGGGCCAAAAATCCAAAACACACAAATAAACCACCACAACAGAAAAATCCACATGTCTCATTCGATCGAACTTTAAATAAATTGGTATTTAAATTCAAAAAATAATCGTTTATAAGAAGTCAATCCTAATCCTCATCTTGAGCCCGTTTCTCATCCTTCGACGGATGTAGAGTAAACCTAACTGGTCTAGGATGGCCTCTATAAATTTGCCACGCTATTTTATATCTAAAGGCCTCTACTTCTGCTGCGCTCCAGACGGCCGCCTTAAGGCTTTCACCCCGACAAATATAGTCCATGTACATGTAAACGAGGACGCCGCAGTCCGAGGTATTAGCTTGCTTGGGCCTCCTCTTCTTTACTTTAACCTCGAGCTTCGACCTCGCCGATACTTCTAGTCCACAGATGTAGTGGACCATGGCACATACCATATTCTGTGGAGAAATAAAAAAAATGGCGTAAGCTACGAGTTAACATTTACAGTACACAAATTATAATAAGCATTAAACAACAATCGTAAGATTACCAAAGCATCCAACTAGGCTTTCCAAAGTTGCTTCATGGGCATTTGCTCAGTATCGTCGTGGAGACTGTCCAGGGCTGATACGATTTTCTGAGTTGGTTCATAGCAAACCAAGTACCAGTGGCTATTACCTAGAAATGGTATTAGGAACACGTCCGCATCACGGGCGCTCACCGGACTATCCCTATTAAGAAATGCAAGGAGCGCATTGGACTGTGCCCACTATTTAAAGGTTTTCCTCCCCCTCCTCTCGACCCACTGTACCCATGCTAATACGAGAAGGCCATGAAAATACCCATCGAACAAAAAAATACGCTGACGGTCATTCCGGGTTTCCCGACTCCACTCCCTCAGAATGTCCACGTAGGCGGAGATCACAGTGTCGCACAACCAAGCCCCCGGAGCTAGGCTGGACATTTCCCCCCACTCGCAAGTGTAATCCAAGTCAGCCGACTGATATTCCCCTTTGGGGGGGCCGAAATGTCCCGCCCATAGGACGATGGGCATTGGCTCGGAGAGATCGATGTTTGCGTATTGCCAGTCTTGTGTGACTTGACTCTGAGAGATGAGTAGTGGTTCCGAGTCCAAAAGCAAAGAAAACGAGGGGCCACTGCAATCGAACCATGGTGCTGGAGCTTGTCCCTCTTCGGAGGGACCACCAACTCCCTGGCTTACCCTCGATGTCTGCCCTGAGGGATCACCGTAACCCTCAATCACATGGGGAGGCTGCCACCCCGGATAGTCCATTCTTGGAGGGACGCCCAGAGTGGGTCCCGTATACTGGCGCATAAAATCCCCGCAGCCTTGGGACAATGCATGAGCCTGTTGGCAAAGATCCAATCCCATGGCATTCACTAGATCCTTCCGCTCACTAAGATTCTGGAAGAATGCGAGCGAGGCATTAACCTACATCCAAAGAGATAATAAGCATAACCAGAAAACAAGCGAGATTGAATGTAAAAAAAATCATTAAATCCAGTTCAAAGCATTGATTGGGCAACTTACGAGATCAAATGTCCACTTCTCATCGATTTGGCCCCTAGGGTGGTACTTCAGCCCTCAATCAAATTTTATCGGGGCTACTCTCTTCCGCGTGATACGGTAGTACCACTCGTTGTACTGCTCGATGTTGATAACGGGGTCAGGCTCTGACACAATGGTCGCTAGTGTGTCCTGCCAAGAATTCCAAACCTTAATTTCTCGTGCGCACAAGTCGTGTGCATTCACCTTGCCAAACTGTCTGATACCCAGTGGGTTCCGGTTAACCCTCATATCTGGGTCATCTGCTGGCAGCCTCTACGGGCAGTCGAAATGGCGCAATGTGCGATCTGGTAGCTGCCACTCTGCAACCTTGAAGTGGATCAGGGGTGTGCGTTGCAACCCGGAGAGTGTGAAGACGAATGACTCTGTCACCTGTCATTGGAAACGCTTGTACGGTGCCCAACGCATTTGGCCCGGAGATAGCGAGTTGAGCTCCCCCCGATAGAGCGTAATGTTGTGATGGGGATCATCTCTCCGTGGGTAGTGCCCTAACCTTCGGCTGTACTCCCAAGCGCGCAGCCAAGGTCGCACATTCTCGGTTCCATCCCTACGCTTGGGTGCGCCGGTAGCAATGTGTTCATAAGACCACACATGAGAACAAAGACAAATTATATATAGTATCGTCAAAATTTATTTTCCACCAACTAATAAAAAATATCGATAACGTAATCAAGACATATGATATACCTACAACAGTGAGAGACATGCACACATAGCTCTGGAGTCGGGCCTCGTTGCCTTGTGCAATGCTCGGTACAGGTACGCAAGAGTTGCTGCACCCCAGGCATACTCCCCAACCTCTTGCAGGTTACCCAACAACGGTAAATATTTGATGCTGACCGTATTCTTCGACGTCGTTGGGAATAAAATTGCCCCCATCACCCACAATAGGAAAGCCTTTGTGTACAGTACAAGCATCACATCCGTGTAGTTTTCCGGCAGAACGCTATAGGTATCTACCAACCACTTCAACTTTATACCACCAGTGCTAAATTGATTTTTAGGTATGGAGGTAAAGAAGTTCCTAGCGACTCTCTTATTCATTGCTTTCGACGGAGGAGCAATTACCGGCCGCCCCCGTCACCGGTAACCCTAAGATGAACCCTACATCTTCTAGGGTAATAACCATCTCTTCAACAGGGAAGTGAAACGTATTCGTTTCACTTTTCCACCTCTCAACAAGGGCAACTATCAAGGCCCGGTCAAGTTGTTGAAAGATTTGCCCGTGCGTGAAAACCCCAAACCCAATTCCACACAGCAATATTTTTTTAGTATTTTTTCAGTTTCCACAGTCCCAAATTATTGGATACTTCTACTGTGTTGAGAAGTGCTATTTCCTACGAATTAATAAATACAATTTAAGCAAAGCAAACGGTATACAATGTTTGTGAGAATAAGAAAATAAACAAAAAACTAAGTATCTTACTTGTCCATTCCAGATAAATGTACTGATATGGTTTTTCTGGTCGTATAATACGGAGGGATCTTCTGGTCCAGGATTAAAATCCATTTTTTTGCAACTGAGATTATGCAAAAACATCAAGTTTGGAAGGCTTTTATCAATCGCTCGCAAATTACCAACGCTATCACATGCATAATACATACAACGCTAGCACATGCTCACATACAACGCTAGCACATGCTCACATACAACGCTAGCATATATACACACATATATATACACACACATACAAAGTCAGATTTTACCAATGCTAGCACATGAACAAATCATACGCTAGCACATGCTCAATACATAATCAGAACCATGCATAAGACGCAATACTTATAACATATCCAGATTATGAACAAATAAAGGATTGGTTTGTGAACTTACATGATTAATTAGACGATTAAAGGATTTGTTGGAAAGAAATTACGCAGATCTGCTTGCCAACGCCGCTGAAAAAATTTGTGTGCAGAAAGATTGGAAAAGAGTTTCGAAGTTAGGTTTTTGTATGAATATATATGGATCGTCCGCTACATTGTATAGCGGACGATAAGAGTAGTCCGCTTTATAATATAGCGGACAGAAGATCATCCGCTATATAATATAGCGGACGGTTTGGATAAGGATAAAGTAACAGTCGTAACCACCGTGAGGTACAGGACTGTTGTAACAGTCGTGACAGGATTAGGATTGACGTGACATGTGGCAGCAAAAAGTCATCGCTACACAGTGTAACAGACGGCTTTTTGTCAGGGTCAAAAAGTCGTCTGCTACACGGTGTAGCGGACGGTTGTGGAGGGCAGTTTGGTAAAAAATCTCATCCGCGATACAGGGTCGCGGACGGCTGACAGACTTTAAAAAAAAAAGATATGGGCCGTCCATCCTGCCAAATCGCGTTTGCAAGATCTCCTATTTTGCCGGCGCTCTCAACGGATCAGCCCTTATATATATATATATATATATATCATAAAGTTTTGAGAGAATTTTATCATGTCACCGCTTATTTGAACGTCATCGCTTCAATTTTATTTCAGCGTTTTGTTTCATTTCTCTTTCTTCTTTGTCTCCCACACACGGTTTAAACCCTGCATTTTAACAACAACTTGCTAGGGTAAATTACACAAAAATCCCCTAAGGTTTGCCATAACTACACTTAGCCCTCCCTAACTATTAAAATTACACTCTGTTCCCCTAAGGTTTGTGCTCGCATTAGACACAACTACACACTTTTATCGGCAAGCCCAACTCCGTTTCAAGATTCCCTGACATACTACTTTATGCAATTTTGATACCCAAAATGCCCTCACTTTTATAAACCTATGTGGTCTTATTATAATATTGGGTTTGGGTAAATTACACAAAACTCCACAGAGACCCTTCACTACAAGAGAAACAGGCTAATACGACACACAGTAAGGGACGCTTTTCAAAAAGCGTTGCAAAAGTGTGTTAATGGGACGCTTGGTCAAAAACGTCTCAACAACTTAATTTTAATTTTAATTTTAATTTTTTGACTTTTTAACTTTGACGAGCATTGAAAATTACTTCGCCATTTCTATCCCGCTCTTCAGATTTTCTCTTACCCCCTCTCTCTCCCTCTCTCATCTCTCTACCGCTCTCTCTCTCTCGATTTCCTGATTCCACATAATATCTATTTCTACTCTAATACAGCCGGAAATCCAGTAGGTCAACATCTTCTGATGTAGGGTGAAAGCTTACTCTTCCCCTCTCTTTATGACCTTCGATCTCAATTTTCATTCAGATCTCGTTGTTTCAATTGATAATCGGTCAAGAGTGCCAGAACTATTTCCAGAGGCTATTCAATCCTTTATGAAGAAGGTAGAGTCCTTAGAAGATTCAAATCATGTTACTTCCTTACGCCTTTCTCACTCTGCGTCCTCACACGCGCGCGCGCGCACTCACACTCACTTTTTTGAACTGCGTCTTGATTCTCTTTCTTCTTAGCTGGCATTAAATTGTACTAATTGGATTGTTTAGGTGCATTTTGTTAGTCTTATGTGGTCGTGCTTTGCGATATGACAAGTTCTATTGCATGCCACATGTTTGTAATAAGTCCCACAACAACTGAGTTCCCCATTTGAAGGGTAATTCATGCGTTTTGCTATGATAGACCTATTTATTTGATTTTCATAGCAATATTACATATATTTGTTTACTAGGCCTAAAATTTTGATTATAAAATACAGAATTTATTGGTTGTTTATTAAACTATCTTTACATGGTCTTGACGATGGCTTTCGCACTGGGGTTGAAAATACTTCTTGCAGCATTCTTGATTTTGGGAATGTGGGTGTCTCAAACCACATCTCGCTTTTTGCATGATTTATCCATGAAAGAGAGAAATGAGCAATGGATGGCACGTTATGGACGTGTGTATGTTAACGACATGGAGAATGAAATGTGTTTCAAGACATTTAACGACAATGTGGAGTTCATTGAGTCGTTCAACAATGCTGGGGTTCACGCTCACACGCTAGGCATCAATCAATTTGCAGACATGAGTAAAGAAGAGTTTAAGGCCTCTCGCAATGGATACAAGACGTCCTCCCATTCAAAGTCATCTAAAACAACATCATTTAAGTATAAAATGTGACCCTCGTTCGGATCACCATGGATTGGTGGAAAAAAGGGAGTAGTTACTGCCATTAAGGACCCGTGTGATTATGGTTAAAAATAACACCTCATGCATTAACTACTGAACAGAAATTTGCATAGATTTTTTGCACTGTCTGGAACACCTCCTTTTCATGAATATTTCCTGCAGCTACTTGATTTCCCCCATCTATTTTTCTAGTGACTCTTCTTGAATTTCACTAAATTAATTGTATGGTGTCATTCAAATGTTAAAACAAAATGTGTCCTTGAATTTTTCAGAAGTTGTGTCCTTGTCTGTGTTTATATTATTTTGGAAATGGAATGGGGGAAAGCAATTTAATTAGGTAACACCTTGGCTCTTAAAAATAGGAAGACGCACATGTGCAGATGCTTCCCATACAGTAAAAGACCAGATTCAGTTTTAAGGCTACTGAGCTTTGATAAGAGTTTCCTTCGTCAAGTCAAATTACGTGCCTTTAGTTATCTACATGTTCTATAATATTTAAGTAAATCTTGAAGTAAATAGCCAAGTCTTTTAACCCTTTCGTACCAAAATAACTCTTTGATCTACTTACCCATGAGTATATTGTAAATTAATTATGCAATCATGCATTTCATCGAGGTTTGCTAAGGTCGATTAGGCTGCGTATGATGTCGTAGGGTTTTGATGCCTAGATGACCAAAAATGTTTCACCTCTTGGTATGGATTGGTATCATAATTGATAAAGATGTCATAACCAGGGTAAGCAGTGCGTTCTACTTAAGCTAGAAACATCCTTGCACGTTCTCGACTAAGCAGTGCAATTCTATGGCAAACCCTACACCACTTGGTTATCCTTTTTAATTTTTTTAAGCAGGAGGAAAAGGTAAACCTTTTTTTTTTTCATTCCATGTGCTTTGGAACTTGGTTGGTTTTAATGTCAGTATGTTACCTTTTTGCTTCATGTTTCTGTTTTGTAGTGATTGACCTCCTAAGTTTCGAGCATGCCTTGACAAGAACCATATCCACTCCGGGTTCTAAAACTGGAGTTATCTTTGATAGTTCACTGCAAAAAATGTTACATGCTTTCTGGAAGGTACTACAATTTCTTAATTCCCTATTAGCATTACCTTATTCTCATATATAAGTCTTACCAGAATTCGATGGTGGTAAAAATTCGATGGTGGTAAAAGATGATAGTATCTCTAAGGGGAGTCAATAATGCAGTCGTTAAGTACCTTTGTCACTTGCTAGGGAAGACTTTTACCCTTAAAATTTTAGGTTGTTTTGTATGTGCTTTATGAGTTGGAATTCTATTGGATACTTTACATATGAATATCTGCCTTTTTTTTTAATTTTGCATTTTACTTGTAGTTTGATTGGATGGAACCTGACTCTTCGACGATTATGTAAATGCTGATGGAAAGTTGAGTAGAGGATCTGCCCTTCTCGTGGTACTATGCAAGATTTGGAGTAATCTTCATTCATTTGATATCATATTCATGTCCAGCATATCTTCGGAACTCTGCCTTGCCCAAGTACATCTTTGGACTTGCTCACTTGTTTCTGCGATAGATGACAAACTTCATGTTATATGCGCTTATGATTTGTTGATTTCACATATTAGGCGTTGTAGTAAGAGGATGGTTGTATGAGTTGTAACTTTTATAAGTAAAATAACATCTTTCTTTCATATTACAGTTATAAGTTATTTTGTGTTTTGAAATTGGTTTAATATTGGAAGTTGTAATAGAATAATATTAAATTATATATATATATATATATATATATATATATATATATATTTTTTTTTTTTCAAAAAAGATTCATCTGGGGACGCTAAGAGGCGTCCTAAACGATCAATAACAACCCCAAAAAGCGTCCCAATAGGGTTTGATGTGGTGCACTTTATAGGAAACTCGTTTGCGCCTTGTTAGGCCTTACCCTTATTGAGGCCCTTGTGTGCGTTGTAATAACTTATTGTGACGGCGTCTAATGAGGCAACGTTACGACGCCATCCAAAGCGCCTTTATGTCAAAAATTGTTCTTATATGATACTTGTAAGGATGTTAGGAGGCGTCCCGTAGTGCTTCTTCCCTTCCTCCACCTTCTGCTCGTGCCCTTCTATCCATTACCTTCATCAGACCCACCTGCTTGAAGAGCTAACAATGTCTTGGTCAGAAAATAGTGAAGAATGGTTGGATCTGAGGTTTAGGTACATGAAAATAGAAAGAGGATATGTCCAAAATTAAAAAGAGCTTCAGATAGCATCACGTATAATTAACACCGTAACTTAATATAGGAGCATCTACAATGACCTTCAGTTCACTTTCTTCCCTGATGGAGCTCCAGTTCCCCTTCTTTGCCTTCTTCCTTACTTTTCTCCCCTCTCTGTTCATGATCACATAGCATGGGAGAAACTTTAAACCCAAAACTCCATTCTTACGATTGCCCCCAGGGCCATGGAAACTGCCGCTCATCGGGAACTTGCACCAGTTAACTGGTGCACTACCTCATCGGACCATGAGGGATTTGGCCAAACAATATGAACCAGTTATTTTCATCCCCCGAAGGAGCAAAAGAGGTGATGATATTGTAACGCCCCGGAAATTCGGAGCTCTGTCGCCCCGAACTCCCGGGTCGTTAGCCTAACGGATCACATCAAATCTATCAAATCTGTTCACTAACACATACTATAAAACTCTTAATCCAACATCATCTTAAATTCTTCAAATACAAGCTTACAAAAATGCTTAAGCTTAAATTATTAAAACCTAAGTTCTTTACAAACTCGAATCCTTATAAGACAAGGTGACGATACCGACCCACGCAGGGGTCTCATTACACGGAAGTGATGGGCTCATCGGGATCTCACACAGACTCTAACCCATTCCTGAACATGCTACATTTGATCATCACCTACAGAAGGGAGCCAAATGAAGAGTGAGCTTTTGAAAGCCCAGTAAGGTCGTACAAGGACTACAAAAGATATTATAACACGACTCCGAAAAATCCAACCGACGATGATTTTCAAAACACTTCGAACGATCAAAACTCAATGATTACCTAAAATGATCAAAGTTCATTAGAAATAGATGCCAAAATAAACATTAACAATCAGAACAAAATCCAAAACGATCAATAAAAGATCCTTTTCAAGTCATCATTTCCAAAATACAGCAGATTTTTCGAGGGATTCAACCCAAGCACAAATCGTTTCAAATATTACAATAAAGGCTTGTCAGGGGATTTCAACCCAAGTACAAATCCTTCTAACTAAATACGATGAATATTTGTCAAGGGCTTTCAACCCAAGCACAAATCATTCTAGCTAATAAAATCAAAAATCAATGTTGATCCTGGGCGATTGCAATGCCATTATGGAAAGCTAATATAGTGTACACATGCATGATGTACTGAAATACTAGTCCACTTGGGTACTAGCCTGCTTTTCCTGCAGGATTCAAACCAGCCTTATTATGCCCTCCCACAAAACAAAAATCCAGGTCAACAGAAAAATCAGCAATATCAGTGAGCGTTAACATAAGCTCATATCTCCGAAATCAATTCGGATTCCAATAACAATAATCATAATGACATAAGTCAGCATTCAGAATTTTCAGAAGAAATCGGAATTTTCAGCAGAAAAATCACAAATAAACAACAAAAACGATTACGAATAATTATCGAATTTAAGCACAACAATTTGGAAGAACGGATACAAACAATTGTCAAATTTTCTCAACATGCAATAACAGGAGAGCATCACAGGATTTTCAATAATCGATTCAGGTTCAATATTGGGGTTTTCTGGCAATAACATGCTGATATCAATACATAATTCAGAATTTGACATTAGTCATAAATATATCAAAGGAATACTTATGAGTACAAGTTATCAAAATGAGGGTTCGGACGAAAGTCCTTACCCAGGGTTCAGATAGAATCCCTTACTTGGATCCGCAGCTAAACTATCTAACCAGAAGTCTTTAACGTTAACCTAAACGGAATAATCAAACCATTAGAACATAGACTATAGCAAAATATTATAACTTAATACAGACTCACGCATACTCCCAAAATGAACCTCCCCTCACCGGGTATGTATAATTACCGAAACGCCCCTGGCGTGTAAAATTACCAAAATGCCCCTCTCGGACTTAAATTACCAAAATGGTCTTCCCATAAGTATAATCACTGAAATAATCTTCCCATATGTAAATTTATGCAAAAATACCTTTCTTAGGTCAAATTACCAAAATATTCCGAAGTAAATTACCAAAATGCCCCTGGGGGTTTCCGGCACCGGAAAAATCCCAAAACATCTTAAAATGTTATTTTAAGCATCCTGATATCATTTCTGGTCTAAAAAGAATTTTAAATAATTTTCGTCCGAAAATTCTGAATCGGTGTCCGGACCGAGCGCTAAAAAGCCAGTTTCGCGAAAATTACATGTCGGCCTCAGAATGGCATGAAATTTTAGAAAATGAATTATATCAGTAAAATAATATTTCTATAAAATTTTCAGATTAAAATAACTTGGTTTACTATGACAAATAATTCAATAAATTGTTTTAATCGGTACCCCAATTTAGCGCCCTTTACGGATTCCGAAAATTCCCAAATAATTCCAGAGTGTAGTTCTCCTAAATATATTTGGGGTTACTGTTTTACACTTTGTCTAATTTTGGACTTAGCTATTGAAAACAATTTGGGGAAAAAGCTGTTTAAAGTAATTTACGTTTTTAGCGACAATTACACACACTATTCACAGCAAAACACATAGTATTACACCTAAATTGCACACACTGCCTTCTTCATCTCTCTGCCGAAGCTATTACACCCATATCCAATTCGCATACACCTACTCATAACTCTCGGCAACACATACAACACACGAAATCACTTCTACAATTCCCTAAACACATCCTAACCCATAAATTACACTTATACACATAAACCTAACATATATACACACACTCCATCACACCTGTAACACACACACACTCACGGCACACACTGAAACACACTCATACACACACACTAACACATGACCCTCACCCGCAAACACTCACCAAGTCATCCAAAACCCACGAGTATCCTTCCTTCACCCACACAGCCACACAACCACTGCACCTACACGCACACAGTGAGCAGACACTACTTCACCTAATTTTCACATAGTCCATCCCCTACCTCCCACAGCCGAAGCACATGAACACGCACTCTCACATATTCACACAACCCCTTCAATTCACTTGGAAACCCACGATTTCCTTATATCTTCTTAACATCCACAACATCGCATCCCCATATTATACACACACACACACACACACTAATTCCACACTATACACATAACACATATAAACACATACGCTTGCACACTCACGGCTAACAGTGAAGACACACACATGCTCACGCTAAAAACGCAAGCACAAATACGCACTCACAGACAGTAGGAAGCAAATTACCTTGAATAATTTCGTCAATCTTCTTTCTTCTTCTCTGTTTTTCTTCTTTCCTCCCCCCTGTTTTCTGGTTTCTCTTCTCTTTTCCTTCCTTCTTTTTTCTCCCGAAATTTCCTTCCTAATTAATTGCTTTCTTTCCTTTTTTTTTTCTTTACCCGAAGTCCCTCCTTATCTATCTAACATAATTAAATAATAGAATAGCTTAGTCATGCTAGACTAAGGGTTCGTTTGACAAATTTTTTTTTTTGGTTTTCAGTTTTTAAAGAGCAGTTTAATTTTTTATTATATATAAAAACAAGTGGGTGTTTGATAACCCCTTTTTTTTGAGGTTTTTTTTTTTGGTGTTTGGTATCCCTTTTTATTTTGACTTTTTTTTTTGGTGGTTTGCGGTGGCGGTGGTGGGGTGCAGCGGTGGTGGCCGGTGGTGGCGGTGGTGGCCGGCGGCCGGAGGTGGCTGCCGGCAGTCGCCGGCGGTGGTCGCCGGCGGCCGGAGGCAGCTGCCGGCAGTCTCCGGCGGTGGTCGCCGGCGGCCGGAGGTGGCTGCCTGCGGCCGNTGGTGGCTGCCGGCAGTCTCCGGCGGTGGTGGCCGGAGGCAGACGGTGGTCGCCTGAGGTGGCTGCCGGCGGTGGTCGCCGGCGGCCGGAGGTGGCTGCCGGCAGTCGCCGGCGGTGGTCGCCGGCGGCCGGAGGTGGTGGCCGGTGGTGGGGGTGGTGGCCGGCGGCCGGCGGTGGTCGCCTGAGGTGGCTGCCGGCGGTGGGAGGGTGGTGGTGGTGGTCTAAGAAAAAAAAACCAAAAGTGAAAAAAAAAACCAGTTTCTGGAGTTTTTTTTTTTACTCTTTTTTACTCTTCAGTTTAAAAACTGGTTTTTAAACTGAAAAAAAAAATGGTTACCAAACGCTCCTTTTTTTTTCAGTTTTTAAAAACTGAAAAAAAAAAGAGGAATTTTTTTTTGTCAAACTAGGCCTAAGTAGAAGGTGTCACTCCCAAATTTCTCTCAAATTACAAATTAATCCCCAAGATTCTCGAAATTACAAAGTAACCCTAATTTTTTGTATAATTACATCAAAGCCCCAAATTTGGTCTAATCTTGATTAACTAATAATAAATGTCAATGAAACATATACTACCACCCATTTGGTTATCTTTCATCACTAGAAGCATTAATTTACAATTAGCTCCCAAAGTTTTGCAAAATTACGAACAAAATTTTAAAATTTATATTTTTGCCCCAAAATTATTTTAAGCTTCAATGCACTACTAATAACTGAGCATTACTTGAATTTATCGCCCGTTCATTTTTCGGAGCTCCGATGGTTATTTTGACCGGCTCTCGAAGTTCGGGGTATTACAGAAATCCCACGACCTTATCTTGGCAGATAGGCCCGAACTTCTTGCCATCAAGATTAGGTCTTACAATTCAACAAATATTGCCTTCTCTCCCTATGGCCAATATTGGAGACAATTGCGAAAAATTTGTATACTGGAGGTGCTAAGTGCAAAGCGTGTTCACTCATTTAAATCAATACGAGAAGAGAAGGTGCGAATCTCATTGAATCAATTTCATCATCCTCGATTTGTCCCATCAATCTCAGTGAGAAAATCTTGTTATTGACCAATGGCATAATGTCAAGAGCAACATTTGGTCAAGAAGTGCAAGAATCAAGATCAATTCATCATGGTGATCCAAGAAGCATTGAAGTTAGCTGGAGGTTTTGATTTCCCTGATATATTCCCTTCGCTTACATTTTTCCACTCAATCCGTAGGGAGAAGCCTGCACTAGAGGAAATACACTGCAAAGTTAGCATCATTCTCCAGGAAATAATCAAGGATCATACAGTAACTAGGAAAGCTGTGGTGATTGAGGGGCATTCATGTCTTTTACAAATTCGTATAATTTTTCCTCCAAATTCCAACAAAACATTGTTTGAGGGGCATTCATGTCTTTTTGCATTGCACCTTTAACACCGTAAGAGAAAAAGTTACTTTTTGAGCGAAGTGTAATTTTAATAGTTGGGGGTGGGGGGGGGGGGGGGGGGGGCTGAGTGTAGTTATGGCAAAGCTCAGGGGAGTTTGTGTAATTTACCCAACTTGCTATTATTTCGAAAAGGCATGGGTTTTTTACTTTCAATCCATCCCTAGTTTTTTGAAAAAAAATTCACCCAAATATTTACTTCATATAAATATTAGTCTTCGTTAGAGACTTTTCTCCTGCTTTCTGGACGACTGGGAGTGCGATAATGATGAACTCTGTTTAGCCCTGTTTTTTCTTCTTCGTGCTAGTGTGTAGTTTTGATCGGTTATGGTTCACTGAAGCATCATTCCTCTAACACAAATGAGTGACACGTGGTAGAAAGATATGGTCATATCGTGGAAGTAGATCGCGACATCCTGCGGCTTAATCAAACTCATTGGCAATTGACCTTAATCGGTCGTTTTGCCGATCAAAGGACTTTCTCTCTACAGTGTGTACAGAGTGTAGTTCATAGGTTCTGGCACCTCTTGGGCCCCGTAGACATTGAAGCTATCGGCGCTTGTTTCGCGTTTCATTTTTCTGATGCAAGAGACCTGGAATGCTTATTGGTCGCTAGCCCGTGGAACATGCATGGTGCGCTCTTGTTCATGCTTTGTTGGACTACATTTAAGGTGTTTCCCTGTCTCTCTTTTGATTCAATGGAGAAACTAATAAAACAACCCTAAAAGAGGGTGAATAGGGTTTTTGAAAATTAATGGAGAGTTTAAACTAAGCACAATCACGAATCTCAATCAAACCAAGTAATACTTCAATGAAGATGCTACCTAAACAATCTCAAATAATTAAAGAGCAATAAGTAAAGAGATTGAGTTAGAGATACTTGACAAGGAGATTTAAATGATTCTGCTTGAACTACCCTCAAGCCTATATCCACTTCTTCAAAGAAGTCCCTTGCAAGTGAACAAGAATCTACTGGCAACAATTTTCTTTCGGGTCAAGATCAAAACCCTTACAACACTTAGTGATATCCCCACACCAAGCACAAACCTTGAATCCACAAAGTTCATCCGAGACTTGGCAAACCCAAGCCTTGATCACAATCCTTTTAAAAAGATCAATTGTGTACAAAGAAACCCTCTTGAAAGGAAATGAGTACAAATGAAGCTCTAGTACAATAGAGATGTGAGAGAATTGATGACTTGAAGAATGCTCACTCTCAATCAAAGAATTGTTCACAAAGATGCTCTCTTTAATGATGAAAAATCATGAAGATGAAGAGAAAAAAAATTAATCTATGAGCCTTCATGTTTCTATAATGAATGGAGGCTTAGAATATGATTTTCATGGTGTACGATGAAGCCCCAAATCATTTATAAAGAGAATATATGAAATATAGTTGTTAGAGACATTAAATAAGCAAAACTGCTATTGCAGTTGACTGTATTCTCAATGCAGTCGACTGGGTTCCCTCTAAACTAGTCGTTTGGGTGTTGTCCTTGAAAATAATTGTTAGAACTAAATTTTGACCAATGTAGTCGACTGTATTACCCTACTGCTTATCGGCTGCCTCATGGAACCCCCTTTCTTATTTTAGGCATAATTATTTCTAAAAAAACTGGATTGAGGTGCTGTTTTTTGTGTTGGAAAGCTAATGAAAAGTTTTATCAAGATATGAAAAGATTAGCACCAAAAAAAACATTTTTAAGAAAATCTGAGTAAGCTCCCAAATTCACTTATTTTCAAGAACCACACTTGTGTGAATGGTTATGAACTCACATGCAATGCACAATGTGTCCTAAGGTCTTTTTAAGTCATAGTCATCAATCCAAGTATCAAACCAAGACTAGTTACATAATAGTAAAGATCAATCATAATCGATAGTAACTTAGCCTATGCATCATTTCTTGCTCTTTGACATTGGACTTGATGAAGCTTCCATAACATGTCCACTATAGCTTTAAGCCTCTTTAGCTTTAATCCATCTATTCAACTTCTCAAATGTGTCTTCATGAGTGTGCATGTATATACCTACTAAGAATACACTCAAAGCACACATTAGAACATAATCAATGTATAGTTATCATGAAAATAAGATGTAAGCCTAGGTTATCCAACCCTAGGGTTAACAGGTTTGTCTCCATGATATACCAGCTAAAGCCTTCTTCTACGAGGCTACGATTCAGCTTGGTAGTTATTTTGGTGAGGTGCTGGAGGTAGACTGGTATGCCCTTTGTCAACTTAACAAGGATTGTTTTTGTATTCTAGTTAGGGTTTTTGTGGATAATCCTTTAGCCGTAGGCACCTATCTATCTACCTTGGAAAAGTCCTGCAATTGAATTTGGGCTTCATATATATGAGAAGGTTTCCAGGGTTTGTTACAATTGTGGCATTATAGGACATGTCAACAGAGAATGTTTATTCTCTCTACGACAAGCCCGTCAATAGATGATAAGGGTTCTGGATCGTTACTCTCAAGCAGACAATCCTTGACTATTTTTTTCAACCTAATAGAGCTTTGTTCTCTAGAAGACTTAGGGCTTTTGCTAATTCTTTATGGAATAGGACAAGCAGTATTACCATGTCTCATGGCCCTTTAGTTCCAGAAGATGGAGTCCTGGATCCTATGTCCATGGACACCATTTTTCGACTTCTCTGATGCTCTTTTTTCTTCGGAGAGGCTATCTGGTAATGGGCCTCTACATAATCTCAGTTCATTGGAGGGGGTGAAGTCAGGTGAATCCGATGAATTTTCCTCAGTCTCTGCTGGCACAATTTCACCTCCTAGGCAGTAGCCGGAGAACGACCCATCTCCGGTGATCGTCAACGTACCACTTCAGCCCAAAAGCGCAAGTCCCAAGCTAGTCTCGAGCTCAGAGTCAACAGTTCCTGTGTTTTCTACCTCAGCTATGGTTTCCACCTCGTAAGACACCTGCCCCCTATTGACCCTATAGCTTCCTACATGGCCTATGATATTCTCTTCGATAAGATGGCTCAGTTTTTTAAGAAGATCAAAATGCATTAGGTGAAAGTTGGGCAGAATTCATATTTGGCCCATTAGCACGTGAGTTGGGCTTCTGCCTTAGTGGACCTTTTCCACTTAACACTCCTAAATCTGATAAGGGCAAAGGTATTGATCTTCAGGCCAAATCTCCATCCCAGGCTTCATCTAATCTGGATTGGCTTCTGAAGCCCAAGGTCGAAATAGACTCTTCTTTTCCAAGCTTTCCTTTCAATCAATATGGATCGAATATCTTTATGGTTATGGGCCAGACTTATGCAACTCATGACTATGAAGCAGGCCCGTTTGGCTACGGGCATCTTCCAAAAGAAAAAAGTACCTCCAATCGGGCCAAATAGCTCCCTGGTTCCGGGCCACCCTAATACGACTCACGACTATGAAGCAGTCCCTTCTGGAGTTGGGCCTCCTAATCCATCATTCTCCCTAATTCTTCACATTCAAATGGACTCTTGCTCCAATCTTTTGGTTATGGATGACGACTTTGCTAACGAGGATGATTTTGTTACAAAAGCTGATGATAATACCTCTCCAAAGATGATGGATGTTGACTCGTGTGAGCTAAAGTGCTCTACGGCACCCTTAGGGAAGACAACTATAGTAGATTCGCGACCGCGTGTCGTCTTCGCGACCCTGTCACCGCCCCCAGGCACTGTCTCCTCGTCACGTGCCCTTGGCATGACGCCCATCTCCATACACACTCTGCCACGCCCATGCACCGCGCTGCTGATACAGTCGCGCCCCCCGACTCTCTGTCACACTACCATGCTCCTTGCATTGGTCCATCCATTCACCACACCATGCGCACCTTGCCTTGGTCATGGAACATGCTTCGACCCACTCTCCGGAATATGCAACATCATGCGGGGATAAGCGACTCCTCCGGGACACAATCTCCGCCGGGGAGCTTTTTAACTCCCCTTCCACCAGGTTGATGGCTCTTTCGGGATGCTACTTCGGCCCGTCGCATAGACGGCTCCTCCAGGATGCTACCTTAATGCGCTACAAGTGCTCCGACACAAGGACTAACCCGCGGGGATAGGTGACTCCTCCGAGACACTACAAGAAAATGACCTTTTAGCGACGGATTTTTAGGGACGGAACTAAATCCGTCGCTAAAAGTGCCTTTTAGCGAGGTATGGTAAGTATCTACAAGCCTGTTGCTAAAGACGGCCTATTAGGGTTTAACCGCTTATTTGTCTATATATATGTGAATTTTAGGGTTACATTTCTCTTCTTTTCACCTGCCTCCTCTCAAATCTCACAGCATCCTTCTCTCAAATCTCTCTCTTTCTCACAGATCTACCAAAATCAGTAAGCCACGACTCACGACCACCCTACTCAACCCACATCTCCGCGGTGGCTAGTCACTCTCGATCTACCGCATCTTCGCCGCCGCCGATCGGTCTCTCTCACGTCGTCGTCATGTCACCATCGTCGCCGGTCGCCACCGATCTGTCACCACCGTGCCCCGACGCCACCGATCTGTCACCACCGTTCCCCGACGCCACCGATCTGTCACCACCGTGCCCCGACGCCACCGATCTGTCACCACCGTGGCCCCGACGCCATCGATCGGTCCCCACTGTCGCCGACCATCGCTTTGTGGGTGTTGGGTAGACTGAAGAGTTTCAGTCAATGGATGTTGTTGATGTGTAGATTGATTAATTCCGTCACTAAAAATAATTCCATCGATCGTAAAAAAAAATACCCGGAAAATTCCGTCACTAAAAATAATTAATTTCGTCGTTAATATTAATTTTTTACCGACGGATTACGAAATTCCGTCGCTAATCTTTTAGTAACGGGGTTTTCACCCACGGATTTTTAGCGACGGACAGTCCGTCGCTAAAAGTTTTTTCGACGGAATATCGACTTTTAACGACGGAAATTTCCGTCGCTAAAAGTCGATTTTCTTGTAGTAGAGACACTATCTCTGCTAGGGAGCTTTTCAACTCCCCTTCTGCCAGGCAGACGGCTCCTCTGGGATACTACTTCGGCCCGTTGGGTAGATGGCTCCTCTGAGAAGCTACCTTGATGCGCTCTGAGTACTTCGGCTCAAGGACTCACCCGCGGGGATAGGCGACTCCTCCGGGACACTATCTCCGCCAGGGAGCTTTTCAACTTCCTTTCCGCCAAGTAGACGGCTCTTCCGGGATACTACTTCGACCCGTCGGGTAGACGGCTCCTCTGGGATACTACCTTGACGAGCTCCGAGTGCTCTGACACACGGACTCACCCGCAGGGATAAGCTCGCTCTTTAAGACACTATCTTTTCCAGGGAGCTCTAACTGCTCCGGCACAAAGAATCCCCTTTTGCCAAGTAGACGGCTCATCCGAGATGCTACCTCAGCCTGCGGGATAAGTGACTTCTCCAGGACATTATCTCCGCCAGGGTGTCTGCGTGACTGGCCTACGTGCTCCTACATTGGGGGCTTCATCAGCACCCCTAGGGACTATGATCCCTGGGTCACTCTAAAACGGGAGCAGGTCTTCGGAGGGCATTACGCCTAATCTGCCTATGTAGTTGGGCGTCGGGTTTTCCTCACCGCTGCCAGGCTTGTGGGACTCTGCGAGGGTCTTGGACTAGTGGCTAGATCAAGGGGGTTATCTTGCTACACTGACGATGTGGGAGTCAGTCTTTCTAGACAGATAGAGCCCCGACGATGTGAAGAGCAAGCCAGGTGAATATACGATCCGACAGTCCATGGAGCACTGGCACATGTGGACCTCTCGGTGATGTGTCACTCATGGGGAATGCCATGTGTCGCTTGATGACATCATCATCTCAACCTTTATAAAGAAGGGTCTTGAGAATTCATTTGGGGGACTTCAACATTTTTCACTTTCTCACTCTAGAATTCTAGAGAGAGAAACATACAGGACCTTGACTCTGGACCTAAGCACCAGGACTGCGACTGTCGTCGTGTATTCACCCCGTGCCATCGCCTTGGCAGCACTGCCACCCTTAGGCTCTGTCTAGGAAGCCATTGGTCTCTGCCCTTGTTCCACCTTTGCTGTGTCCCACATCAGCATACTCGGCATCTGATTCGGACTACATTCCTTATGGCACCTCCACGTCGGCTGCAAATCCATTTCCTTGGCATCATTTTGGCGACTCTACTGGGGAGGTAAGCATCGCAGTGTAGTTCGTTCCTTGCCTGACACACCCAAACAACCATGACTCAGCAACGCAGGGCTACCAGGATTATCAGCCAAAGCCTCAACCCAGCCATCTAAGAGAAGCATCACCTCAAAGACCAAGAGAAGACCAGCCATAACCAACTCCAGGCTCTCCCTGGGATGGATGCACCCAATATGGCTGTGATCGTCGACGCCATAATCCAACACCTTACTCTTACCATCATCGAACTCCAGGACTCTCAGTCTTCTCTCATGGCTGTCATCTTAGAAATGCAAAAATCAATCCAAGTCTTGACTTCACAGTCGCCGACTTCTCGAGGCCTCAGAGTTTCCCACCCTTTGCCCGCTGCTCACCCCGTGTCATCCTAAGCGCTAGGGTTGGCCCCTCCTACTCAGATCCAGCCTTCAGGGCCTGGGCTAGTTCTGGACACTGCCCAGGTCCCAGTGTCACGACCACTGCTACCTTGGTCCTCCGGGCCCTCAGTGGTAGGACTCACGGCACCTCAGCCCGGGACGCCATGCCTTCCCCTTGCGTGGAGTACTTCAAAGACTCATGACTCAATTGAGATGGAGCCTAACCTTAACATAATCAATTAACACCTAAACACAACTCATGCCCCCGACTTGTTCCAGTCAGCCCTTCTTGACAACCGGCCTCCAGCCGCTGACACTGCCCCTATGACCATACCCCAAGAAGCTGCTCCCCACCACCAACCCTTCTCTACCATTGTCATCCCCTCAATGCCTCAGGTCGCCCCGTCTGGGGGCTCTGGTGCCAGGATCATCCCGACATGGCACAAATCCTTGCATGCTTCGTATATCACTAAGCATGACCTTGACGCCATCCTCCGCCATCTCAAGCAGTCATCCTTACCACACTCCCCTCTAAGTTGTCTGGCCATGCTCCTTACTCTGCCGACCTCGCTACCAAGCCCTACCCTATCAAGTACAAGCACCCAGCCTTCACCCTGTTCAACCAAAGAGGGCAACGCTCGTGATCATCTCACCCGTTTTGCTAGTTCCCTAGAGCACAACGGGGAGGACATCACTTTAAAGCTTTGGGAATTTCACAAGTCCTTGACTGGCCTTGCCTACTCTTGGTATTATCAGATCCCCGACAGTACTATCCACTCCTGGCCTGACATGGTCCAACTCTTCCTTGACAAGTTTCATTATGAAACAGAGCGTGTGACCATCGTTGACATTGCTAGAATCCGCTAGAACCCCAGTGAAGACCTCAATGCCTATGTAACACGATTTCATCACAAGTGCTTGGAATGCACTGACTTTAGCAAAGATGAGACCCTTGTACCCATTTGCATCAAGAACATGAAAGACACATGCAGGGTCTACCTTGAAAACCTCAAGCTTCTGTCGTGGGGACATTTCAAGGAAGCCGCGTGATGCATCTATGACTCGGTCGGTCTGTCAAAGACCCTGAAGCCCCAAACTAAATTTGCCTTGACCGCGACGGTGGAAGCAGCCAATGACTACAACAACAGCCGCAAGCGCCAATCCCAAGGAAGGGATGGGCGCCCTCACAAGAGAAGGCAACCGACGCTTACCCCGGAATACCCATGCGACTTGAAGACAGTCAGATCTCTCCTCGAGACCTGGATCAACGAGAATGCCATAACCCTGCCCGATGCCAAAACTGAACCTACCCCAGAACACCTAGCCCATCCCAACTATTGCCCCTATCATCGAAAAGTTGGTTACGGCCTCAAGTGGTGTAGAGGCCTTAAGTTCGCCTTCACTGACAAGAATGTTTCATGCGAGCTCAAACTCTAAGTGCGGGACCTTAGCCCCCCCAAGCCCTGGCCTGCCTAGTGCATTTTTCACACTTGTAATTTTTTCCTTCATTTTGCAAATTTTAATGTGCTCAATCCCCATGTACCAAGGCATGTCGCCTACTTTTGTTATCAATGAAGTTATTTTTTCCAGACTTAGACAATTTTCAAGCTACATTGCTCTTGCACAAGTCTACTGACACCACCCTTGATACCATCACCCACTCTCTTGGGGGGGCTTTGTCACGACCCAAACCCACGGGTAAGCCCATGTGCTAGGCACGTGACCGGCCGCAGACCCATTCAGACAACTAATTAGGGTTCTGCCAGGCCTTATTTAAGCACGTACACAATTTGAAAACCATACATTACACCAACACCATAATATGAATTTGTAAAGATACCTTTACAGCTCTTTCCAAAATTATCTCAACTAACTTACTCCATAAAGACTAATAGCATTTATTTAAGAGGAAACCTCCTGGGATTCAGCTACGAACAATTCAAGTAATAAACTGGCAGTTCTACAAATTTCTCAAGGATTAAACCAACATCCTAACGAGCATCTCTTGCGGCTTCATTTTCATTACTCTCATAGTACTGGGGCTCATATAGTTGTTCACCTGAAAACATTTATAAAAAGGGGGTGAGCTGGGGGCCCAGTAAATACACATGCCATATCCCCAAAATAAATTTGAGGGTTTCGACTATGCCATGGTTTTCCTTTTTCACAAAAAATTTCAATGTTACCAAAATAAATACGCTCAACATATCCACGTATATATATGTACTTGCATCAAAAGATTCTCGCATTAGAAAGGGATCAACAAAGAGTTTTCACCAAGGACTATCACAATTAATCATAACATGTATACTGCGGTCAGCGTATGGTCCCACTGACTAGGACCCAAAATCCCTCCTCCACCCAGGATAACAAAGTGTGGACGCAGGGGCGAACCACGGTGCAACAGTACTGTGCGTCAACGTATGGTCCCGTTGACCAGGACCCGGAATCCACTTTCCCCCGTGGATATGGGGCGCAGTAACACAGTCAATTATCATTTCGTTCCACAGAAATCGATCATGATTCAAATACTCATACAACAATCCATGGCATTTCTTTTCAATTTATGTTTCAAATAAAATACTTTAGAAATAAACATATGCAGAATAGAACTTTAAACTTTAAATGATCAAATCATAAATACATATCATAGGTTTTGCAAATAAATATACAGAGGAACATGACAGGGGTACTTACCTTGCTCAAAATCTGTTTCTGATATTTGCTCAAATGCCGGCCCTAGCTCTTGACTATCAAAACCTAAATAACAAATCATACAGATGTCATTTATTGACGCTCGGGCACGCTTAGGTATTATGTTTCTTTTAGATGAGTAAACTTTACCCAACCATCCCCCGACTTCTGTATAATTACCTATTAGTACTTTGTCTGAATCTATTCAGAAGTGGCCCTTAGAAATAATTGAAAAAAAACTATCGAGACAATGAAGCGTTACGCTATATCCGCTCTGGCGCTACGCCGCTAACATAGCAAACGACCTTAAAACTTTTCAAATCTTTAGAAACTACCTTATCTTAGCTACATAAGATTATTGTAGGAGTTTCAGGATTTAATAACTTCATTTACTATTCTATAATACACTAACGTCTCTATCACCAATAAAATTAGTCAGCACACTTCCCAAGCTCCGAAAAATCTGAAATTTTTACTGTGTGTAGATCTTACAAAATTAACATAAGTTACTTCTTTGAGTTTTGTCCAAATAATATTCTAAAGTATTTTAAAAATTCGAAAGAAACTGCTGGAATAAGATAGCTCTTTTAGCGACACTTTGAAGTTAAATTTGAAACCACAGCTTTTCCCTCTCTCTGTGCAACATCTTCTTCTTCATACCAGCCCAGCAGCCTTTCTTTACCTGAAACCACTCCACCCACAGCACCCATTATCTTAGCCTCTCACTCACCCACCTTTACAACACCCATAAACCTTGTCACTTGTCTACCCATATGTATATAATTACATTTTCTCAACTCTCACACAACACAAATCCATGAGTCCCACACCCACTTATGCATATTACCTCCCAAGCAAGACAGATTACATTCTCAAAGATTTCTGATTGACCAGCACCAAACCACAATATCTGCCCTCTATTGGATAACCTTAGCCTCTCCATCTTTTGGCATCATCTAACCAACCTGTAACCTTGAAGAAGTTATGCACACACGTCACCATCAACTGTGATGTTAGTAATAAGAATTTCCATCCATACCTACTCAGGATATTTGACCAACTGAGAGACGCTAACTCTTTACAAACTTCCCTCTTTATATAGTGTCACTAAAATGGCTGAGGTTTAAAGAACTAGCTAAAGCATCACAGAAGGAGCGATGTACGCAAAACCCATTACCAGCAGACATAATTATGTTTTCATTTTTTAGACGAACTTATGGTCTTTCCTGTATGAACAAATTTCAATTACAGAAATAATGTAGTAGCAGAACCATGCGACCCTCCAACTTCAAGTCACATGCACCGTTAAAACTATTCAAACAAATCAGACAGCAATAACCCAAGCACCCATATTCTTCACTGCAATAGCTCCCTCTCGTCCGAATCTTGGTGGCGCCGCAAATATCGGTTGACGACAGCCATGATCTCTCTCTCTAAATCCACAGCCCTTCCCGGTTGGTTCCCTTTCTAGACCCACAAACCCTTCACGGCTTAACCCAAAAAAATCCATGCGCTCTTCACCCGATCATGGCAATAAACTCACAAATCCATATACCCCGTTGCCATTAAAACTCCATACACAACTAGATACTCACAATGAAAACGACAATAAGAGCACCAAGCTATGAGAAACTTACACAGTTACACTAACTCTCTGAAGCTACTCACTCGCAGCTAGTAATTAACCCATACACATATATCTCTATAGATTAATTGAGGACAAAGGAGGGTAGAAGTCTTACCGGAATCTAGACTCTTCGCCGGACTTCGACGCAACTCCTTCTCTTTTTCCTCCCTCGGTATTTCTCTTCCTCTCTCAGCCGCTTGCAGAAAGTATGGGATATATTTTAGGGTCGGCTGCCAAGGATATCATGCTTATATTGTAATGCCCGAAAATTTTCTTTTAGAATTATTATTACTTTAGTGACAGTTTTTAAGGAGTAACGTTCTTTTGAGTTTTTAGCGACGTTTTGACAATCATGATAGCGTAATAACTCGTTGATAATTTTCTTAACACATGAATTATCATAAAGATTTATTGTTGGACCATTTTTTAAGTTATTAAATTCGGTTAAGTCACGACCCGAACCCACGGGTAGGCCCGCGAGCTTGGCACGTGACCGGCCGCAGACCCAGTAGACTCCAACCAAGGGCTCTGCTAGGCCTTACTCACTAAAACAACATACGATCTGCAGCGAAATTTAAAACTTCTACAAACCTTAATTACATTTTCATATCTTTATTTGAATACAACACTCATGCTACAATTCTTCATAACTCTGATATATCAATAACTAAAGCTAAACCAACAATCTAAAAACTTATCGAATGATACTATGCAGACCCCGATGCTCCGCGCCATAGTGTGCTTCTTATGCGCCTCAACATCACCTTACTTTCAACCTGAAATAATAAGTAAGGGATGAGCTTCCACAAGCTCAGTAAGTAACCAATGATTCAACTAGGTGGACCATAGCATGCCAGAAAATAACTCACTTTTATATTATAGCCGCATTAAGAAATCTAAAATCATAAAGTTTGTAATCATCGGAATAAAACGAAATAGAGTACATGAAACCAAAACTGAGGTATAAAATCATTAGCGCAAAACCTTACGACAAACAGTTACATCCCAATCTTAACTCAAACAATATGCTGCGGTCAGCGTATGGTCCCACTGACTAGGACCCAGAATCCCTCCTCCACCCGGGATAAACAATATTGTGGACGCAAGGGCGAACCACGATGCAACAGTACTGTGCGTCAACGTATGGTCCCGTTGACCAGGACCCGGAATCCACTTTCCCCCGTGGATATGGGGCACAGCAATCGAATCGACAATAAGATCTTTTGGTTCATTGTAAATACAATTACTCATCAATTGATGCTAAACCATTCTCACACCCATTTTGATAGTTTTCAAGCTCTTCAATATTCACAAAAAATGTCAAATATCAAGACATCTCACTTGCACTGATTATTTCAAAACCGAGTTCCATTATAATTTCTAGGCAAAGCATCATTTACATGCTGGTCCGGTTTTTAACGAGAAATAAACCATTAAAAGCTTTGTTTAGCAAATCAACCAGAGTAACTAAACATGATTTAAACGGTCAATGATGATAGACGCCACCTTTTTAACAGTACATAAACATATACATTTTATATAAAAATACTAGTTGAATCAAATGGTCACTTACCTGTCGCGCTGACACATTTCCTCACACAAAAACTCTGGAGCGACGATCATGCTGCTACCTCCGGCTCAAAGAACCTTCAATGCCATTCTTTTCCTCTTTATGTCCCTGTACGTGCTTTAACCCGTTGAACATGTCTTCAAGCAAATTCAATGCCGCTGTCAACTGCACGACCTTTACACGCCTATCCAATACCGTGCCTTGTTCCCCATGTCATTCTTGGCATTTAATCACCGGCATGCAACAATATTCACACAGCCACACACACCTCCATATAACAACCGCACATACAAACATGCAGGCCCACCCACTACGCGCACACACTTGCGCCAAACTAACCACTAGTTCATCATTACAGGTAACGGTCGTCTCAACTCATTGCTTACTAACCGATATTCCGCCACAATGACCACTAATTTCAACCATTACAATCCATCTAGCACCAACATACACTCAGATCACATATTCACATGCTGCTACAAATACAAGTCACGCATAATGCACACAAACGCTACACACCCACCTGTACACTCATTTCACCCACTACTGTACATATAAAGTCCGACTAAAATCACTGTAAGGCACCACCAAACCCCACTTCGCAAACAATTTCACAAAACCAAATACGTGCCACACACTACACCCTCACATCCATCATGCACACACGGCATCCCCATGCACATCCAACAACAACAACAACAACCACACATGTATACATGCTCAACTCACACACCGTACACCCAACATAACCATCTTGTTCATTCCATTCATTCACTGCCAATAGTGCCGCTAAATGACAACAATTGCACCGCCACCAACAATACAGGCACACAGCCAAAATCAATGTCACATAATTAAGCCCCAACCTATTGTACAATAATTGGCTTGACGACCATGATCATCAAAGGTTAGACGGAGAATGAAGTGTCACGGTTGGTTGGTGAACGGAAGGAGAGTGCGAAACTATTGGGTGCGACGATTGGTCGGCGATGGGAGAGAAAGAACCGGCAACTGGCCGGCGGTGGTTCGTGGCCATTCGACAGTCGTCCTTGGTCTGCGTTCATCGTCAGTGATGGGTATTGCGGCGGTGGTAGGACGCGACGACTCCGACGGCATAGCGGTGGTCCAATTCTGTTGCCGCAGGCACCATTTGCGCCGCCGGTGCTAGTCGGAGATCGAAAGGGTGGCCGGCGACAGCGATTGCACGGCGTCTAGGCGGTGGCAGCGGCACCTCAGCTACGGCACGGTGGTCACGGGGTGTTGTGGTGTGGTGCACGGTATAGGCGGCGCCGGAGTTCATCGCCGGTGATGGGCTGCCGTGATCTGGAAAAGGAGTTGGCCGGCGATGGGGCTGTCGGCGACAGCACATGTGGCCGGGAGTTGAAGAGACCGGAGATGGTGCCGGTTCTTTCTCTCCCATCGCCGACCAATCGTCGCACCCAATAGTTTCGCACTCTCCTTCCGTTCACCAACCAACCGTGACACTTCATTCTCCGTCTAACCTTTGATGATCATGGTCGTCAAGCCAATTATTGTACAATAGGTTGGGGCTTAATTTTGTGACATTGATTTTGGTTGTGTGCCTGTATTGTTGGTGGCGGTGCAGTTGTTGTCATTTAGCGGCACTGTTGGCAGTGAATGAATGAAATGAACTAGATGGTTATTTTGGGTGTACGGTGTGTGAGTTGAGCATGTATACATGTGTGGTTGTTGTTGTTGTTGTTGGATGTGCATGGGGATGCCGTGTGTGCACGATGGATGTGAGGGTGTAGTGTGGGGCTCATATTTGATTTTGTGAAATTGTTTGCGAAGTGGGGTTTGGTGGTGCCTTACAGTGATTTTAGTCGGACTTTATATGTACAGTAGTGGGTGAAATGAGTGTACAGGTGGGTGTGTAGCGTTTGTGTGCATTATGCGTGACTTGTATTTGTAGCAGCATGTGAATATGTGATCTGAGTGTATGTTGGTGCCAGATGGATTGTAATGGTTGAAATTAGTGGTCATTGTGGCGGAATATCGGTTAGTAAGCAATGAGTTGAGACGACCGTTACCTGTAATGATGAACTAGTGGTTAGTTTGGCGCAAGTGTGTGCGCGTAGTGGGTGGGCCTGCATGTTTGTATGTGCGGTTGTTATATGGAGGTGTGTGTGGCTGTGTGAATATTGTTGCATGCCGGTGATTAAATGCCAAGAATGACATGGTGAACAAGGCACGGTATTGGATAGGCGTGTAAAGGTTGCAGTTGACAGCGGCATTGAATTTGCTTGAAGACATGTTCAACGGGTTAAAGCACGTACATGGACATAAAGAGGAAAAGAATGGCATTGAAGGTTCTTTGAGCCGGAGGTAGCAGCATGATCGTCGCTCCAGAGTTTTTGTGTGAGGAAATGTGTCAGCGCGACAGGTAAGTGACCATTTGATTCAACTAGTATTTTTATATAAAATGTATATGTTTATGTACTGTTAAAAAGGTGGCGTCTATCATCATTGACCGTTTAAATCATGTTTAGTTACTCTGGTTGATTTGCTAAACAAAGCTTTTAATGGTTTATTTCTCGTTAAAAACCGGACCAGCATGTAAATGATGCTTTGCCTAGAAATTGTAATGGAACTCGGTTTTGAAATAATCAGTGCAAGTGAGATGTCTTGATATTTGACATTTTTTGTGAATATTGAAGAGCTTGAAAACTATCAAAATGGGTGTGAGAATGGTTTAGCATCAATTGATGAGTAATTGTATTTACAGTGAACCAAAAGACCCTATGGTCGATTTGATTGTTGTGCCCCATATCCACGGGGGAAAGTGGATTCCGGGTCCTGGTCAACGGGACCATACGTTGACGCACAGTACTGTTGCATCGTGGTTCGCCCTTGCGTCCACAATATTGTTTATCCCGGGTGGAGGAGGGATTCTGGGTCTTATTCAGTTGGTCCATACGCTGACCGCAGCATATTGTTTGAGTTAAGATTGGGATGTAACTGTTTGTCGTAAGGTTTTGCGCTAATGATTTTATACCTCAGTTTTGGTTTCATGTACTCTATTTCGTTTTATTCCGATGATTACAAACTTTATGATTTTAGATTTCTTAATGCGGCTATAATATAAAAGTGAGTTATTTTCTGGCATGCTATGGTCCACCTAGTTGAATCATTGGTTACTTACTGAGCTTGTGGAAGCTCATCCCTTACTTATCATTTCAGGTTGAAAGTAAGGTGATGTTGAGGAGCATAAGAAGGACAATATGGCGCGGAGCTCCGGAGACTGCATAGAATCAGTCGCTAAGTTTTTAGATTGTTGGTTTAGCTTTAGTTATTGATATATCAGAGTTATGAAGAATTGTAGCATGAGTGTTGTATTCAAATAAAGATATGAAAATGTAATTAAGGTTTGTAGAAGTTTTAAATTCAGCTGCAGATCGTATGTTGTTTTAGTGAGTAAGGCCTAGCAGAGCCCTTGGTTGGAGTCTACTGGGTCTGCGGCCGGTCACGTGCCAAGCTCGCGGGCCTACCCGTGGGTTCGGGTCGTGACAGGCTTTATCCTTTCCCTACCCTAAGCAGGCCAGGTTCCCCCTCCCCTCTCCACCTCACATTCCATATCGACTTGATAGGTGGTGCGCAGGGTGGCTCAAGCCCCGCTACCTGTCACTTCCGTGACTCAGCCGGTCATCAATACAGCCCACCATCCTAAGCCCCTACTTCCCTCTCACCCTGCCTGCTCGCGGTCGGGTCACCACCCTCAGCGGCCTCCCTTGGCACCCTTGCCCGAACTCCACTCTCCCTTTTCTAGGAATTAGAAAAAAAAATCAAATTTTTTCGATCATGTGCTCTCCACCATTCTCCTTCTAACACTTAATAAAATTTTCAACAAAATTTTTCATCTCCCATACCACCCTCCCATCCACTTTCCAACACTTGAAAAAAATTTCAACAAAAATTTTCATACACCTTTCACCACCCCTCTCATTCTCTTTCCTACACTTGGACTAATTTTTCATCAAAAATTTTCATACCCCTCTCACCCCCTCTTCATCAAAAAAATTTCATATCCCTCCCACCAACCCTCTATTTCTCTTTATATACACTTTGAAAAATTTCCTTAGGGGCCACCACTCCCCCTTTCCCCAGTTTACACACTTTCTCTCTTATCACATTAAATACTCTCTCTCTTTCTACCCATTTCACTATTCCTCATTAAATTCCCCATCATTTTCCCATACCCAAGGCCACTCTCTCTCCCTCTTCCCATTTTTCTCTTACACTTCATAAAAACCCACTTCTCTTACACAACCCTCACCAAGGCCGACCCCCATGCCTTGACCAAGGCCACCCCCCCCCCCTTTTCCTCCCTTTCCCATTAATTTCCCTCATCCCCTCACTTTCTTCCTTTACTCACCAAAAATCAACAGTTAGTTTTTTTTTCTTTCTTTCTCTCCTCACTCCCCAAGTCAACCCCCTTACACATCTCTTGGCATGGGAACCCCCATCTTTTTTTCTTGTTATCCCCTATATTTCATCACTACCCATTTTCTTTACACTGCTTCATAAATATCACACGCCTCATACTCTCACCTCCTCTCTTTCACTCCACAACACTTCACATTTTTTTCCTATCGAACCAAAACCAAGAACCCAACATAACAATTTTTTTCTGCAACAAATTTTTTATATGCTTTAGGGTGGCACTGCTTTGCCCCCTTACCCATTTCATCTCCCTTCCACACTTAGAATTTTCTTGCAGCTTTGACAAAATTTGCACACCAAGGCTTTAGTAGGTGGTGCACGAAGTGGTTCGAGCCACCTACTCTTCACCTTCATTGTTCAAAGACGATGCCAATGACTCTCCGGCCAAAAAACATCAAAATTCCTTCTAAGTGTTTATGCAAGCGGCGCACGCTCGGTTGTCCCTCCGTGCACACCATACGCTGGGGGTTTATGTTCCCAACCTATCTTGACCATACTCATGGACCCACTGGGGGTCCCATTTTGCGTGACACGTCGATATTGTCAACAATCAATTTTTCAACGCTTTAGACCAGTCAAAACAATGCACATTTAAGTCACGTCCTTTTTTTCCTTGTGAAACGACCTTGGCACGCCTCAACTCATGCGGACTCATTCAACGACGGTCAGTCTCCCGCCTCCCCCCTTGGAGGTTAGCGTGCCTTCCCCCTTGGGGGTCGGCCCCCTTCCCTTTAGGGGGTCCGCCGCCTTCTCCCTTAGGGGTCAGTGTGCTTTCTCCCTTGGGGGTCGGTGTGCTTTCTCCCTTCGGGGTGGGGGAGTTGATCACCTCATTCACCAATGCATGCTTGCTCTCCCTTGGCCTTGCATCATCCGTGACGCCCAGAGCCAACGCACCGACTCCGCGATGCCCATCGTCAGCGCCCGCGCACCGACTCTGCGGAGCCAGTCACCTGTGCCCGTGCGTGATCTCCGTGATGCTTGTCACCCACGCACCATCTTCGTGACCCCTGTCGCCCATGGCCGTGCATTATCTTTACTTCACGTGCCCTCGACGCCCGTCTTGATACACACTCCATCGCCACCCATGCGCCGTATTACTGATACAGTCGCGCCCCCCGGCTCTCTGTCACACTACCACGCTTGTTGCGTTGGTCCATCCATTCACCACATATGCGCACCTTGCCTTGGTTGTGAACATGCTTCGACCCACTCTTCAGAGTGTGCAGCATCCCGCGGGGATTGGCGACTCCTTCGGGACACTATCTCCGTCAGGGAGCTATTTCAACTACCATTCTGCTAGGTAGATGACTCCTCTGGGATGCTACCTCGGCCCGTCGGGTAGACGACTCTTTTGGGATTCTACCTTGACGCGCTCCGAGTACTCCTGTACAAGGACCCACCCGTGGGGATAGGCGACTCCTCCGGGACACTATTTTTGGCAGGGTGTCTGCGTGATTGGTCACGTGCTCCGGCACTGGGGCTTCTTCAGCACCCCTATTGACTATGATCCCCGGGTCACTCTGAGACGGGAGTAAATCTTCGGAGGGCACTGCGCCTAATCCGCCTGGTAGTTGGGCGTTGGGTCTTCCCCACCGCTGTCAAGCCTGTGGGACTCTACAAGGGTCTTGGACTGATGGCTAGATCAAGGGGGTTCTCAAGCTACACCGACGCTGTGGAAGTCAGTCTTTCTAGACAGACAGAGCGACAATGTGAAGAGCAGACCAAGTGAATATGTGATCCGATAGTCCGTGGAACACCGACACCTATGGACCCCTCGGCGTCGTGTTACTCCTGGGGGAGCGCCATGTGTCGCTTGATGACATCATCATCTTAACCTCTATAAATAGGGGTCTTGATAATTCATTTGGGGGACTTCAACATTTTTCACTTTCTCACTCTAGAATTCCAGAGCTACAGAATTCTAGAGAGAGAAACATACAAGACCTTGACTCTTGACCTAAGCACCAGGATTGCGACTGTCGTCGTCTATTCACCCCGCGCCATCGCCTTCATAGCACTGCCACCCTAAGGCTCTGTCTGGGAAGCCCTTGGTCTCTGCCCTTATTCCACCCTTGATGTGTCCCACATCAGCATACTTGGCATCTGACTCGGATTGCATTCCTTGTGGCACCTCCACGTCAACTGCGAACCCACTTCCTTGGCATCAAATAGCTAGGGTCAAAATTTGACAAAGTGCAAAACTGTAACTCTAGATATTTTATGAGACCTATGCTCTGGAATTTTTTGAGATTTTTTATGACCGCGAAGGATGCTAAATTAGGGTATTGATTAGGAGAAATTCTCGATTTAATTAGCATACTAAATCAAGTTATTTTAATTTGAAAATTTTAGGAAAATCTTATCTTACTAATATGATTCATTATCCTAAATTTTGTGACATTCTGAGGTCGATAGATATTTTTAGCGAAACCGACTTCTAACTTCTTAGCAAAAAAAATGGCTTCAGGATGTTTAAAATAGTGTTTCCACTTCTTTTTGGAATTTTTCCAGTGCCGGGAACCCCCAGGGGGTATTTTTTTAATTTGCCACCCAGATGGGGTATTTTGGTAATTTGTCCTAGGGAAGGTATTTTTGGGTAAAATTGTGTATGGTAAGGTTATCATAGTGATTCTACTTATAGGGAGACCATTTTGGTGATTTGAGTTTGAGAGGGACATTTTGGTATTTTTAAACCTAAGGGCATTTTGGTAATTTTACATACCCGGTGAGGGAGGTTCATTTTGGAAGTATGTGTGAGTCCGTATTAAGTTATAATATTGCATTATAGGCTATGTTCTGATGATTTGATTACCTCATTTAGGTTAAAGCTAACGACTTCCGGTTAGGATAATTTAGCTGCAGATTCAGGTAAGGATTTTTATCTGAACCCTGGGTAATGACTTTTGTCCAAACCCTTATTTGATTACTTGTACTCATAAGTATTCCTTTGATTTACTTATGACTAATGTCGAACGCTAAATTATGTATTGGTAACAACATGTTATTGCCCAGAAAATCTCGATATTAAACCTGAATCGATTATTTGGAAATCTTATCGATGCTCACCTTATATCACATGCTGAGCAAAGTCGATAATTGTTTGTGTCCATTCTTCTGAATTGTTGTGCCTATACTCGATAACTATTCACAGTCGTTTTTGCTGTGTATTTGTGATTTTTCTTCTGAAATTTTGAATAATGACTCATGTCAATATGTTTATTGTTATTGGAACCCGAATTGATTTTGGTAATTTGAGCTTATGTTAACGCTCATTAATATTGTTGATTTTATGTTGACGTGGGTATCCGTTCTATGGGGAGCGGTATAAGTCTGGTTTAAATCTTACATGAAACGCGTGCTAGTACCCAATGGGACTAGTAATTACTTTGGTACATCATGCATGTGTACACAATGTTAGCTTGCCGGAATGACATTGCAATTACCCAAGATCAACGTTAATTTTTTATTTTATCTGCACTATATATTACCGTGACTGTTACAGAAATGACTGGGAAGTATTATTTGAATGATTTGTGCTTGTGTTGAAATCCCTTGAGAAATCTTCATTGTACTTTGGAAGTGATCTTTCATTAATCGTTTTGGAAACCGTCATGATTGTTATTGTCATTTTGGTATCTATTTATGATGAATTTTGATTATTTTGGAAATCATTGAGCTGTTTAAATTGTTTCAAGTATTTCAAAAATCATCGTTAGTTGAATTCTTTAGAGTCATTTTATAATTCTTTTGGTAGTCCATGTACGACCTTACTGAGCTCTCAAAAGCTCACCCTTTGTTTGACTCCCTTTTGTAGGTGATTATCAGCTATAGCATGTTTAAGAATGGGTTAGAGTCTGTGTGAGATTCCGGTGAGCCCACCACTGCTGTGTAGTGAGACCCCTGCATGGGTCGATATTGTCAACTTGTTCTATAAGGACTCGAGTTTGTAAAGAACCTAGGTCTTAATAGTTCAAGTTTAAGCAGTTTTGTAATATTGTATGTGAAGAATTGGAGTTGATATCGGATTAAATGTTTTGGAGTATGTGCTAGTGAACAAGATTTGACAGGTATGATGTGATCGGGTATGTTAAAGTTCTAAGAGTTCGGGGCGAAAGAGCTTCGAATTTCCGGGGTGTTAGGTGATTACCCAAGCTGCTCTCTCCTTTTTGTCTTTTAGTAGGATGCTTCAGGAAGTTAACCACACGTTCATTTCCTTGGTCCTGAAAAAAAAAATTCCTGAATCGGCTGTGGATTTTCGTCCAATCAGTCTCTATAATGTCATATACAAAATCATCTCCAAGTTATCAGTCAATCGTATGAAATCGGTCATGAATCATCTGATTTCTCCCTTTCAGAATGCGTTCATTCTTGGTCATTGCCTTTCAGATAATGTTATGCTTGCCCAAGAACTTACTGATTGTGTTCGTCGTCGTACCAAAGGGGAGCCATCTTAATGGCTCTTAAGTTGGATATGAATAAGGCTTTTGACCGGTTAAATTGGACTTTATTACAAGCAGTACTGAACGCTTTTTGTGTTTCCCCCCTTTTGGGTTAACATGTGTTAACACCGTTTCTTACTCCATCCTCATTAACGGAGCACCTACTAAACTTTTCTACCTGGCTTGTGGTATTCATCACGGTGACCCCCTTTCTCGCTTTCTTTTTATTCTTAGTTCGGAGATCCTTTCTTTGGGTTTGGTCCAAGCGGAACGGTTGGGTCTATTCCACGGCATTAAAGTTGGCTGCCACTCTCCGTCGGTTTCCCACCTTATGTATGCTGATGACATCTATTTATTCCTTAAGCTTTGGAAAGATGTTGTACATGATATTAAGGCGGTGAGATAGGTATTGCTTGATTACTGCCTTCTGTCTGGTCAATGTATCAATTGGGCAAAATCTAGTTTAAGTTATCAGCCCCAACGCTTCACCTATGGAGACACATCTGATTGAAGATGGTTTTCAATTTTTGGGTTCTTCATACTTTGGTAAGTATTTGGGTATCTAGTTAGATGTAGTAGCCAAGAAAAAGGAGATTTTTAGAGGCGTAGTTAAGAAGGTTTAAGATCGTTGCGTGCATTGGCTTGGCCTTTTGTTGAATAAGGCGGGACGGGCGACACTCATCCAATCTGTTCTTTCTTCCATCCTGGTGAAATATATGTCCATTTACAAATTTTCTGAGTCGACCTGTAACCAACTTGATCAAATTCATGCCCGGTTCTGGTGGTCGGGTGAATATTCACATAAATCCATTTACTGGATCACTTGGCCGACTTTGTGCCTCCCTAAAAGGGTGGGGGGTTTGGGGTTTCACAACTTTTCAAAGTTTAATCACTCTCCGTTAACCAAGCAAGCTTGGAAAATTCGGTCTAACCCTCAAAGTCTTTTAAGTCAAGTTCTGAAAGGTCGCTACCCTCTTCACACGTGTTCTTGGATTTGGCGTAGTCTTTTAGTCGGGGCAGCGGCTTCTTAAACAGGGAGTACAATGGCATATTAGGGATGGTAGATCGATTTCCGTCTGGATGGATTGGTGGCTCCCAAATTCTAATCCTACTAACTTATAGAACTTTAAAAGTTCTGCTAACAGTCACTGGTTTATCTCCAACTTGTTCATCTCTAATAACAAGACATGGGATTTACGCATTCTCTTTGACACTATCCTAGCTAAGATAGTCGCTCAAATTTTGATGGTGCCACTTCTTCCTTCGGGGATGAGCGATGAATCCTTTATCTCTTTCATCCAAGGCGACAACTTTTTGGTTGGATCACTGTACCATTTTTTTAAACCCGAAAATGGAGTGTCTCTCCTTTAAGTTTCAATTCGTTAATGTCCCCTGCTCTTTGGTTTAAACTTTGGAAAATTCCTATTCCTGCAAAAATTTCAATGTTCTTATGGTAGTTCATCCATCCTCCGTTACCTCTATCCTCAGCACTAACTAAGCGTCATTGTCCTGTTGGAGATTGTTATCCTCTCTGCTTGGTACATTCTGAATCTCACAAACACCTATTCATTGAATGTCCTACAGTCAGCCCAATTTGGGTTGCCTTAAATATTCACAATGTCCTTGGTCCTACTAGACCCTCGGTAGTTCATTGGTTCTTGCAATGGTTAACCCGACCCATTTTTAAGAATAGTCAGGACTTGCTAAATATCGTTAGCGGTGGTTCTTTAGTCTATCTGGCTTGGCCGAAATGCTTTGATCTTCAATGGTGATGTTATTTCGTCTCCTTTGATTTTAATTAAGGCTCGTTCTCTTCTTTCATCGGTCAGAAGTACAAAAATATTTCAATGTCATTTCGGTAAAACCCATCCTAGCCATAACTAGTTTAGCTGGTCAGAATCCTTCTTTTGCTCATTTATATCCTCCTCTTCAGCTAATCTACTTGCAAGATAAATGAGAGTGTGAGGTTGTTCCTTTGCCTGTCTTTTGTACGATTTCTATGTCTAGCGATCAGGTTAATCAGAAGGTTAGTTTGTGTATGGTTTTCCTAAATAGAGACTGGATAGCTTTCGGGGCTATGTCACAAAGATTTGGCACTACCGATGATTTTAGTGTGTTCCAGTTTACGTTCTGTCATGCTATTTCATGGTTACACAGGTTACAATTTCTACATGTGATTATCCTTGTTCCTCACTCTGATTTCATCATGCAGATGAAAATTAAGGATCAGCAGAGCTCCTGCGTTCACGAGTTTTTGTCTACATTGTACATTATAGGATCTTGCACTCATTGCATGCCACCCAAGGGAAGACGACAGTGTTGTCGCTCTCCTCAGCTTTAGCCTCTTTTGCTCACCAAACTGATCATGATTTCCAACAGGTTTGGCAGGATTTTCTCCAGCTTGCCGCTCCCCTACCTTGAATCGACTTGGCTTGCGGTGTTCCCTTGTGGTGTTTTTTGTTCCATGTAGTTCTCTTTTATTTAGGTTTCACAGTTTCTCTTTTGCTTCACGGATGGGGCTATCATCCATTTCAGGCTTTGGACACCTCTGTACATTCTACTCTTTATCTTGGTATATATTTCTGCTTTCTTTAAACAAAAAAATTCCTATTTTTGACTGTCAATGTAAATTTTAAGTAACACCCTCTTAAACCAATAACAACACTGACCAAAATTAAAGATAATTTGACTAATTCTATTAGCCATAAGATTTTTCAAAGTAGTGCTTAACTTTTTTATATCGTTGTCCACTTTGCAACTTATTAATATGTGTTCACAACCTATTCTGGACCGCACCCCGGGGTCCGCTAAACGATCCCAGTGGCGCGACACGTCACCCATTTGGCGGTCAACATCGCTCAACATCATTGCTCGGTCAAAGTGCTCCGCGCCTCGAGCATCCGCACGGCGATCGAAAGTGTGCTCACCCTAATGGGGTCGGCCACCCCAAGGGGGTCGGCCACCGCAAGGGGGTCGGCCACCCCAAGGGGGTCGGCCACCGCAAGGGGGTCGGCCACCCCAAGGGGGTCGGCCTTCATCGCCCTGCGAAAGGGGGAACTTGCCGAGCGGCACTGACTTCTCGCTCCAACAACACTCACACGCTATCTTCAGTAGCGCGACGCTCTGTCGCAGGCTCAATCAAAGTGACGGGGCTCTGGCCCTCGCGGCGGGATGGGCTCGCAACCATGAAGCCCTCGCCGGCTCAATCAAACTCACGGCAGGACGGGCTCGCAACCCTAAAGCCCTCGCCAGCACAATCAACCGACGGGCTCCGGCCCTCGCCAGCACAATCAACCGGAGGCTCCGGCCTTCGCAACAAGGATGGGCTTACAACCCTAAGGCCATCGCCGACACAATCACCCGACGGACTCACGGGGGGCTCCGCTCGTAGTGCTCCGGCACGAGGACCCCTCGCCACGGACTCTGAGTATCAAGCTGTGAGCATGTGCGCTCATGTTATCATTGATCATCGACACCGCCAGGGCAATGACCCCCGGGTCACTCCGGGACGGGAGCAGGTCCTCGGAGGGCATCGCGCCTAGTCCGCCTGGCAGTTGGCTACAGGGGCAACCCTCGCCGCTGTCAGGATCTCCGCGCGTCTCTTGACGCATCTCGTGGGATTCAGTAAGGGCTTGGACTGGAGGCTGGGGCAACGGGCTACTCTGACCATGCTACCGCAGTGTGGTCAGTCTCCTCAGACAGGCAGAGGGACGCTGCAAGGGCAGGACGACACAAACTCGGGGACCGACAATTCGACGGACAATCAAGACTGCGGGACCCCCTACGGCGACGTGTCACTCCCAGAGGACGACACGTGTCGGCTGATGACACGCGCATATTTGTGCCTATATATAGTGGATTCTGGAGCTTATTCAAGGACTTTTTCCCTCATTTCCACATTTCACTTTCTCTCTCTAAAACCCATTCTCTCTAGAGTTCTACTGAAAGAAACACATTTGGACCCCTGACATCGGACTCTTGATGCTGTACCCTTGACACGGACTGTCGACCGCTGGCCCTGTTCGTCGTCACCCTGTCTGCGCAACACTGCCAGCCCTCGCGACCTGCCTGAGGAGCCTTGCTCTCAGCCCTTACGCCATCCTTGCTGTCTCCCACTTTGTCTACTTGGAAGCCAACGCAGACTGCATCCTTTGTGGCACCTCACGTGGCATGCGAACCATCTTTCCTCGGCAACATTTGGCGACTCTGCTGGGGAGGTGAGCATCGTGTTGCAGTCTGCCACACTCAAGCAACCTTGACTCAGCAACGCAGGGCTATCAGGACTACCAGTCACAACCTCGACCCAGCCATCCAGGAGCCTGTCACTTCCAGACTTAGAAAATTTTCAAGCTAACATTGTTCTAATGGCACCACCTTTGATGCCATCACCCAGTCCCTTGGGGGCTTCACCACTTCCTAACCCCTTCTGCCTCACATTGCAGCAACTTGGTACGTGGTGCGCGGGGTGGCTCGAGCCACGCTAGCTATCGCCTCTGTGACTTAGTCGGTCATCCATACCTGCCCGTCGTCCTAAGTCCCCCTCCCTCTCATCTCAAACCCTCGTGGTCGCGATAGCGGTCACATCGCCTCCTCATGTACTTTTCCTTTCCTTTTCAACACTTAGAAAATTTTCTCCATTTTTCGCGGTCGGGTCCTCGCCCCCGCGGCTTCACTCAGCTCTCTCTTCACTTTTCAACACTTAGAAAATTTCTTCGTTTTTCGCGGTCGGGTCACCACCCCTGCGGCTTCACTCTGCACCCTCTTCACTTTTCAACACTTAGAAAATTTTCTTCATTTTTTGCGGTCGGGTCACCCCTTGCGACCTCCCTCGGCACCCTTGCTCCAGCTCAACACTTAGCCAATTTGTTTTCGACACTTGAAAATTTCTCAACACTTAGATTTTTTTCGAACCTCCCTCGCACGCTACATGATCGTGGTCGGATCACCCCCCTCTCATCCTCTTTCTACACTTAGAAAAATTTTCACCTTCTGGTGCTCTCTTCAACATTCAAAAACTTTCATCCCCTCTCGTGCTCCTTTTATAGGCTCCACCAAAAAAAAAAAATGGAAAAAAAATCGCATTTCATTTTCATTTGCCAAGTCAAACACAGCAAAAGCAGTCCAGTGGGCAGAACCCACCCGCGGTGGACCGACCTGCATGCTAGTCGTAGTCGCATAGCTTGCAAATTTGTGATTCATATTTGTAAACTAGGTTGGTGATATGATATATTCTGAGCTGGAACTCTATTATATTACTTGTACCAAGACACTGCTTGTCTCCTTTATTTGGATTGAAAAATCTACCAGTTGAATACTTCTGCAAAGAGGTTTGATCAAGTCCACTGATGTTGTTCTCAATCAATTTGTGGTAGCCAAGTGATAATGACTGCATAAAAGATCAGGTCCAGTAAGCATTTTTGCTTTTGTTCTTTCATGATAAAGTGTTTAGCCTGATTCTCATGTCTTCTTACATCTGTCATAGTACATACCTGCTCCAATTTTCCTTTCATTGTCAATCAAGAGTATGCGACCGCTTTTTGTTTTCTCTTCTTCATTTTCCTTTCATAGGCAATCAAGATCCAACCGGCCGTGATTTTGGTAGCCAGAAAGTACTTTGGCCTTTCAAGGCTTAAAGAACAATACCCAGATGAAAAATAGTACCCAGAAAGTACTTTGGCCTTTTTCTCCCCGTTTCTCTTTACTCTTTTGAGAGGGAGAAGTTGCCGTAAAGGATATGGGTCTGTTTCTCTTTACTCTTGTCCGAAATATAATGTAGCGGACAATAGTATTGGGGACCATTTTTTATTTTTTTGTGTGAGGGGTCAGGGGAAATTGTGTCAAAAAATCGTCCGCTATATTATGTGGCGGACGAACTTAAAAAAAACGCAAAAAAAAGATCTGAACCGTCCACAGATCGCGCGTGGATGGCCAAATCGCGCTGACAACTTAACTTCATTTGCTAGCGCAAGCAATTGATCAGCTGCCATATATATATATATATATATATATATATATATATATATATATATATTCCTCAAGAGAGTTCTTTGAGCCGGGGCAAGCGAGTTGACAATGGGGAAAGTGGAAGGGGCCAATCAAGTCAATTAGCAAGATAGATGCTTCCAATATTATATCTATATATTTTTTGATTGTCCCAAAAAAATTGATCATTTTCCAAATTAATAAAGATTCCATAGGTGTTTTTTCATGTGTTTACACTTTTTGTAATTCTATATTTCCGTCTCCACGTTTAATTCTCTATAAACCTATTTTTCTCTCTTATGGTCCATTTTCTTCCCTTTTGCGATAACCCTTAGCCCAAGTGACTCATAAATGTAACTTAACCCTGCTGGATTACAGAACAACTCTATATACATAATTTTATATACATAAAGCTTCAAAAGAGCATCCTTACAAAAAAAATTACTACAACGTTCAACATAAATACAGCGGAAGTTTTAAAATAGAACATCTAGATCCCCAAAACACGGTTGACACCGTCTTATGTCGCCTTTTTATAAATCCAGCCAACTTCTCTCTCCCTTTCCCCGACATCTCACCCAGTTCGACCTTACCACATGAAACAACACATATAAGAAAAGAGCGCAAATCGCCCAGTAAAGATAACACGAGTATTAATGTGCACAGACGATGCGACAGCCTTGGGAAAAATAATAATCGACCCAACAATATCAATAATCAAGAGTTCAATAAATAGTGCAACATCACCCTAATGGCCAAGCGATATCCTTTTTTTTTCATTAGACTAAGCGGCTTTAAGGCCCAGCAGAACAACATTATCTCCATATTTTTATGAACAGGACTAACCGACTGACAGCCTGACCAACTATGCGAATGAACATTAAATCAGTACATCCAAATTAAACATCAAAGAAATACAAGCCATTAAATCGTTAACATCAAAATAAAATCAAATGCAATGCGGACTCAGATCTGACTGACTGGCCCCGACCAAACATGATAGACTCGACTCGCACGCCATACATCATTTTTACCGGTTATCATATTTTGCAGGCCTTTCTTTCATATAATGTCCCATATTACGAGATGTTTATATCAGTCTCAAGTAATTAGAAGAGACACTAAATACAAGAAGGGTGCTCACGAAGAGTGTTCGTCCCCAACCACGCTACCGCCAAACTACAAGTTACACCAATTGGACGGACTAAGGGTAAATGATTTCACCTTACGTCCTCAATCAATCAATTACACAAGCAAGAATTTCCGGTTCCAAACCAACCAGTGATCCACACTACAACTAAAACTCACACCAACATCACCCACAGCGTGGATCAGTGATAAAATTAACCACAACTCCTCCACAATATTTTTAACTAAAAGGGACATTGGCACAACAACCACCAACATCTCATATCAACCAAGCAACATTAACAATACCACAACACTATCAATGATAGGTATGCTTAGTGAAGTAATTCACATCACACAAGGAACCGCGTTATCTTTACCTGATTGGCTTTTAGCTGACGAGCCAAGCAACCTCAGATTACAACGAGTGGTGTCACCTAATCAAATAAGACCTTGCTCTTCAGGCGCTAATTAAATATAAATACACAATTATTCTACTCCTTTTTTTATCAGTTATTTATAATGTCTTACAACGGCCAGTTACCCCGGCCCGACAGCCGGGTCTTTAACCTAGCCTTGATAAGGCAGGAGTATTAATACTCCTTCATTTAGGTGCACTAACCTCATTCTTCACTTTCCATCACTCAAAACGCTTAATTGTGCGCGTTCCCCGAAATTCAGGGTCGGCATGGTAAAATTACCAAAAGACCCCCTGATGGACGCTACCACTCCAACACCCCAAAACCTCTTCAAAATCACTTTTCTGATGTCATACACCCCGTCCTGGACCAAAACGTCCTTCGAAAAATTTTATAGGGAAAATGACCAAAAACATCCCCGTGTTATGTAAAATTACCAAAATGCTCCCTGGCGGGCATTGCCCTACAAAAATCCTAAAACCACTTCAAATTATATTTTTAAGTGTCTACATTCATTCTTTAGGCTAAAAAGCCCTTCGGAGATTTTTCACTAAAAAATCCCTAACTGATAATGAACGGAGCAATCAGAAGTCGGCTTCGCTAACAAAATACTATCGGCTTTGAAATGTCCCGAAACTTCAAATATTGAAGCATCTCAGCATTTTAAGGTCCTCCTAAAATTTTCACGTGAAACCACGTTAGTTTGCTATTTTTAAATTCACCGCAAAGTTTCACGATAACTGCATCAATTAGCCCATTTTCCAACCTTAGAAAAATCTGAAATTTTTTCACAATATAGATTTCATAAAATTAATTGGAGTCTCTTTTTTGTAGTTTGTCGAAATCTTCCTCGAACTATTTCTAAAATTTCCATCAATGGACTGCATTAAACATTAAAACCTAACTATCTTTAGCGACGATTACGGTCATTATTCATTGAATTTTGTATCAAACACACACAATGATTCACAATCCCACACCTACAGCTTCTTCTTCCTCCGACTGCCGAGCCCCCCACTCCCTCACATCATGAAATTCTCTCCCTCACCCACCTAATTTCACACCTATACATACCCTAATCACACACATAAAATCACACTCAAACACCCACACAGACTATAGCCCTGGTGCTGCCTTCCCCCCTCCCCTCCCCTTCACCATTCACGCACATACCCCTACACACACACACACACACCCACCACATATTTACTGTGTGCAAATTGCTGTGCACACACACACACCCATGGATTTTGTACCTAAACACACACAAACACACTATACACACCCTCACATCACTCCCACACATAGCTTCACACACGCTGGAACACATACCTGCACACACAGCAGCACACCGGCCGCTGTGCTGCTTTCCCCTCCCCTTCCCCACTCACGCACACTGCACGCACAGCAGCAGTAGGGTTTGCTGCTCCCCCCCAACACCAAGCACCAGCCCACGACTACTGCAGTCCCACGCACACAAACACAACACCCCTGCTGTGCACACCATACCTCTCACACAAACAGGTCACACCAACCGTGAATCACCAATTTACAAATTCAAGAGAGAGAGAGGTGTTACCCTTTTTAGGGTTTCTATTACTTTCTTCTTCCTCTTTTCTCTTTCTCCTTCTCCTTCTTTCCCTTCTTCTACCCTTTTCTTCCTCTGTTTCTCTATCAGCAGAGTGGTTCAGTTTCTTTCTTCTTTTTTTTTTCTTTTTTCTGTGTTTAGAACCGTGGAATTGATGGGATTTCATTTCAAAGCCTCAAATTTTATTGTTTGGAACATTAAAAAAAGGAATTGGAATTCATAGGATTTGACTGGATTTGTTTCTATAGTGTGAAATCCGATGAAAAATGGTCGGATTTCATGGGATTTTGATTTACTTGAGTTAAAAGTACTTATTTACCTATCTTACCCGCCCACCCCCCACCCCCAACCCACCATCTTCATTGCCGCTACCGCCACACCGTTTTTACCACCACCACTATTGCCACCACTACCACCACCGGCACCACTAGTACCACCATTACTGTCACCACTACCGCCACCACTACCACCACCGTCGCCATTGCCGCCACCACTACCATTGTCGCTGCCGCCACAACAACCGTTAACACTACCGTCGCCGCCACCACCACCACTACTATAACCATTATAACCATCACCACCACCGCCGCCACTACATCCTTCACCACCACTGCCACCACTACCGCCACCATCAACACCACCAATACTGCCGCAACTACCACCATCACCACCATTATTGCTACCACCACTGCCACCGCCAACACTACTGCCACCACCACCATTATTGACACCACCACCAGTACTGCCATAACTACCACCGTCGCCACTACTACTGCCGCCACCACCGCCACCACTGTTGCCACCACCACCGCCACCAATATTGCCACCACAGCCACCACCACTATCGCCGCCACAGCCACCACCACCATAGCCACCAATAAAGCCACCACCACCACTGTCGCCACCACTACTGTCACCACCACCACCACCATCACCACCACTAATGTCACCACTGCTGCCACCAACACCACCGCCACCACCACTACTGTCACCACCACCGCCACCACCATTACTGTCACCATCGCTACTGTCGCCACCACTATTTTTGCCACCTTCACCATCACTTTCGCCACCGCCGTCGACATCACTACTGCCACCGCCGCCATGCCACCATTATTACCGCCAGCATCACTATTGGCGTCAATTGACGACCACTAGTTACACCTTGTTACACCTCAATACCACAACTACCATCATTACTATCACTTGACCACCCCACCACTTTCACTGTAGATGTTGCTACCCCGTGCAGTGTTGTTGTTGCCACCACCACCACCACCACCACCACCACCACCATGTGGTGGCACTATCACACTTGAAACTACTTACCGGAATTTATATTTCATCGTAAGTCAAAGATATAATTGTCTAAAAATTTATTACCTTTTCATTTTCTCTGTTCTCCAAACACAAAATTAGAATTCCATGATTTGAATTCCCTTTCGTTCCAAACAACAAAAAGTAAATTGAAATCCAAATTCAATTCCAAATCCTAAAAGAATTGGTTCCAAACACACCGTAAGTTCTCACATTTTTTTTCTTATTTAAACGATATGCTTAGTCACTCTTTCATAAGTAGGATGTGGCCAACACTCCATGAATTTTTCCTCCCCCACGACACCTCTCATACCACTAATCCATTCCTAATACTTAATTATCAACAAAATAATTCTACTAATAAAAATAACTCCCCCCCCCCCCAACCCCAAAATAAATCTAATTCACAATTAGATCAATTTAAGGCATTTTTAGGGTATTACACCTTTCTCCCTCTTGGAGTAGAATGAGAAACTCATAAAATATAAATATAAATTATATCATAAATAAGCATGCAAGTTAAAAGTGATCAAATAAAAAGGGACGAAGGGAGTATAATTTAGCCTCACCCCTATTAAAGTAAAAAACACCTTAATCTTTGTAAACCTTGTAAATTAAAAAAAGGTGTTTTGAAATGTTTAGCCATAAACCCGTTGTGATCATTTTTATACGTGGGGTTAGATCCATAATTGTTTTGGTTAAATTCATATTCTCTTATCACTAAAAGATGCATTAGTGAACTTTTAACACTTTAATGAAAAAATACTTAAATTTAGTAAAAAAAGTTGTAGTTTAACCTCACCCATTGAAATGTTAAAAATGCCCTGCTAAAAATGGCATTTTAGCACATTTTATTTTTATGATAATACTCAATCTAATCATCTAAAAAGCCAATATGGTCCTACGTTGATATGTTTGCAGCATATGCAAGAATTAGTAGATGTAATAGATGGTCTATCTTTGAAAAAAAAATATATGTACGGCTTCGTTTGACAAATTATTTTTTTTTGGTCTTCAGTTTTTGAAAAAAAGAAATCAAAGAGCAGCTTAATTTTTTTTATTTAAAAACAAGTAGGTGTTTGATAACCCAGTTCTTATTTTGGTGTTTGATAACCTAGTTTTTATTTTGAATTTTTTTTGTGGTGGTTTGCGGTGGCGGTGGAGGGGCGTAGCGGTGGCCAACGGTGGTGGTGGGCGGCGGTGGCTGCCGGCAGTCGCCGACGACAACCTCCTGTGACTACCGACAAGCCACCGGCGGTGGTCGCCTGAGGTGACCGTCGGCGGTGGGAGGGTGGTGGTGGTGGTTTAAAAAAAAAAAAAAAAACCAAAAGTGAAAAAAAACAAGTTTTTGGAGTTTTTTTTTCTTCTTCAGTTTAAAAACTAGTTTTTAAAATTGGAGAAGGAAAACAAATGGTTACCAAACGCGTTTTTTTTTTCCAATTTTCAAAAACTGAAAAAATAATGAGCGTCAAACGGGGCCTAAGTGTTGACATGGTCTTTTATTTTATTTTAAAGATGAGCAGAGACTTATACGGTGGGGCTTGATCTACACCCGCTTTGGTTAAGTTCATATTTGTTCTTGTCACTAAAGAATGCATTAGTGAACTTTTAATCTTCTTAGTGACAAAAATATTTAAGTTCAGCCAAAAATGTTGTAATTAATTACCAAATTAATCAGATTTCTGATAGGTTTTAAATATATAAATGAATGGAAAATGGAAATCTTAATAACATGATCTTAATGATTATATAAGCATTGCCCTTATGGGATTTAAGCTTGTAAATGACGTGTTTTCAATGTTCATTTATTACGAAAATGGATAAGTGCTAGTTTGTCCTTAAGTTTATAACATTGAGGATGCTAATTGATATGGAAAGAAAATAACATCTAGGAGATCGTGACACGTGTCACGATCTCGTACGATCAGAACTGCTATTTACTTAATGAAGAAGTAGAGAGTAATAAACCTCCCATCTTCCCACTTCTTACCATGATGGCCATAAACCCTGCTTAATAGCAGTAACTGCCCATTAAGAGGTATGACCCTTCATTAGACTGGTAACTAACCACGAAAGAGGGTGAACTCTATAAAAGGGAAAGGAGAAAAGCAATGAGGGGTAAGTAACTTTACCTGAGTTCACACTAAATCCATCTTAAGCATTATCTGACTTAAGCATCGGAGATTTCCCGCCGGAAATCTCTCCGGCGAGTAACCGGTGTTGTCTTTTTGGTGCGCAGGTCTATTGACGAATCAGGTTCCGGATTTCATCCACAACATTTTGGCGCCATCCGTGGGACCGAAATTCGTAGATAGACCATGGCTCAAAATCCTCATCCCCAAATTCCGCAAGATGGCGCACTCGCGTCGAGCTCGTCATCAACACTGCTCCGCGACCTTACTCGTGGTGGAGGTACCTCCCGACCGGCAGATCGTGGGAAAGCAGTAATGGAAACCCCTATAGTCACAGCGGCAGCACTGACAACTGCCATGACCGCGCCCTTTCCCACAAACATTGCCTCAACTCCACAGAACCCGGCTGGTCCATCTGAACCTCCGACTGCCAGAATCACTACGGTTGCTCCTACCAATATCATTCCACCTACTGGCGACCACCAGGCTGATCTACTTGTTGTCATTCAAACGATGCAACGATCCATCGAAAAGTTGCAAGCCGCTATTGAAAACCCACCTTTGCAACTAGAGCCTCCTCGGCCTCTTAAGGCAAAGCCAATAACTGACGCGCAGAGGCAATCCGTCCGTCAGCGATTGACTTTCCATGAAGGACCAAGTCGCCCTAAAGTACGAGACGGGGTACATAATAACCAGCAGGTGATACAATTAGACGATGAATATTCTGATAACGAACGACGCAACCCAAGATCCAAGAGACATGAAGAGAGCTACTGCGAAGCTCAATCCACCAGGAATAATCCCAGTGGTCACCGAGCAGAACGGTATTCCAGCGCTCCAATCATCATTGGACGACCATTCGTAGAAGAAGTTGATCTCTTCCCGGTTCCTTCCAACTTCAAAATGCCTCCATGTGAATCATATGATGGCACAAGAGATCCAATGGAGCACCTGGCTCGTTTTACCTCGGGCATGAACTTGCATTTGGTCCCTGACCAGATCATGTGCAGAGCATTTCCTGTGACGCTGAAAGGAGCCGCGCATGTGTGGTTCCAGCATCTAGCACCGCGCTCCATTTCATGCTGGGCTCAATTAGCTGAATCTTTTCGGAGCAATTTCCTCACAAGCCGTGTGCAAAGGAAGAATTCCTCGGCTCTCTTTCGAATGGTCCAAGGGCCAAAAGAATCATTGAAGTCATATTACGCCCGCTTTAACTCCGAGAAACTTCTCATTGACCATTTGGACCCAGGGGTTACATTCGCAGCAATGGCCAGAGGAGTGCGACCAAACACACCCTTACGATTCTCGTTAAACAAGCGTCCGCCAGAAAACATGACGGACCTCCTTGACAGGGTGGAAAAGTATCTTCGAGCTGAAGAAGATTCGACAACCTCACAACACGAAGAAGTGCACGCTGGGCACAAAAGACAAGATCGTCCCGAAGGGGGAAATTCAAACGACGCCAAGCGCTCGAGGGCAATACTCCCAATACTCCCCAAGTCGTTTACCCCACTCAATACTCCACGGGGGCACATCCTCAATCAGATCAAGAGCCAAAGCATCCTCAAATGGCCGAAACCTATGAGAGGACCGGCCGACAAAAGAGACTCCCAGCTGTATTGTCATTTCCATAAAGACCACGGGCATACAACCGATGAATGCAAGGTGCTTCAGCGTGAGATTGAAAACCTCATAGCCAAAGGACATCTCAAACAGTTCATCAAGGCCAATGATCGACAGCAAAATGGAAAAAAATATCAGCGGAGAGCAGAGGAGACGTTACCGAAAGATCCTCCAGTGATAAACACCATTTCCGGAGGACCGAGCGCTGGAGGACTATCTGGCTCTTCCCGAAAAGCCTACGCACGGCAAGTTAATCTAACTCAAGGACCAACCAAGCGGCCAAGATCATCCACTTCTTTGGAGTTCAATGACACAGATCTCGACGGAATAAGTCTGCCGCACAATGATGCCTTAGTCATCACTCTGTGCATAGATGCTTTCCAAGTTAAACGCATGTTGGTCGACACAGGGAGTTCAGCCGATATTATCTTCGAAGATGCGTTTAATCAGATGGGAATTTCTGATGATAGGGTAAAGCCAATATCTTCTCCTTTATATGGCTTTACAGGCGCCTCCGCCCCAGTGAAAGGAATTGCTTCTCTCACTGTCGTCGTTGGGGAAGCACCCCAACAGGCAGTTCATACACTTGATTTCCTCATTGCCAAGGTCAAATCGTCGTATAACGGGATTTTGGGCCGCACAGGCCTTAACAAGCTACAGGCAGTAGCTTCGACCTACCACCTTGTCATGAAATTCCCCACCCCAGCAGGAGTTGGTTTCGTAAAAGGCGATCAGACCCTTGCTCGAAGATGCTACATAGCCTCTTGCAGAGTTGAAGAAACCCTATCGATTGATGATCAGCGCGATGAGAAGAAGGTAAGGCGCGCGGAGCCTGTGGAAGCTCTTATCTCAATACCGCTCGTAGAAGGAGATAATGAATGATACGTAAGGATTGGCTCTATGGTAGAGCCAACAATTCGAGAGCAGTTGATCTCTTTCCTTCGTTCCAACATGGACCTCTTCGCGTGGAGCGTGGCCGACATGCCAGGTATAGACCCATCTGTAATCACACATCGGCTTTCAGTCAATCCCGTATGCAAGCCCGTTAAGCAAAAGAAGCGACCCTTCGCACCAGAGCGGCAAGTGATAATCAAGAAGGAAGTTGATAAACTCCTGGATGCTAACTTCATCCAAGAAATCGACTACCCCGACTGGGTAGCCAACGTTGTCATGGTACCAAAGGGTGAAACGGGCAAGTGGAGGATTTGTATTGACTACACCGATTTGAACAAAGCTTGCCCGAAAGATAGCTATCTGCTGCCGCGTATCGACACACTGATCGATGCCACGTCGGGTCATCAACTCCTCAGCTTCATGGATGCATTCTCCGGCTACAACCAGATTCGTATGCACGAAGACGACATAGCCAAGACAGCTTTCGTCACAGATCAAGGCCTATTCTGTTATAAAGTCATGCCATTCGGCTTGAAAAACGCAGGTGCTACTTATCAAAGGTTAGTCGACAAAATCTTTAAACCCCTCATAGGAAAAAGCATGGAAGTTTACGTAGACGACATGCTCGTCAAAAGCCTTCGAGCTGAAGAGCACATAGTCGACCTTCAACAATGCTTTAATCTCCTTCGAGAATTTCGCATGCGCCTTAATCCCACTAAGTGCGCCTTTGGGGTATCGTCTGGCAAATTTCTCGGGTTCATGGTCTCAGAAAGGGGAATTGAAGCTAATCCTGAGAAAATCAAAGCCATCCAGGAAATGATGGCACCAAGGCGTGTCAAGGAAATACAGATCCTAACAGGACGAATCGCTGCCCTTAGCAGATTCCTCTCCAGATCAGCCGAACGCTGTTTGCCATTCTTCAAGGCATTGAAGAACATAAAAAATTTCGAGTGGACGGCTGAGTGTCAAACATCCTTTGACACATTGAAGGAATACCTAGCATCGCCACCACTTCTCTCCAAACCTGTCATAGGAGAAGACCTCTTCCTCTACTTGGCCGTTGCTGAGTCTGCGGTCAGCGCAGTCCTAATCAGAGAACAAGATGGACAACAGCTCCCCGTTTACTATGTGAGCAAAGTCCTTCAGGGAGCCGAGCAGAGGTATCCCAATGCAGAAAAGTTGGCATTTGCCTTGCTAAACGCTGCTAGAAAGCTTCGACCGTATTTTCAGTCTCACACAATCATTGTGCTCACCGACAAACCGCTTAGGCGGATATTACACAAGCCAGACCTTTCTGGTCGCCTCGTTCCCTGGTCGGTCGAGTTAGGTGAGTTCGACATATGCTATAAACCTCGACCCTCAATCAAAGGGCAGGCCCTGGCCGATTTCATAGTCGAGTGCACACTTCCTATTGAAGTCGAAGAGCCTCTCCTTGGGGAAGAAAAACCTCTCCTCCCCAACCAAACTGAGCTGTTTACATGGACGCTCTATGTTGATGGATCGTCAAACGCAAGCGAGAGTGGAGCTGGTTTAATCCTCAACGAACCCGATGGCTTAACCGTAGAATATGCTCTTCGCTTCGATTTCCAGGCTTCCAACAATGAAGCAGAATATGAAGCTTTGGTAGCAGGCATGCATCTGGCATGTGCAATGCGCGCATCATCTCTCCATGCTTTCAGTGACTCGGCACTCGTTGTGAAGCAGATCCTTGAGAATATGAAGCAAGAGACCCAAAAATGGCCGATTACCTGCGTAAAGCAAAAGAGATTGCGAATACATTCGCCCTATTCAGAATTACGCAAATTCGCAGAGAAGACAATACGTCTGCAGACGCACTCTCAAGGTTGGCCTCTCTCGATCCCTCAGGATTCGGTCGCACAATCCATCTGGAACTCTTGCATGAACCGAGCATCACTGCCAAGGACATTATGCAGATCGAGCATGAACCATCATGGATTGATCCCATCAAGGCCAACCTTCGGGACGGCACATTACTTGCCGACCGGAAGCAAGCCAGGAACATAATCCACCGCTCGGCTCGATACGCCATTGTGGAAGATGTGTTATACAAACGATCTTTTACTCTTCCTTACCTTCATTGTCTCACCGCGACTGAATCCGACTATGCCCTACGGGAAGTTCACGAAGGGATATGCGGACAACACTTGTGAGGACGTGCTCTAGCGCACAAAATTCTCCGCCAAGGGTATTACTGGGCGACCATGCACCGTGATGCCTTGGACTATACGAAGAAATGCGATGCTTGCCAACGTTTCTCCTCGGTCCCTAGGCAGCCACCAAGTCCCTTATCATCGATAAGCAGCCCCATACCATTTGCAATGTGGGGAATGGACATCATGGGCCCTTTCCCTCCGGCTACGGCTCAACGACGATTTGTAATTGTAGCCATAGACTACTTCAAAAAATGGGTGGAAGCTGAGGCCCTAGCTACAATATCTGAAAAGAAATGTGAAGATTTCTTTTGGCGTGCCGTGGTTTGTCGCTTTGGAATTCCGCGCGTGCTCATCACTGACAATGGAAAACAGTTCGACAGCGCCACCTTTCGAACGTTTTGTTCCAACTTAAGCATTGAGCAGCGCTTCACTTCTGTGGCACACCCACAAACGAATGGACAAACTGAAGTTACGAATCGTACCCTTCTTCAAGGTTTAAAGAAGAAGTTGGACGGCGCGAAAGGACTATGGGTAGACGAATTACCCAAAATCCTCTGGGCTTATAATACGACGACGAGGACCTCTACGGGTGAGACCCCCTTCAGTTTATCATTTGGAACAGACGCCATCATCCCCGTTGAGATAGGGTTGCCGTCCCTTCGGCTAACAACTAACGACCCTGTCCAGAATGAAGAGGATCTCCGAGCTAACCTTGACCTCCTTGACGAGCGTCGTGAGGAAGCGGCAGTACGCCTTGCAGCCTACAAGCATCGAGTATCCAGATTTTATGACAAGCGAGTCAGACATCGCACATTCCGAGTAGGAGACCTCGTCTTATGCCGTATCGAGGCTTCAGCTCCGCGGGAAGCAGTTGGCAAGTTAGCACCAAACTGGGAAGGTCCTTATAAAGTGGTCAAGCTAGCAGGCCCGGGTGCCTATCACTTAGAACACATCGATGGAAGGGCCATACCACGGACGTGGAATGCAACTAACCTAAGGCGCTATTATGCATGAGCAAGACCGAAGGGGCCCCTGCACCTGCACCTGCACCTCTTTGTTTTCATTCATTCACTAGGATCTTGCTCATGCTCGGGATTGTTTCTTTTTTCTTAGGACTCTACAGCTTTATACAGCCTAGTAGTCTTTAGTTTATTTTTTCAGAATCAGCTCTACGGCTTCGTGCAGCCTAGCAGCCCAAAGTTTCTTTTCATTAATGTATCCTCATTCGTCAGAAATGGAGAAAGATTTCACATATTTATTTTGCAAGGCAAGAATGCCAAAATAGAACTTCAAAGAGTCAAATGTCTTACACATTAAAAGCCCTGAAGCAGCAAAATGAAACTCAAAAGATGCTACAAGGACTAAACTCTAGTAAACAAAGCAAAAATCTATTCTAATCATCCTGCTCCGCAACGTCTCTGGGTACTTCAACCTCTTGGGAGCGACCTCCAGCCTGCGGCAATGGCGGCCTTGAAGCAGTCACAGACGCTGACCCCGAAGCTCCTACACTGCGACTGGCAGAAGGACTTGTGAGCGCACGGGAGCTGGCAGCTCTCTTGCGTTCAAGCTCTTCGGCCCGACGCTCGATCTCTGAAGCAACCTCTCGGGCGAACTTGTGCTCGTAAATACTCAGGTCAAGCTCAGGATGATCCTTGCAAACATCATCTTTGCATTCGTTATAGCCGTGCACAAGCGCCCCTTTGGAATCACGAAGACGCTGATCTAAGAAAACCTTAGACCTCTTAAACAGTTGCACAGCTTGAAACCTCGCCGTGGACCTCTCGGCCTCCAAATCCGCGATCCGAGTAATCTGCCCGGCATTAGACAGTTCCAGACGCTCAACCTTCCTGCTCAAGTCTTCAACTTTCTTCTCTGCCTCCCTGCGAAAGTTGTTCTCAATCATCACTTTCTTCTTCTCCTAGTCCAAAACCTTATCTGCAGCAATCAACTTCTCGGCGCCGATCTGCACTTGCGCCATAGCCTATACAACAAAGAGTTAGAATAAAATAACAAAACTCTCAAAAAAAGAAGGAAGAGAAGAAGTAAACCTGCGACATTAGCTGGACCATCCCATTGGCCGTCTCCGTGACGCCATAACCTGACAGCGTCTTCCTATCCATGGGAATAATTGCATGGCTAGACCAATCCCATGCCGTGCGAGGAGACTTAAACACAGACTCACCAATGGACACCCCCCAGGCAGGACGATGCAGAGTATCAGGACGAACAGAAGATGACGTAGCTCTACTCCCAGCCTTACTAGAAACTTTTCATTTCTTAGAAGTCTCATTGCCATTGTCCACTGAACTCAAGCCCAAGATAAATTGTTCGGTTTGAGTATCCGTCGCCATCGGCTGACCCCCAGAAACCAAAGCACCAAAGTCCAAGGCTTGCATCTCCTCCTCCTCCTCCTCGACTCCATGAATCGAAGCTAGCTCATCGGGGATTATATCCCGCAAAACTCCTTGGGCGTTGAACAATGGTTGATCTCCTTGCGCTTGTGACGACATGTTTTCTGCACATAAAACACAAGTAAGATTACCATTCATGATTAGACAAACTTAAGGTTTGGTAAGAGCTTTACCAGGATCATTTTCGCCCTCTTCCTCTTCCTCTTCATCTTCCTCGTCAACAAGATCTTGGGGCTCAAGAGGATAGATGATACCACATTCGCGAAGCTGATCATTACTCAAAGGATACCTGGACTCTAAAGGCTCGGCCCCCTTAAGCTTCCCAATGTGTTCAAGGTCAGTCTCCGTTAGATCCGTTTCTTTTAATTTGTTACAGGCTTTAGTCTCGCACTCAGGGAGCCATACATTATTGACTACCCTCCTTTGAGACTTAGGCAATCTAACAAACAAATATCTTTCCTTCCAATGGTGATTTGATGACGGTGGATGCGAAAATAGATTGGCTTCGGCCTTCGAGCGCCGACTCAAAAAGTGCCAACCTACCTGCTTTGTTATCGCACAGATGGTAAAAAACCATCTGAACACACGAACCCTAGGGTTTAAACCTAGCTTATGGCACTGATATATAAAGAAACTCATGAAACGCCATGCATGAGGAGAAAATTGGCCGGGTGAGAGGCCATAGACTCTCAAAACCCTGATGAAGAAAGGATGAAGGGGAACCCTAAAACCATTGATGAACATATCCTAATAAACTCCAACCTCGTCTAAAGTAGTCATGTTGGCTGATTCATTCTCATCGGGGAGCCTGAGTCTTATAGTCGGCGGAATATCGCAGCGCTCACGGAGAAGCTTCAAATCATAACTACTTAGCCTGCTTCTAAGAGTATGCGCGTCAAAGGGCTTAGGAGACTGAGCACTCTCCTGTAAAACTTCCCTAGCAGGGATTCCTCTTGACTCTTGGAAAGGAACTAAGGGAACTCCGGTTTCTAAAAATAAAGGATCAAACGTAGGCTCTATCCTAACGCCTTGAACGTTAGGCTCAAAAACACTTTCTTCATCAAAGTTGGACATAATTTCAGATCAAAGCAAGAGATTTCAAAAGAAAATTTGAAAACAAGTTTGAAGCTTACTTGAAAGAGAAGAACCTTCGAACACTTTGGATAATCTCCTTTGAACAAAGCCTCCAAACAACTTCACCCTCTCTCAACAACACTTGAAGAAATGAGAAGTTATGAAAGGAGTAAAAGGTTTTCCCCCTTATATAGAAACGAGTATGTCATCCAACGGGTGAGATCTCATGACAGTTGGCTTACCCCAGACACGTGGCAAGATCCAGTGATATAATTGGGGGGCAAAATTACCTAATTACCCCACAACTATGACTACAACATAGCCGAATAGATGAACTACTTTGGTCCTAGCCTCTACTCGGCAAGACCGAGTAGACGAGCACCATAACACGCCTCTATTCGGCCACGCCGAGTAGACGAGCAAATGGATACGCCTCTACTCGGCAAGACCGAGTAGACGAGCACCATAACACGCCTCTATTCGGCCACGCCGAGTAGACGAGCAAATGGATACGCCTCTACTCGGCAAGACCGAGTAGACGAGCACCATAACACGCCTCTATTCGGCCACGCCGAGTAGACGAGCAAATGGATACGCCTCTACTCGGCAAGACCGAGTAGACGAGCACCATAACACGCCTCTATTCGGCCACGCCGAGTAGACGAGCAAATGGATACGCCTCTACTCGGCAAGACCGAGTAGACGAGCACCATAACACGCCTCTATTCGGCCACGCCGAGTAGACGAGCACCATAACACGCCTCTATTCGGCCACGCCGAGTAGACGACCTCCTTGGCACGTCTCCACTCGGCCAAGCCGAGTAGACGACCTCCTTGGCACGTCTCCACTCGGCCAAGCCGAGTAGACGACCTCCTTGGCACGTCTCCACTCGGCCAAGCCGAGTAGACGACCTCCTTGGCACGTCTCTACTCGGCCAAGCCGAGTAGACGACCTCCTTTGCAGGTCTCCACTCGGCCAAGCCGAGTAGACGACCTCCTTGGCACGTCTCTACTCGGCCAAGCCGAGTAGACGACCTCCTTTACAGGTCTCCACTCGGCCAAGCCGAGTAGACGATCTCCATGAGATGTCTCTACTCGGCCAAGCCGAGTAGACGACCTCCTTTACAGGTCTCCACTCGGCCAAGCCGAGTAGACGACCTCCTTGGCACGTCTCTACTCGGCCAAGCCGAGTAGACGAGCAGATGGCACGTCTCCACTCGGCCAAGCCGAGTAGACGACCTCCTTAGCATGTCTCCACTCGGCCAGGCCGAGTAGACGGCCTCCTTGATATTTTTCTATTCGGCCAGGCCGAACAGGATAGACGGTTGTCTTTCCCTTGCTAAAACCAAGCCAAGGAGGCGAATTTCTAATGGAAAGAACTATAGTGATGCTATAATTCCATATCCTCCGAAAAAGAATATGGAATGGGGGCAAATGATATGGAAAGAAAATAACATCTAGGTCTCGTACGATCAGAACTGCTATTTACTTAATGAAGAAGTAGAGAGTAATAAACCTCCCATCTTCCCACTTCTTACCATGATGGCCATAAACCCTGCTTAATAGCAGTAACTGCCCATTAAGAGGTATGACCCTTCATTAGACTGGTAACTAACCACGAAAGAGGGTGAACTCTATAAAAGGGAAATGAGAAAAGCAATGAGGGGTAAGTAACTTTATCTGAGTTCACACTAAATCCATCTTAAGCATTATCTGACTTAAGCATCGGAGATTTCCCGCCGGAAATCTCTCCGGCGAGTAACCGGTGTTGTCTTTTTGGTGCGCAGGTCTATTGACGAATCAGGTTTTGGATTTCATCCACAACAATAATGAACTTAAAAAATTTATAGTCTTTGCTCAGCTCCATCTTATTAAGTATTAGCTATTTAAAAAAGTTCTTAAAAGTTTTTGTTAATAAGATGCAAATAAAACTCACTAACAATTTCAAGTTAAGGATAACTTGATTCAATACAAGTTGTTTGTCTCTAAAAAATTGTAACTTGGCTGTTTGCAAGTTTTTTGTGTTTGTAAAGGATGAATTTATTGAATGTTTAACTTCTTTAATCACAAAAAGTTAAAATTTAACTACAAATGTTGCAAGTAAGCCTCATCCTTTCAAAAAACAAATTCACCCTTTATTTTTGTAAACATTTTAAAATTAGAAAAAAATTTGTTTTGCCCTTTAACCTATTGGGATCATTTTGATACAGTGGAGCTAGGTCCACCCCCATTTTAATTAAACTCATACTTTTGTAACTAAAAGAGACATTAGTGAACTTTTAACCCTTTAGAGATAAAATATTTAATTTAACCAAAAACATTGTAAGTTAGCCTAACCCTTTCAAAAGTCAAAAGTATTCTTAATGTTTGTGAATCTTTTTATTTTAAAAAGGATATTCTAAAGAAAAAATGTTTAGCCTTTTAACTTGCTAGGATTATTTTTATACAGTGGGACATGATTCCACTCGTTTTGGTTAAACTCATACTCTTTTTCACTATAAGATACATTAATGAACTTTTAACCTCTTTAGTAACAAAAAAATTATTTAGCCAAAAAGAATGTAATCTAGCCTCACTCTTTTAAAAGTAAAAAAAAAACTCCCTCAATTATTATAAATCTTTTAAATTTAAGAAATATATTTTAAGGAAATAATGTTTAGCCGTATAACCCTTCGCATATCAAAACTTAAAAGTTTTCAAGCTGAAAAAAATAATTAATAATTCGAGCTCAAAAAGATTGGAGTCTTTGTCAATTTGGTTTAAGCTAATCTTATCACTCTCATGAAAAAAACAATAACCATATCAGGAATACGTTATCACGCAAATATATGATATTTTGAGTTACAGTGGAACAAATTATGGCCATGTGAAGAACATGTTATTATGCATACAAAGTAACTTTAATATAAACTTACCGGTATTTATTTTCCATGAACCCAAATTATAATTAGAGCAAAATAGTTCGATCTAATGATTCTTAAAAGTCATGATTATGCATTTTTTTAAAAAATTAGAAAAAAAAGATTAGTCATTTAACCCCATTCATATATATATATTTTTTTGGGTGCAAACCATTCGTACTTTATATATGTGTAGAAATAAATATAGATATAGATAAAAATACTTTTGAGTTAGATACTAGACCTTATCATGGTATCAAAACTAGGCTCACTACGTACTTTACTTTCTATTCACGTCCTTATAACCGAGGCGGAATATAACTTTACACTTGTAAAGGTCTCTTGCGTCACGTTTGTTTCTTTCGAGTTTTCTCTTTCTCGTGGATTCCTGATCAATTTATCTAGTGACTGGGATATGAGGTCTACTTTGAGGGTTTGATGTGTTAAACCCCTTTGGCGTAGTCCATTGCATTATGGTATCTTAGCAGATTGTCAATCGCAGTGTTGGAAGCGAATTTTGAAAGGAATTGCCCTATCAATCTAATAAATTCCATGTTGGCGGACTAGCAAAATTCCAAGATCCATATAATAATAAAATAACAAAGAAGATAAAAGGCCGAATTGAGAAAAGCATTTTAGTCCCAAAATGCACCAAGAACATTTCTTTTCTTTTATTAACAAAAAAAAGATCAAGACTCCTAGCATCACAGTCTGAAAATAAGTAAATAAATTTTGTACCGATGAAAAATCACTATACCACATCAACTTTTAGCGACAAGGTTCCTATCAACGTGCATCTATCAGTAAACCGGTACTTTTGGTGTCGATTGTAAGCTGTTAAAGAATATACTAGATTTCGCACCAAGCAATAAAGAAGAGAATCGAAAACAATAACAGAAAATAGAGGCACATAAGACATAAGATTTACGTGGTTCAACAAAAGCCTACTATACGGTGGTAGCAGTGATTTCACTATATTTGTCAATAAAGATTAATGATCTTTGTCTCTCTCAACAAACCCTCTCAAACAATGACTCTTCGCTCTTTACCTTAAAACACGGTACAAGACGAATTATATATACTTAGATATAAGTCGTAACCTTATCTCAATAAGTGATGTGGGACAAGGCGACTTATATACTTAGGGCCAAGTCGCAACCGTCTATAAATAACCGATACGGGACACCCACACATTAATCTATTTTTTGGGTTTTTATCCAAGACAAACTATCACAAATCTCCACCTTGGCCTGGATAAAACAAGCCAAAAAAAACTTGAAAATACGATATGCTGCTACCACACCTGCTCCCTATGGCTGCACCATAAATACTACTGATAGCAATCAAATCTGAGCAATGCTTAAACTTGATCTCTGGAATATGCTTTCATCATGTTCGCGGGAGTTTCAACAGTGGAAATATTCTCTACCATAACAGTACCCTGAGAAACCATATCCCGAATAAAATGAAAGCTGACATCAATGTGCTTGGTCCGCTCATGGAACATCTAATTTCTGGTCAAATATATGGCACTTTGGCTGTCGCATTAAATAATGCTGACTCTTGCTTCAACCCCAGATCACTAACCAAGCTCTTCAACCAAATAGCTTCCTTCTATGCTTCGGGCGTCGCTATGTATTTAGCTTCTGTAGTAGACAAGGCAACAATAGTCTGTAGAGTAGCCTTCCAATTGATCACACAGTTCAAAAAAGTGAAGATATATCCAGTCAAAGATCTCCTCCTATGAATACAAGAATTGAGGCCTTTAGCGACCGCCTTTTTTGGCGGTCTCTAAATCACAATTTAGTGACCGCTTTAGCGACTATCATTATGAGCGGCCACTAAGTCTAGAAAAAACAATGGCGGGGTCAACCAAAAAGATGGTGCCTATTTTAGCGACTGCCTTAAATGACCGAAAAAGCGGTCGCTAATTGTGGACCGTATTTAGCGATCTAACTTTAGCACCGCTAGTTTGGTCACTAAAGGCGGCCGCTTAAAATCTTGCCGAAGCCCTAATCTCTCTCTCTTTCTTCTCCCTTGACGAACTGCCGGCAAGCCACCTACAACCACTTCACCATGAATCCTTCCCTGTCGGCAAGCCCACTTCGCCGCGAACTTGTCAGCAAGCCCAGCTCGGCCACCCCGCCGCCCCGCTGCTGCAACTGTTGCCGGCCACCGCCAAGCCCACTGTTGCCACGGTAAGTCAATTCCTGCCTTGTTTCTCTTGTTTGGCCATACTGCATCTGCATGGATAATTGGATATCCATCAGTTCGAGGTCTGGACTTGGCTGCTGTTAGGTACTGAGTTGAATCAAAAAAGGAGAAAAATCATATGAATGCTTAAGCCCTAGGTTACTTTACTGAGTTGATAGTTTAATTTGAATGAGCTCGGACTTTCTCCAAGAGGAGAAAAATCATATGAATTGCTGAGTTGATAGTTTAATTACGACTCCATGAGCTTGTTGGGGTTAGGATTTAACCTATCTAACACTGCTTCATTTTGGGCTTTTCAGTAGTTGCTTGCTCACCTTTAATTTGGATAGTGATTCACTGTCACTTGCACTCTAGGTTCTGTTAATAATGATCTTGTCATGATAAGAATCCTTGGAAGGGACTAATTTGATACCACCTTAAATTTTGCTGCTTTGCACCAGATTAGCGGCAAAGTTCTTCCTTCTTAGCATAGGTGCATATTTAGCATTTCCCCTATTTGTGATTGATGATAGCAGTGGAAAGTGGAAAGGCAATCCTTTTTGATGATTTTCGTTTGCAATTGTATGCGATATGGATGGCTTTTAGTCTCATTTGTGAACTTGAACATCTGGCATTCAGTGTTGTATAGCAGCATTTTTATGTTGTTATGCTTTGTTTTTCGCCTTAGTGTTCTCTTTTTTGCTGGATGTGCAATTCATGGTACTACAGCCTTTTTCTTCTTGGAGTCCATGCCAATTGTTCAAATGTTTAGCATTTTTTCAAATAACCTATATTACGTGAACTCGGTACGAATGTCTGAGTCGGATACATGTCCAAGTGTCCAAAAGGATTATATTGGCCAAAGGAATGAGAGAGGCAAAGCCATTCTTCGTGTTTTGACTACAAGGGTAGTCTTAAGAAATTTACACTTACACATCCAATAATCTGAGGCTTTGTCGATTATAATTCAGGATATAAGTATGATATTTAAGAGGCCCATTTCTATGACGCAGGAGGTAAATAGTATGATATTTACTTTATATAGTTATTTAGGTTATGTATAAACAATTCATGATATAAATCTATGAGCAGTAGTGATCAAGAAAAAGGTTGGTGTTTGAATGCCTTACTAGTGAGTTATGAAGACTGAGTCAGTAATTGAACTTGTCTACTTCAAGTTGCCCTTTATTAAGTCTAATATTCACATATGTGCCATTAAGTAATGGCTTACCAAATCTTTATCTAATTAGTCATTTGTAACACTTTACACTAGCAAGTGATATATCTTTGTAATGACCATAAAATCCAGAGCATTAACACCCCAAACTTCCGGATCGTTAAAACACTCACTCAATCAGCCTTAATTAGCCCTGATTAACTCGAATTAGCCATGATTAGCCTAATCAATCCTAATTAGCCTTAATTAACACTGATTAACCCTAATTCAATGATAATTAAACTCTAATTAACACTAATTAACCTCAATTGAACTCAGTTTACTCTAATAACCCTAATTAGTCCTAACTAGGCCCAATATTATCTATGTTTGGGCCTTAATAAGCCATAACAAACACTAATTAATCCTAATTAACTCTTAATTAAAATGTAATTAACTCTTATTAACTCTAATTAAACCAATTAACTATAAATTACCCCAAATAGCTCGAATTAACCATGATTAGCCTGATCAGGCCTATTAGCCCTAATTAACACAGATTAACCCTAATTCAATGATAATTAAACTCTAATTAACACTAATTTACCCCAATTCAACTCAGTTTACTCTAATAATCCTAATTTGTCCTAACTAAGCCTAATATTATCTCCGTTAGGGCCTTAATTAACCCTAATTAGCCCTAATCAACACTGATTAATCCTAATTAACCTTAATTAATGCCTAATTGATGGTTATTAACTCTAATAAAACGAATTAACTATAAATTACCCCTGATATAACATAAATATAACTCCCATAATTGGGGAATACCCGACATTCCCAGCCAAACTGGAAGATCAATAATTATCTTATCAGAGATCGTGACGGGATCCTCAAGGATCCTAACGCGATCCTAACACATCTGGCCCACGGCCCAGTCCTACTAGGACTCTCCTCCTACAGCTATATAAAGGGGTCTACCCCCCAGGTATAAGGACAATTACATAATTCATGCTTTTTCAGAGTTATTATTATGTAGTTGCGCTCTAACTTAGGCATCAGAGAGTTCTCCGTTGGGAACCCCACCCGGCGGTCACTCGTTTTCTATCTTACAGGTCATCGGTTCGGGCTTTGAAATTTGCGCGGAGCATATTTTTAGCAGCAACAGATTGGCGCCATCCATGGGACCCGCCAGCCTAACCAATCGACCTCAAGAAAATTCAAACACTCATTTTGCAAGCAACGGCGGCAGCGCGTCAGAACCGCCGCCACCGCCGAAGGTCTCAAAACCCTAAACTACAGCGGCACCACCACCGTCAACAGTACTTACATGGGCAGCCCCACGCCCGCACAACCATAACCCTACCGGTGTCGTCACCAATGGGATTGACGGTACTACCATCATCAAACGGTCTTACCGCAGTCTGCCGTAACGCCGACAACAGTTTGCCGCCGTCGCGGGTGTCAGATTGTCCTCGCAATAAAAAAAAAATTAGAATAGAACAAGCTGCTGCCGACAGTCTAAGCCACCGATGGTCCCGCCGTTATCAAATGGTTCCACTACTGTTAAACGGTCGGAAAAAGGGAAGAAGAAGATAGCCTGTCCATCCACAGGCCACCAAGAGCAACCCCCACGGCAACATAGCCACTGTGGGGCTACCGTTACCGCAACGGTGTTGCTGCCGCCCCCATGTTAAAGACCCATTCCATCAGCGATCATGACCGACGCCTATACCTGTGGCCGCCACAGTCCTGATCAGACCACACACCGCCGGTAGCAATAATCCAACAAAAAAAAAGAGAGAGAGAAGACCACACTCCGGCCATGCACACGCCACCGGAGTCGCCGGAATCAACATCACAAGATAACCCAGAAGGGAAGATGTTCAAAACCCGCAAAGACAAGTAGCGTCGCCAGTGCGCCACCACGTAACCACCTCTCTATTGCGCCACCTCACTTTCGGTCAAAAGAGAGAAAAGGAGGAACGCCGGGTCTATAGCACAGACACCACCGACGTCACGCTTTCCACCACCATCGGCCGCATAGCCACCGTGGAGGAGCACGCTCGCCACAACATCACCTCATCGTCGTGGCCTTGCTCTGGTCAGTCGCAACCAAACGGCGGCCAAATCGTCGTTCAAAACCACCGGCGCCACCCCATCACCGCACCATTGCCACCTCGCTCCGGTCAGTCGTAACCCACTGCGGCCATCTTACCGTCCGCAACCACGGCAAGCCCTGCGGGAAAACACTGGCGCCACAGCCTATTCGTTGCCACCGCTTCCTCAAGATGCACGCCACCGCGATGGGTGGCACTATCACTATCTCACCCTTGCGGCCACCAATTGCCAGATCTGCTTCATGTCCATATCCATTGCCTGCAATGCACGCCGGCTCAATGCCGTTCCACGGTCACCGACCAAATGTGCGAAGATCGGGGATGGCGAATTTGCTGGTGGCCATGGTCATCGTTGAAGGGACTGCCTCACTGTCGCTCTATCGTCGCCGTTGGTCCACCATCGGAGAGCATCGCGCCGTCGCCTCAACAAGCTATTTTTCTCTCGGTTAAAGAGAAAGTGGAGCAGACCCAATAAGGTTTTACCCCCACAAAAAGGCATATTTGTATTTTGGACCCACGAGGTTTCCTTTATTTTGCACATGCCACACCTTTTAAAAGCATTAAGGTTTTAACCTGCGCCAAAAGCATATTTATGTTTAAAACCCAGATGGTCTTATTTATTTTACTTAGGCCACATGTTTTCTAAAGCATTAAGCTTTTAAAAGAAAGGACCAATTTAAATTTGAGACTCCCAAGGTCTCGTCTATTTAACATGTGCATTACATTTTAATATATATATATATATATATATATATATATATATATATATATATATGCACGCCGCGTCAATAAAAATAAAGCGGCTTTAGGCGCTAGCAAGCCTCCCAAAGGCTGCTTTCAGTGCACTTCAATGTTACCTAGACCTACGTTCCTTTCTGGTCTAACATTATTTAGCTGCGCCAATTAGTGCAAGAACGTCACAAGTTGGGGCTTCCGACTGCTATGACGTTTTAAGCTCAAACACCCTGTCGTTTAGCCGACAAATCCTTAATAGGGCCACGGTGACTGAACACTGCTCTTAATTCTATGTTAAAAACATAGTTACATTTTTATATGCTTTATTGCTTCAGAGGCTGTTTTTTCAGTCATGTCCTTTTATTTCTTTCAAGGGTTTAAACTATGCCTGCGAGCATCAACAGTGACGTATAAACCACTTCATAAGCAAAGAACAAATTCACAGTACCCTACGACTTGAAGTCGTGTTTAGGGTTTCTGCTGCAACATCTTCTCGACTCGGCATTTCTTATCATCTTGTGATCTATCCGGTCATACAGTGACCGACTATGAAAGGTCAAATGTTCACACTAGTGCATGCTACCAACGCATCTGTATATCGATAAACTGCAGCAACTTCTCTACCGATCATCAGTGACATCTTGCTCAGACGGACTCTGCATCCTCTAGCTCTACATGCTCGTCCAGTCAAGCAGGTAGATATGGTCTTCTAAATTGCTCCCACAAGGTCTTCTTGCGACCAATCCTACATAAAGGCTGAAAAGCTGTCTTTATATATCTACGCCTTCTCAAAGGCGGGGGGTTTCATATCTTATGATATCAGCAATATTACAGACCTAATGCCCTGCGCCCTCTCAGACAGGGGGACTTCATAGCATCGGGCATTTACGGGCCCAATGGCCCGCGCCTTCTTATTTAGCGCCGCGACAACAAGTACTTGTTGCTTCAATCGAAACCCTCGAGGGTATTTTTATGAGCTTTAAGCTCCATCCGCCCCCAAGGGCGCGTACGAAGAGAACTTTAAGTTCCGTCAAACCCCCGAGGGTATTTTTATGAGCTCTACACTCTATCCGCCACCGAGGGCGCGTACGACGAGAACTCTAAGTTCCGTCAGACCCCCGAGGGTATCATCGTGAGCTTTGAGTTCCATCCGCCCTCGAGGGCGCGTACGACGAGAACTCTAAGTTCTGTCAAACTCTCAAGGGTATTTTATGAGCTCTACGCTCTATCCGCCCCCGAGGGCGCGTACGACGAGAACTCTAAGTTTCGTCAGACCCCCGAGGGTATGATCGTGAGCTTTGAGCTCCATCCGGCCCCGAGGGCATGTAAGACGAGAACTCTAAGTTCCGTTAGACCCTCGAGGGTATCATCGTGAGCTTTGAGCTCCATCCGCCCTCGAGGGCGCATACGATGAGAACTCTAAGTTCCGTCAAACCCTCAAGGGTATTTTTATGAGCTTTACGCTATATCCGCCCTCGAGGGTGCGTACGACAAGAACTCTAAGTTCTGTCAGACCCCCGAGGGTATTATCGTGAGCTTTGAGCTCTATCCGCCCCCGAGGGTGTGTAAGACGAGAACTTTAAGTTCTGTCAGACCCCTGAGGGTATTTTCATGAGCTTTGCGCTCTATCCGCCCTCGAGGGCACGTACAATGAGAACTTTAAGTTTCGTCAAACCCCCCCGAGGGTATTTTTATGAGCTTTGCACTCCATCCTCCCTCGAGGGCGAGTAAGACGAGAACTCTAAGTTCCGTCAAACCCTCAAGGGTATTTACATGAGCTTCATGGTCCATCAGCCCTCAAGGGAACTTATCAGAACTCTAAGTTTCGTCAAACTCTCGAGGGTATTTTTATGAGCTCTACACTCTATCCGCTCCTGAGGGCACGTACGACGAGAACTCTAAGTTCCGTTAGACCCCCGAGGGTATCATCATGAGCTTTGAGCTCCATTCGCCCTCGAGGGCGCGTACGACGAGAACTCTAAGTTCCGTCAAACCCTCGAGGGTATTTTTATGAGCTCTACGCTTTATCTGCTCCCGAGGGCGCGTATGACGAGAACTCTAAGTTTCGTCAGACCCCCGAGGGTATTATCGTGAGCTTTCAGCTCCATCCGCCCCCGAGGGCGTGTAAGACGTGAACTTTAAGTTCCGTCAGACCCCCGAGGGTATTTTCATGAGCTTGGGGCTCTATCCGCCCCCGAGGGCGCGCACGACGAGAACTTTAGGGCCCGTACGTTTAGAGTATTTGTTTTCCGTTTTTTGTTTTCTGTTTTTGTTTTCCATATTCTTGTATTCAGTTCCAATATTTGATCGTGTACTTTTATCATTTTTTTCAGTTTTCGTTTTTACTTTTTTCAGTTAATCTTGTACGTTTACCATTTTCATTTTCATTTTCAGTAACTTTCTTGAATCCATTCTTGTATGTTTAGCATTTCCTACACTATTTGTACCCATATTTTCCCATTTTAACCCTACTTTTAACCTACCAATTTATTTTTATACCCTCTAAATCTTCTCATTAACTCCTCCATACCAGCCTTTTAACATTTCCCAATAAGTTCGTCTGACCGACTTCCCATTTCTGCAGACTTCCCCTCTCTCTTTCATTACTTTTCTCTTCTTCTCTCTCTTCTCTCAATCTCGCCGCTACTCACAGTGACTCCCCCCACGGCGACCAAACCTTCATCCCCCCCACGGCGGCCAAACCTTCATCCCCCCCACGGCGACCAAACCTTCACTCCCCCCACGGCGACAAACCACCTACATGGCTCCACCTCACCATCCACCTAACAGTGCACGAAACACCCTCCGTCCACCATCTCCACCAGTGGCGGAACTACGTTCACCTCCTCACTTGGTCTGTGAGACTGTGACTTGCCCTACGCCGGCCAACCGGACAACGACGATGGAAGGCCAGCTCAAATCTGGAATGAATTGAGGCGCCGACTGCCGGGGTGGTCTCTTCTCTGTGAATCGAATTTACCGGCGACGGGCAACGACGATGGAAGGCCAGCTCAAATCTGGAATGAATTGAGGCGCCGACTGCCGGGGTGGTCTCGTCAGATCTGGAACCGTCAACCGGAGAAGCAGCGACTGCCGGGGTGGTCTCTTCTCTGTGAATCGAATTTTTTTATACGTTTGAGAATTGCTCCTTAAGACCAAGCAATTGGAATATGTATTCGTGTAGACATTTGTGTATGCATCAACATATATCTGTAAACATTTTTGCAATGCGTGAATTATCAAGTTGGATTTGCTTACAATTTAGAGTAGTTTGCTTTATGCTGAATTGTGTTTGCTAAGGCCGAAGTACTGGGTGGGTGATGTTTTAGCTAGAAACCCTTATTCTCAACCAGAAGTCTCTGCGAAAAATCTTTGTATACCTCATCAATGTTGAAATTATCAAGCCCAAATTCATATGACAGTTGTACACCCTCTGTGCAGCGTTAGCGTTTCACTTCCACCGGAAACAAAAGAAGCTTAAATAGTTAAAAGAAGCTATGTTGCAATTGCTATAGCTATTGGTAGATTGCACAGACTTTGCATACTTTACCAACGAGAAACGTTGTTTTGAAAAATTAGGGTAGGTCAGCGGGTCGGGGCAGATCAACGCAAGTTGTAAACAGTTACAATTTCGCGGGCCAAAGTAGCGTGACACATAAGGCCACGAATAAAAAATGAAAACACATACAGGCTAAAAAGCGAGTGAACATTCTAGTTTGACGCTATCAAGCATTGTCATAATACATATAAAAATTCATAATAAAGCATACCCAAATTAAAATCATAAAACATACTGGCCATAGCTCTATGACAATCAATAAGTAGCTGTAACCCAATAATCACATTCAATGGCGGCGATTAGTAGCAGCCATATGATCCCTCCATATATGATCAGCCAACCCATCCCTGAAGTTGGCCATGCGGTTACTCGCTGCTTGCGACAAGTCGGGAGCTGCAAAAGTAGTTGCCTCATCCCCAAGTACGCGAGTCCCTTCTGCCATGTACTCGTTGAAAAGAGGGTCGTCTGGCGTATTCAGGCGGATGAAGTTATGCAAAACAAAACAAGCGTTGACGATACTGTTTTGCCTGATCAGGTTGTAGTTCGACATTAACTTTAAAATTGGAAACCTGGCCTTTAGAGCTCCGAAGCATCGTTCAATAACATTACGCAAAGATGCGTGTCTGTAGTTAAACATTTCCCTAGGTCCTCTCGGTGCATTCCTTGCTCCCTCAAAGTCGTGAAGGTGGTAGCGCTCGCCACGAAATGGGGCTAAATAACCATCCACGTTACTGTATCCACTGTCGACGACGTAATATTTATCTGCAAACCAAAATTCGTGTATCGTCACATTTTATTTTGATGATAAGTAATGAGAATATAATCATAATGTGGTAACTCATTTTCTTACTCGGAGGGGGTCGAGGGAATTCAACCTCCGCTGATGTGATGACCTCGGCATGAACTCTTGAATCATTCGCACTTCCCTCCCATCCCACATTGACAAATGTGAACATCATGTTAAAGTTACATGCAGCCATCACGTTTTGGGATATATTCCCTTTTCTTGAACGAGATGCATTCATCTTCGACTTGGGGACAACGGCCGCCACAATTGTACCGTCAATCGCACCAATGCAATCCTGTAGAAACATTGCCAGATTAAATCACGTTAGTAAGCGGCCCAACATTAATCTGAATTACGAAAACCATATCCATAACTGAAGGTTATACCTTGAAGTATGGGTAGTACTTCGAACTGTTTCGTATGTGTGGATCGACGCCGTCAGTAGCCTGCGGCCTTATGATTAACATTCCAAGATAACCCAAAGCCCGAGCAACACGCTTAATGGTTCGTCGTATGGTATCAATGGAGCGTTGAAACCGTTCACTCAGTTGACGCATTCGTTGTGTGTGACTAACACAATTCAAGAAAATGCCCAAAGCCTCTTCAACACCGACGTGAGTGTGTGCGTCATCAATAAGCCATCCGTTATTCCTAAGAGTCGCTGCCAACGTTCTAAACGCATCTGGATACATCCTCATTACATTATACATTCTAGACGGATGACCATTTAACAATTCTTGCACATGATCACTCCCAGAGAGTACAGATGTATACATAGGCCTTGGGACCCTATCTAATGCTGCACATCTCCGTTCTATTTCCTCTAACATGTAAATGTCATGAAGGTCATCATCTGACGATGACGTGTCACCATTATCCCATGTAGCATTGGCTTGCGAAGATGACATTGCAGTATAATAATTATGAGAATGGTAACTTCAATAACCTGTTACTAAATGAACAATATATTTGTCAAGCATATTGTTTACACATACATGCATCCTAATATAAGATAGAACATTGCATAAATTTCAAAGAGTCAATGTTAATATATGGTAAAAACCATAATCTATCACACCGATGGTTCCAAAATTGCCACTGATACACAACAGTGGACTTGCCCAACACAAGTGTTCAGGTAGTAAAAGTAGCGGAAACTCACACATAGCATGACTTGCGAAAAACACAGTTCATCGTTACCAATAATAGATACTAGGGAACCAAAGATGCCAACCACTGCAAACGGCGATAATTAGGCATTTCAATGAATATGATGCAGTTATCCCGCTCTTTAAAACATTTCGATGCAGCCACGTATTGTTCACCAGGAATGTCCGCAATTTGATTGAGCTCCCGCATGCACGTCGTCGTGCTGTACACATCATCGACCGAGTCTTGTTGGAATCTGGAGTTGCCCTCTCGCTGATATTTATGTGCTCTGGCCTTGGAGCACTCCGTCCAAGCATCAAGTGCAATGTCCATTTTCACCGACTTGGACTCCTTGCTAGAACGCGCGGTATGGGGGGTACCCTCTGACCTACGTTTCGTCCCCACATCCGTAACATGAATATCATCATCAAGGTCAATAGTAGCACCCCTCCTACTAGAACCTCCGACATACTCATTGTATTGCACATTCTCCTCAGCACTATTCAAAGGTCGCTGCGTTGATGAACGTGCCAATTTACCGGTAGCCGTGGACTCTGCGAAAATCAAGACAAGATTGTCGTAATTTGCACACCCCTTCCCTCGGAACTGCTTGGCCCCTTTGTTCGCCTACATAAAATTTGGTTATACGGTATAGTTACTATGGTTATAAGGTATAGTTAAGATGAGTGTAGTACCATTAAATAATTATCCCAAACGTCGTCCAGAGCAGTGCATGTCTGGGTTGCGTGATCCCATCCAAAGCCAGTGTGATCCCGTAACTTGGTAAACTCGCGATACTTCGCACGCAGCCTATTGTACTTTGACTTTAACTGTGACCGTTTGAACATAGTGCCGACCCCGGCAAACATGTCATTCGCAATCTCACCCCACTGTTTCGGGTTAAATATGGAAGACTGATGGGGATGTTTCTGTTTCAGCTCCGCCATTAAATTGACAAATAATGTTTCTACACGCAAAGGCCACAAAGCTTCTTCGGCTTTTTCTTCGGCGGTAAGTCCATCTCGAAGACCAGAAATGTCCACAAACGAATCGGCCATCTACAATTATGCACGTAAACATATTTACACGTCTCATTTGTCCGGTCTCATGTCATGTAGCTACTTTACATCATGCAATAGTATATGATAACGTCACATTGTATTTAATTGCTCTAATTGAACGACAGTGGGTCGGCTTCAACAGAAACACGGGCTATACAGACGTGCATGTCTAATGTAAATATGTAAGACAACAGTATACAGTACGCAATGATTAATGAAGATACTCAACATGTCTGCAACATACAAGAGTCTAATAACAATCTTCACAATAAGTGTTCAAAACACATTGAAGCATATAACATTACAGTACATGTCTCATTAACAACAAATGACAGCTAAAAGGATGCGGGTTCACTTCTTGGGCCACTATTGGCCCTCATCCATGCCATCGGAGGCATTGGGGGGAAGGGTGCTAGAGACTCGTCGTGCAATTGTGTTTCGATTGGTCCACCAATTCCTTGCGAATGAATTGCTAGGTCTGCCATGGGAGACACTGCCGGAAGGGGTTGTTCAAGAGGTTCAACATGTCTTTCCTAACGAGATTTGTAAAGTACATAAGCAGTACTGGCTTCACTACGTTTACGGTATTTTTTAAAAACGCAGTTACGAAATCCCGACACTTGCAGTTGACATTCTTCCCATGTGTCGTAAATGCCGGGCACTCGACCGACAAATACAACGTACCAGCTTGGCATTTAATATCCCTATCATAAAAAAGGACATATACGACATGAGATTCATTAGATTTTAATGTTATGATCAAACCGTAATGCATGGATGTTGCCTAATCTTATACTAATAGACTAAATTAAGGTTCAATTACTTATATTGATTAAATCAAATTGTTTTTCTAGGTCCAAGATGAATAGCTTATTAGGTATGGTGCAATAGTCGAGACTCAAGAGACACACACACTTGCACGCATATATAAATACATATATTTCTTCCCAGGCATTCCCCAAAAATACCGATTTATTTCTTTCCTACAGTGGAGTCCGTTTGCACTTTCTGTGTATATAAGTCTTTTACTACATATAATTATATGTTAAATGAGACCATATATATATATATATATAGACAAAAAAATGGCTGAAATAACGATGTGGGAAGTAAAGTGAATGCAGTTGAGTTGGGAAGTTAGAACCGAAAATCTTTACAATTTTTCGTGCCATTCATGGGTCTGAATCTGAGGTCCCAACATTTGAGCTTTGATTATTCTTTATTTCAAGAAAGAATTTTAGAAGCAGTCATCGTGCCACCCAGAAATGGAAACCCACCACCGTCGGTGAGTGGCCCACCCCACGAAGACAACCCACGACCACCCACAACCACACCGGCGCACCCAAGGCCGCCAACCGCACCAAGTGCCACCCAGAAATGGAAACGGAGGGTACCATCTTCAATCAATCAACCCACAAACAAAACTCAAAGAGAAAACAGAAACAGCAAGGAGAGTAGCAGATCGATCGACAGAAGAATAAAGTGAGAAATTGGGGAAAACCTTTGACAACTGTGCAGGCGATAGGACGTCGTTCTCTCCGGTCACGGATCGTTCGGTGCTTGTTAGGGAGATGATAGGTACTCGGCAGGAGGAAAGATGCTCCGTTTTGACAGATCTGCTGGATGGAAGGGAAATACGTTGACGGACTGGAGATGGCGTCTCCGTCTTCTCTGTGACGTGTCTCCGGCAGCTAAGGGGAGACTCGACCGCAGCTTCAATTTCTTCGGCAGCTTGAGCTTGAGAAATGGAGTGAGAGAGAGTTGTTGGGGATCTGCTCATTGAAAATGGAGATGTGCAATGAATCAGGCAGAGAGGGACGGGGAGAGAGGACAGCTTCACGTGACTAGGCTAGGCTTCGTAGAGCTTGTAAGAGAGAACAGTGAACAGTGCAACCATGCCTTGTTTCTTCAGAGTATTCTCTGACAATAGTTGCGGCGAAATGGAAAAAGGTGAAAACACCTCAAAGGTGTTTTCACGTTTTCGGCACTGTTCATTGTTTTTGGATCCGATACAAATACAAAAAATGGTAAAAGTACACGAAATATTCCCGTTTTTTGTAATCATTACAAAAAACGGAAAACAAATACTCTAAACGTACGGGCCCTTAAGTTCCATCAAACCCTCGAGGGTATTTTCATGAGCTTTGCGCTCTATCCACCCCCGAGGGCGCATACAACGAGAACTTTAAGTTCCGTCAAACCCCCGAGGGTATTTTTATGAGCTTTGTGCTCTATCCGTCCCCGAGGACGAGTAAGACGAGAACTCTAAGTTTCGTTAAACCCTCAAGGGTATTTACACGAGCTTCATGCTCCATCAGCCCTCAAGGGCACTTATCAAAACTCTACGTTCCACTAGCCCTCTAGGGCGGTCACTCGAGGGACGATCAGCCCTCAAGGGTGACAGGATAGAGCTCGAGTTCTATCCGAATGGTTTAGCTACAGTTCTAACCCGTGAAACGACAAAGGACTATGAGACTTCATCCCTCCACCATTCTTTGTCAATTCAAAACCTAGCCAAGCGTGAGTGCGAGGCTTCTTTGCCAGCTCTTAGCTGATGATAAGAGTTCGCGACAAAGTAAAACACAAGCATGATGTGGTAGGCTCGAGCTAAAGAACACACACTTGCACAAAATGAACACCTTCCAAAAGAGAGGTGACCCCTCGAGGGGACATTCAAACACTTAGCACATGCAACAACTTGCATGCACAACTTTGTGTTAGGCTACCATGGGGCACAGCCTCTAAAGGATCTCAAGATCCCATGATTCGTCTTCCCAAAGATGATTCTGAATAGCCTACTCAGGCGACATTCTAAGACTTAGCTCTCGAGAGCTAAGCTTCTAGCACCCTACTTGGGCAAAGTTCCAAGGCTTAAGCTCCCAAGAGCTTAAGTCCAAGCACATGGAGGAGAAAAATATTATTACCCCTACAAGTGGATGGAGAATCCTTTGCAAATTTGACACGTGTCTCGAGACACCAGGTATAAACTTCCTCAGCCAAACATTTTGGCTAAGGAAGTGGGGGGCTTATGATATAACATAAATATAACTCCCAATAGTTAGGGAATACCTGGCAATGCCAGTCAAACTGGGAGATCAATAATTATCTTATCAGAGATCGTGACGTGATCCTCAAGGATCCTAACGCGATCCTAACACATCTGGCCCACGACCCAGTCTTACTAGGAGTCTTCTCCCACAGCTATATAAAGGGGTCTAACCCCCCAGCCAGGTATAAGGACAATTACACAATTCATACTTTTTCAGAGTTATTATCCTGTAGTTGCGCTCTGACTTAAACATTGGAGAGTTCTCCGCCGGGAACCCCACCTGACGGTCACTCGTTTTCTGTCATGCAGGTCATCGGTTCGTGCTCGGGTTTCAAAATTTGTGCGGAGCATATTTTTAACAGCAACAACCCCAAATAGCTCGAATTAGCCTTCTTGTGATTTCTTGTAATTAGCTTTGTTGAGGATTGTGTTAGGACCAAAACTGGTCCTATTATCAAGGCCCACCTCCCACGGCCTTATGCGACGTGGAAGGCGTGGACGGAAGCGGACAAGAAACTTGTCTGGGGGAAGTTCTTGGTAAATATAGTCTATTGTTAATGACATTATTTGGTTTTAGAAGTACATTATCGTTGAATTTTTCTTGCTAATCGTGTTTGAAATTGTGTTGAATTATGTTCAGGACTACTTCAAATTTGAGTCCGACGGAACCAAGAACTTGGGAGGCAGGCTTGGGAGTGGCATTGTTTTGAAAACTACAAGAAATGAATGCTCAATGCAAGGAGGCAGGTGCTAGTTCAGGCAGGTGCGCCAAGGATCACAACCCCGAGTACTTCTCCAAAGCCATGTGGGGGCAACTGGTGGACCATTGGTGTACAGCAGACTGGGCGAAGCTGAGTGAGTGAGGCAAGGATATGGCTCATAGCGAGAAGAAGATGAAGCTTAGTGCTGGATCCTGTCCATTTACTGTGCACCAGCTGAAGTTGAGAGAAGACGACCCTAAAAAAAGGCCCTCTTACGATACTCTGAAGCTTTGAGCACACAAAAAGAAAGATAGGCAGTAGATTTATGAGATCGCGGAACAGTTTGCGGTGAGCACACAACTTTTGTATTTTTTGCATTCCTATTGTATCGTTATTGGTTCCGTCCAGTTGCATTCTTCTAACATTTCTGTTGTTTTCTTATATAGAGGTCATATAGAGAAAAAGTTCAGGCCAACTCCCAGGAAGACGATAGCCAAATAGTGGACGAGGTCTCTTTGTGGTCAGAAGCTACAGGGGGTCCTAAGAAGGACAGTATGCTCGGCCTCCCTCACTAGGCAGAGCTCAGTCATCAGGCGCGACTAGTTGTAGTGGTCCTCGGGTCAAAGTGATGAATAAAGAGCGCTTCACCAAATTTTTTGATGAAAGACTTACAAAGATGATCCAAGACGGTTTTCTTATTCCCGGACCCAGACTTCAGGTAATACCAATTTTCTCAAGTAGTTATGTATTTTGGTCATTCTATATGTAATCTTGATTTGTATATATTATGTTGAATCATTTGTATGGCTTCATGCTGCCTAGTGCCGGAGATTCTCAGGGCGGTGAGGACATTGTTAGATCGAACGTGCCTTCATCGAGGAATGAAGAAGATGATGATGGGGTTGGTCGGTCTGCCGGCTAGTGATAGGGGTTGGGATATTATGTATTGACTTGTGTAGCTTTGAGTTCATATACTTGACTTCGTTTTTCAAATTTTTGGTTCAATTCATATACTTGATTTTAATGTATATGTTTATAGTTTGATGATGCATTGTGATTGACGTATTCAAATGAATGCGACACTTGTGTCTTATTGTGTAGAGTAGATAGCTTTTGAACAAGTTATTTGAATGAATGCAAGACAGGGGTTGAATCGGTTTTTGGACCGATTGAATTGGTTTCAGATAGGTTGAATCGGTTTTGGGGCATGTTGTTGAATTGGTATTGGACATGTTTTTGGACCTAATTTTTTTAGCAGAACCCAGGTTTAGCAACCGTGTTGCGCGGTCGCTAAAGAAAAATGAATATAAAAATAAAAAACCTATAGCGACCGCAGTGCGCGGTCGCTGAAGTGGAGAAATCGATCGTTAAATAGAAAATTATTTAAATTTTAAAAAATAGGGCTAATTACACTTATGTCCCTGAAGTTTGGGAGTAATTACACTCAAGGACACAAAGTTTCAAAATGCAACATTTCGTGACCAAAAATGTTTCAAATGTATCACCCGTGTCCATCCGTTAGGGTTCCATCCAAAAAATATACTGTTCATCATTTTGTATTTTAAAAATGACAATACTGCCCTTGTACAATATATCTTGAATAATTTTTATAAATTTTAAATTAGGATAACAAATCTTAATTCTTTAAAATTAGGGTTTGAAACTAATTTGTAAATTAAGCTTTTAAATTTGCAAATTAAGCTTTCAAATGTCCAAATGATTTAATTAGGGTTTCAAAATCAACCCTAATTTTAAAAGTTAGGGTTTTGAAACCTTAAAATTAGGGTTTCAGAACCCTAATTTTGAAATTAAGGTTTATCCACATCTGGAATCTTGCCGCCGGCAGCCCCAGCTCCCTCCCTCGACCCATGTCGTCGGTAACCCAAGCCCCCTCCCCTCCCCCAAACCCACGTCGTCGCTGCCCTTCCCTCTGCCCCACGTCATCACCGCCGTGACAGATCTCCACCTTCGCCGCAGATCTCCCATAGTTGCAGATCTCCACCGTCGCTGCTCTTCCTGCAGTTGCTGATCCGGGGTGGGCGGTGACGGGGAAGGGGGAGGTAGGCGGTGACGAGGTGACGAGGAAGGGGGAGGCAGATGGGGTGCGGCGCCGGGGAAAGGGAGGAAGAATGGGCTGGTGGGTGACGGGGAAGGGGGAGGCAGGTGGGGTGCAGCGCCGGGGAAGTGGAGGAAGAATGGGTGGGTGGGTGACGGGGAATGGGGAGGCATGGGTGGGTGGGTGACGGGGAAGGGGGATGCAGATGAGGGGGGGTGGGGGGTGGAGGGGGGGGGGGCGGGGGGTAAAGTAAAGATGAAATAAAGTTTTTTTTAATGAAGTAATGGCATTAAAAAAAATAAGGTTCTAACTCAGGGGCAATACAGTCTTTTCATTAAAACCGTTAAGATTTTTAGGGTTCCGTTTGTCGATGGACATAAGTGTTATATTTTGAAACTTTGTGTCCTTGAGTGTAATTACCCCCAAACCTCAGAGACATATGTGTAATTAGCTCTAAAACATATTTAGCAACCCCCAAAACAATCGCTAAATATGGTCAATGCAATCGCTAAATTTAACGACCGATTAGGAAATGCGGTCGCTAAAATTTAGTGACTAACCCTCTAGTGACCGTTTTAGTGACCGCCAAAACCCCTTTAGCGACTGCCCGCAGCGGTCGCTAAAGAGGCAGTTTCTTGTAGTGTATCCAAATTTCTAGCGTAGTCTGAATCCACATATCCAACAATTCTACCATTCACATCACTGCCCCCTTGGTAGACCAAACCAGTATCTGCAGTACCTTGTAACAAATAGAGACTATTTTGTTTTAACCCCTTCATCACAACATCACAACAAGAGCATCCTTCGTTATCCTCATAACTCCACATGCACCCCGATAACTATAACCATTGGAGTCAAGTGTACCCAAAGAAATTAGATTTTTCCTCAGCTCTAGAATGTGCCTAACATCAGTCAAAGTTCTCACAATGCCATCATGCATCTTAATATGAATTGACCCTATCCCAATCACTTTACAGGCGACATCGTTTCCTATAAGAAATTTACCATCATCAAATGAGTGATAAGTGAAAAATCAGTCCTTATTGGGGCACATATGATAGGAGCAACCCGTATCAAGAATCCACCCTACAGGGTGAATTCGAGGAATATATAGTAATTGAAAGAATATTTGCACCATCAAAATTATCGTCTACTACTCTAACAACATCATCTGTCTTGGAATTATCCTTTTTCTTTCTTATATGCTCAGGGCAATCTTTTCTATAGTGCCCTTCCTTGTGACAATGGTAGCACTTCAATTTTCTGGCCTTTGACTGGGACCTCGATCTTCCTTTATTTTTAGACCCAGCATGGTTAGTGCTTCCGCCTCGAGCCATTAGACCATCACCCTGTTCTTCTGTAACTTTTTTCCTGAATTCCTAGAATTTATCACAGCTTCAACCTCTTCCATAGAGATACTGCCTATCCTATACAATAAGGTAGTAACTTCATATGATGAAGGTAAATAACACAACAATAGTAAAGTTTGATCCTTACTTTCTATCTTGATATCAATACTTTGCAGATCTAATATCACCTTATGATATTCATTAAGACGATCGTTAATCGATGTACCTTCTTTTATCCGAAGAGTATATAGCCGCTGCTTCAAATATTAGTGATTTGTCAGAGACTTCATTATGTTCAAGCTCTCCAATTTTAGCCACAATCCAGGAGCAGTTGTTTCTTGAGAAACCTTTCATAACACATTGTCAGCTAAACACAACAACATGGCACTATAGGCTCTCTCCAACATGTCTTCTTTTTCATCAACATGCATCGTCTCAAGAAGTCATTGATTCCCTTTTAACGCTTTCAACAACCCTTGCTGAATTAGAATAGCACGCATCTTCATCCTCCATAAACTGAAATCGTTCGATCCATCAAACTTTGTTAAAGTATTTGGTGCCATTACAAGGTGTTTTCAATTTAATGTAAGCCTTACCTCTGATACCACTTGTTAAAGAATATACTAGATTTCACATCAATCAATAAAGAAGAAAATTGAAAATAATAACAGAAAATAGAGGCATACAAGACACAAGATTTACGTGGTTCAGCGAAAGCCTACTATATGGTGATAGCAGCAATTTCACTATGTTTGTCAATGGAGATTACAAATTTTTTTCTGTCTTAACAAACCCTCTCAAAAAATGACTCTTCTTTCTTAATCTTAAAACACAATACAAGACGATTTATATATACTTAGTGATAAGTCGTAACCTTATCTCAATAACCATTGTGAGACAAAACGACTTATATACTTACGGTCAAGTCTCAATCTTCTCTGAATAACTGATGTAGGACACCCACACATTAACCAACTTTTGAATTTTTATCCAAGACAAATTGTCACATAACACTGCAAGAAAACAAACTTTTAGCGACGGACTTTTCCGTCGCTAAAAGTCTATTTTCCGTCGATAAAGACTTTTAGCGACGAACTGTCCGTCGCTAAAAGTCCATTGGGATAAAGGCCGTCGCTAAAAGATTAGCGACATAAATTGGTGGTCCGTCAGCAAAAGTCTAACTTTTATCGACGGAATTAATTACCTTTAGCGACGATAAAGTCCGTCGCTAAAGTTAATTTCCATAATTTTCATAAATTTTTTATTTTTAAAATTCATTTTAAAAAAGACTTTTAGTGACAGAAACGTCCATTGCTAATTCTGATAATTTTAGCGACGATTTTTCCATCACTAGAAGTCCATCAATAATAACATAATAAGACTAAAGTCCGAAAAATCCGTCTCTAAAAGTCCGTTGATAATAACTTCAGAGATAAAATTTTGTCTCTAGAAACCAATCGCGGAACCCTTATCTTGTACTTAAGAGATAAAAAATCAGTCGCTAAAAGTTCGTCGCTAGAAATAATTTTTTTTTTAGTTTTTCTTTAATCCTTCAAACCATTCCCATAATTGAAGTATTGTAAACAATAAACACAATAAAAGTTGATGTTAATGACGATTGTAAACTACACCACCTACCAACATTCATAATCTCAACAAACTCCAACCAATCTTGTACGAGGTTAACATAAAATAAGAAGCATTTAATTCAAGGTATAGTCACACCGATAAACATGAAGAATAATTGATTTTGTTTGACATGCATACGTAATTTTTTTTTGCTCCCCCTGTGAATATAACATATAAGGTATCTCTAAATGCCTTCTTAACATCATTTATGACATGCCAAAGTTTTATCAACCATCCTTTGCATCTTGAACATAGCTTCAACCCCTAAAATATAAATAAATAGTTTAGTGACACAAAACACACATAGCTCGCTAATGCAAGGGAAAAAACTTATCCTTTGCATGCTTTTTGTTTCATGAATAGTTACTGATTGAAAGAAATCTTTTATAGTGTTATAAGGTTTTGAAGCAAGGCATTTGTTGGATGAACTACGTTACCATATAATCCACCATCATGCTTCCCATCCTTGCAACAAAACAAAGCCATGCAAGAAACCTTAGCCAAAAAGGAATAATGACATAAAGTTGGAAATTAATAATGTGCAATAAGATAAACAAAACCGGAGTCGGAGTTGGACTGTGGTGAAGACTGCCCTAAAAGAAGTAGAGAGCTTACCTTCTTGAATAAATTGATCCAGGCAAGTTATAAATTGTTTCAGGAAATCATAATAAAGTAATACTGACACGTAAACAAGTTATAAAAGGTCCGGAGCTGACAAAATATAAACATCCAAACATTAGTACTTAGATAGAACAAAATGCATGTAAATAAAAAGAGTGGATGATCAATGGAAATAATAATATGTACAGCCCTCCAATGGTTACCAACCTGCTAGTTATTAGTTGCTGAAACACTCTTCCAATGAGTGAATCAGCTATTCAAGTATCTAATTTAGTTGTCTGCAGAAACGTCCAACAACCTTCCAAATCTAAAGATAGTCCGCTTATAATTCAGGTGTTATGCAATATAGGTGTAACGTGTAAAGTTTTTCCTTCCAACCGTCTAACCACGAGTATGTTAACGTCATTTCTCATTAACAAATTAAAAAAAATGAAGCAGTGTGTTTGCACCAGAAAATATCTTTTTTCACTAATGAGTTCACTTTGATTAAATGCCACTAAATGTCATTTACTTTTTATTATTATTTCTGAAGAGATAATGAAAGATTCAAGAAGTGAAAGAAACCAACTTCTGAAAATGTGTCCCTATTGATAATGGATAAATGTGGTTGGTTACTTATTAGTGGGTGTCTATTTTTTAAGTGGATAGTTTCTTGTAATGATAGTTATTTTCTACAAAGCCTCTAATATATATAGTGGATCAAAGAAGAAGCAGAGGATCGTCAATCAAACAATCATCAACTAAAGGCTATGTTTAACAAAACTTTTATTTTGTTTTCAGTTTTTAAAGAGCAGTTTAGTTTTTTTTTTTTACAAAAACAAGTGTGTTTGATAACCCTTTTTTTTGTTGGTGTTTGGTAACCCTTTTTATTTTGATTTTTTTTTTTGGGTGGTTTGCGGTGTCGGTGGTGGGGCGTAGCGGTGGTCGACGGTGGTGGTGGCCGGCGGTGGTCGCCGGCAGTGGCTGCCGGAGGTGGCTGTTGGTGCGTTGTGGTGGAGGTCTCAAAAAAAAAAATTTAAGTGAAAAAAAAGGAGTTTTTTTCTCTTTTTTTTTTACTCTACAATTTAAAAAGTGGTTTTTAAAATTGAAAAAAAAAATGGTTACCAAACACTCCATTTTTTTCCAATTTTTAAAACTGAAAAAAAATAGCAAAAATAAGGAGTGTCAAACATAGCCTTTCTTTTTCTTTAGTTTAGAGGTTTTTGCTGCCATCGATAGGAAGTTTAATTTTCAGACTTGGAAACATTGCTGTGTAACTATTCACAATCAATCGAAGCTCTCTTTGTCATTTATGGGCGCGCAATAGTTCTACTTTCTGCATTTTGTTTTCATTTTTCATTTTTAGAGAAATCCCCAGGCCCTAAGGGCAAAAAAGATCTCACACTTTTAATCGATTGTGCTGCGGGCGCACAAATCAATTGTGAGTTTGCCCAGCAACGCAAACACAGTGTTGTAAATAATTCCCAATGCTACCTTTTCAATTATCATATCGGCAATCATGATAAGTTTATTACTCTGTCAGAATACTCATGGAACATTAATTTTATCACGTGATATAGCAAAAAACAATATCTACATCCATTTTATTTTAGTAACAGCAACGAAATACTGTTGAGATGTTTCGCTCCTATAAATTCGGCATACATGAAAACTTCACAACATAATTGATCTAAATTGCGTTACTGGGAGTCAGCATAAGGTATGCCTCCTTTTTAGTGTAGAGCTGGTTCATGAAAATTCGTAAAGTTCCTTGTTTTAGTTTTATTAACAGGTACACAAAAATGCTTCCATACCACAAAGAAGCAATAACATAACCTGAAGTAAAAAAGACTCTCCCATATATTTTTCTGGTCAACTTATCCCATAACTCAAGTAAAGATATAAAGCTATCTTAAATCCGGAGCAAACACACCAAGAGAAGGAAGCCCTCAAAATTAATTAAGTTGCTACTTTTCACCCGGTCAGAAAGCCCTTAAGCATGAACCACACGTGCACAGGCACACACCAAGCAAGTATATGTAGTAGGAAAACATTCAAAAACAGAATAGGAAAACCCTTAAACAATAAATGGGAAAGATGCTACAATTTTCTCGTTCTTTTCTTTCATCCTTTTCAAAAAAAGCAAGCAAGAAATTCATCCTTGATGGTTTAAAGAAACACCACTTCAATTAAGATACCTCAGTCTAGTTAAATATTGTATAACCTTATACAGGTAGGCAAGAGTATTGAAGTAACATGATAACGAAGGCATGATTTTGCCAAATAAATGCAACGAAAACAGGTACACCATTTTCTTTGCAAGGCAGTTTCAAATGAAGGGAGAAAATTAAAGGGGAATGTGCTGCATAAAAACTAGAGATTATATTAGAATGATATTTTCGAACTCATCTCTGCTGAAGTGACTTTAAAACGTCCCGTGTAGAAGAGGGAGAAAGAAGAAGTGGCAGGGAGAGAGAGAGAGAGAAATGGCTTTAGGGTTTTCATACTTAAATGACTTTTAGCGACGGACTTTGGCCGTTGAAGGCCGTTGCAAAAAGTCATAAAAGGTCGGGCAATAATCTGTCGCTAAATAATTTCAAATTTTTTTTCTCCCGAGCCCAATAACCATCCGAAAATCTGGAAAAGAGTTTTAGCAACGGATATTCCGTACGTAATAATCTGTCGGTAAAGGTCCGTCGCTAAAAGTATTTATCAATGGATCATTCCGTCGGTAAATATATTTAGCGACGGACCTTTTACAAAAGGACTAATACTTCACTAAAGGTCACTATTAGCGACGGATTTTGGTCCGTCGCTAAAGACTGTTTTTCTTGTAGTGATAAACAAACGACTTGCTAAAGTCGCTCTTAATGTTATTGTAAACCTGTAATCACTTGAGCTTTTGTTTCGCTAAAGAAGTACCTCCGGAGAAGGTAAGTATACAGTCCCAGTTTGATGAACTTACAATGAGCGATTTGTGCCATATGACCAACTTTTGTCTTGTTAGCAGGTGTAGTTGGCTTATTTCAAGTTGGCCATTACTTTCAGAAGATTGTTTAAACTCTCGAGGAGCATTAGCCATATCCAATTGTCTGGAACACTCCGACACAATGTTTAAACAAACTAAGCCCCTCAACCATCGCATGGTATTACTTATATATCATTGACAGAGGGGAGGTCTTGATCGTCAGCTCAAGGGTGATTAACAAATTTCAGGATATAAAGGTTATTTCGATTTTAAAGATTATTGCTTGAAAGTTCTAGCAAAGAGTTTCATTTTGTCAAACAAACTGAAGGGAATTTGGCAGCTCACTGTGGAATGGAAATGCAGCCATTACACGCATGCTGCTCCTGATCAGCAAGATAAACAAGTCAGCCTACCTTCATCACAGCATTACATGGAATTCCAAAGAGTAATGAGAAATCCAACAATTACAACTAGATAGTGGTCCTAATTATTTGATTCTGTATAGTTCTCGCCGTCATATTTTCTATCAGAAACTCTTAACTGGGACAAGCACATACTACATGTACGCATCATGAACAAACTCCACGAATTATTTATTCATCAATCCAACTAAAAGCTTACTCTTAAACAGAAGAAAAAAGGGTAAAAAATCCACCATACTTGTGTGACCAGCACCAGCAAAGCTTCTGTTGTACCACCACAACAACATACTGTACTCCAATCAAAACAACTAATGCTACTAAAAAAAATTTGCTACGTACTTAAGAGTGGTGTACTTCCATCGAAATTTACCTTTTTGACCATCTCCTATTCCGCTTTTACCTCAGTGTGACATAAGTGGCTGGATCGAATATCCTAGTGTGGCTTGAGCAATGACATTACTTCTAACTTGGATATTGTCAGATGGCTCAATGATGGGGGCATCGGTTCTGAATTGAACTCTCTGTTGTCTGGACAAGACCAAAGTCACATATTTCCTAACTTGCATGTCCTGAGAGGGATCGACCAAAGCGACATGAAGCGTGCCCTGCCCATCTTCAATTCGTTTTCATTCTTCAGGCAGGCGATTCTGGATGATAATTTCTTATTTGGCTGTAGTACAATCTCAGGTAACCCCATCCAGGTGGCACATTTGCTGGTTTCATTTTGCTGAGATGACCGTACCACAGTGGCATTATTAATGGCTTGAACTCCCTCAGATAATTGCTTCTTTGGCGGTAAAACATCCTCAGGTAAGTCCATCCGGGCCAAAGGTACATCAAGTAAGCCCTCTTCAGTTCTCTTTTCCTCAAAAGATCGGAATTGGTCCAAAAATCGCTTCTTTGGAAATACTTCCTCATCTGGCTTTGACCAAGAGACATCAGCCACACCCTTTTTAGTTATCGATTTCTTCCGAGGCATAGCTTGTCGCGATTTTTGCGTAGATCCCTGCGGTGATTTTATGAAGATGGGCCTTTTTCTGGCATCAGGGAAGCCTTCCTCAGTATACGGTCGTTTGAGGCTCTGTCTCTTCTTTGGTAGATAATCCTCTTCAGGACGTATCAATGGATACTGAAAATACTGACAAAGCACAGGCACATCACATCTTAGAAATCCTCATAAGAAAAAATCGATGAAGATGAACTAAAGAAGTTTTGTGTGGCCATATAATACTATTCAGTACCTTGCAAGCAATACAGCAGAAGCGCTCATGTACGAATTCAAACTGACAAGTATCACAGGGATAGGCACCCGGGTCTGCTACCCCGGCAGGTGTTCTCCTGGGATGCAGATGTACAACTTGGTGGTTATCGAGTGTGTAGTTCTGTCAATAAATGGTAAATGAAGAGGTTATTCAGTAGTTGTCTCACTAACAATTTACTTTTGTTCCTAAATAATTCCTTACATGAACTGAATTTGAGGATACCAATGAAAAAAACAGTCAACGAGAAAGGAGAATAAAAGAACACACATACAGCAAAGCAACCACTATTGCAATTTGTCAAATGGATAAGTTGATTTATTTGGAACAGCAAATTTTTAGAACTGCAATTATTATAGAAACTATTGTATCTTACTATACACGTTACAGACTAAACAATTTAACCAATTTAATGACACTATGCCGTGATATCTTATCCGTCTCTCGACAATGAATCAATAATAGGTTATTACCTTAAGAATAAGCGAAACTTTTCTAAACTTGGTTGCAGCAGAACGTAATCATGATATTTAGTTAAAACCCTTCAGACTAGCTTTTTAAACTAATGAAAACATAGAAAAGCATATATATATAGGTTCAAATCAGCAAAAACGATTCCTGAATTTTAAGCTCAAGAAGCAACCAAAACTTAAGGAATTTGTTCAGCATTTTACACAGTTCAAATTAACGGAAAGATTCCAGAATTTTCAGCACAAGAAGCAACCAAAATTAAAGAAATTTTTATATTTTTCACCATAACTAAAGTGTATAACTGAACTGAACTCTCTAATTCTTCCTTATAGAAACTGAAAACAAAGAAAATAAAACCAACAAAAGGAATATCATGAGAATCAGTAATGAAGCCTGAAATTGGATAATAAAGAAATGAAAAGAAAAAAAAATGAAGAAGAAAAGAAGAGTCAAAATCAAACAAGTAAAACCAACAATTCATGTAAGCAGACAGAGAAAGAAAGACTGACTTGAATCGCATCGCAGTTGAGATACTGGATCATGTCTTCAGTTCGAACAACGCAGTGATTAATATACATGTAGACTTGAATGAATCGGTGTGTAGGAAGAGGATGAAGAGCGCTGCCGACGCAGTGCCAGCAAATGGACCACTCGCAGCCAATGCAAAAGTATCTTCTCACGTCAAGCGGAGGGTCAGGGTGAACACTGCAGTTGGCCACGAAGTACGGGGTAGCCAGGAAGTTAGGCAACCAGTGGGGTATATGAACTTCCTGTAAAAAAAACCCAAATTATGCAAGATTTGCGGTGTTCAACATCAATATGTTTGGCTAATCTCTAATCATACTAACCATCTAAATTTAGGGTGAAAACAAAAAACAGCAGGGTTTTGTTAATGGGGGGTTTTAGGGGAGAGTCAGACTTTTTGTGTGAGAGTAAGTTTTTTAAGATTGTGTCTCTGTCTGTGTGTTGTGTGTGTGTGCGCGAGAGAGAGAGAGAGAGAGATTATGAAATCGCAGAGAGAAATGAAAAAGAAATCAAGAACGTGGTGGGGGAGGGGTTGGCATCAAGAAAGAGAGAAGGGAAGAACAGGGGTTCGCGAAATACTGTAAAAACAAGCTATTAAAGATTGTGTGAAATCCAGAATATACTTGCAGGGAAGAAAACATACAAAGACACCCTCACACACACACACACACACACAATCAAGCACTCACACACAAAAACACAAGAATGTGGAACAGAATTGGGGTGGATTTCTTGGTGCAAGCGCCAATGAATTGGGATTGAATCGGTGCTTACCATTCGTCTTGATCTGGGCTTGATGCAGTAGTTGAATTCAAGAGGCAGAGAGAGATTCCAATGGGTTGAAAAGAGCGTAAGGTACGAAAAACAGGGTTTTGGGGGAAACCAAAAACAGAGGCAAAACGAGGTCTCAATGATTCCTCTCTCTCTCTCTCTCTCTCTCTCCTTCCTTTGTAGGTGGAGATGATTTGGGGATGCAATGCAGAGCGCAAGGGAAAAAAAAAATCAGAAAATCTTAAAAAGATGAGATGAATTGAGAGTGAAATCAAAGGGGTTTCTCCCTGTAGAAGCTTTTTAAAGATGGTGTTGGGCGGGGGGAATTAATTGGTGCCCTGAAACTTAACCGCAGCCGTTGATTGTGAGTTGGGCCTCCTGGCTGATCACGGCAAAATATGTGCGGTAGATACACGACGCGTGGCATTTTTGTAGTTTCCCGCCAATTAACAAGATCTTCAACCGTTGCTTATTTGGTACCAAAAAATAAGCGGTTAGATTTAAATTTTGGATCACAAATGTACTTCAATGTAACACTTATTTACTGACCATCTATCCTGACGAGCTTAGATATGAAGGACAAATATGTTAGGATGTTTATAGTTAGTTTTTGGATATTCTAATAGTATGGTGTATGTAAATTGATTTGTAATATTATCTTATCTCTGAACACTAAAAAAAAAAAAAAACTCGCAAAAATGAGGTGTGCCATATAATTAAGCATTTCATTCGAGATATCTAAGTATTAAATACTCTGGGTAAGGCACATTTCGTCTTTAAGTACTTCAAGAACAAGATTTTGCAAATTCGTTATTACAGACCTGTCTTTTAGGGAAATTGCAGAAACCACCCTCGTGGTTTGGGTCAGTTGCAAAAAGACCCCTGCAGTTTCAAAAGTTACAAAAAGACACCTGAGGTTAAAAATGTGTTGCATCCGTCAATAAACCCGTCTCTTTTAACAACATTTGGGGTAAACGCGCCTGGATGGCAAGTAGCATTGCCAAATACCCATTGGAAACCCGTTTTTGCCCTTGGATAGATCTCTTTGACCCACCCTTTTAATTACAATTAAATCAATTTTCATTTTCATTTTCAGATTGCATCAATTTCCATTTCCATTTTCATTAATTACAATTGCTCTGGTGAATCAATTTGCGGCTTCAAAATTGTAGATCTAGGGTTTTTTTCATTTAAATTGTGGACATGACTAGGATTCTGATGGGTGATTGGGGCTGGTGGCTGTGGTGCAAGTGTCTGGGCTCGATGGTGGGTTTGATGGGTGATTGTAGATCTGGGTGATTGGGGCTCGATGGTGGGTTTGGCGATGGAGCAAGATGGGATTGATGGGGGTGGCGGAGCACGGTATTAGCACAAACGGAGGTTGGTGGGTTGGCGGCGCACGGTAACGGCACAAGTGGAGGTTGGTGGGTTGGCGGCACAAGTTTGTTCCGGCAGTGAAGGGACGCCGGAGGTGCACGGTAACGGGGCTGGCGGTTCTGTAGGTTGTTGATGGGGCTGGCGGCGCAAGTTTGTTCCAGCAATGAAGGGACGCCGGAGGTGCACGGTAACGAGGCTGGTGGTTCCGTAGGTTGTTGATGGGGCTGGCGGCGCAAGTGGTGGTTGGTGGCGCAAGTGGTGGTTGATGGGGCTAGCGGTGCAAATGTGTTCCAACAATGAAGATGCTTACGCTGGCGGTGCACGGTAATGGGGCTGCCAGCACCGAAGGTGACGAGGCTGGGTGGTTGCAAACAGGCGGTGGTGGTGAGTGAGCTTTGGTTTATGAGGTGATGGCTATGGTTATGTTTTGGTAGGATTTGAGAAGAAATTAGTGCTTTTTGTGTGAGAGATGTAAATGAGGTTGTTATATACAGGGGTAGTTTAGGCAATTCATTGATTCCGTAACGTTTCTTGACGGATGCAACACATTTTTAACCTCAGGTGTCTTTTTGCAACTTTTGAAACTGCGGGGGTCTTTTTGCAACTGACCCAAACCACGATGGTGGTTTCTGCAAATTTCCCTGTCTTTTATAATTTGAAATTTCTGTTGGACCGCAATAACCAAACTTCAAGCTTATAAAGCCAGAATATAAAAAGAGTTATCCACAAAATTACAATGATGAACCGCATATGCACTAAAAGTAGCTTGTAATTTCGTTACAATTTGAGTGGAAGACATAAAAAAGCCCTAACTAGGTTGTTTTGGTTTATGAGTCTTATCTGACATGCGTCAAATTAGTTCACAAACCCTAATCACTTACCTCCTAGCTACTTTTGATATTACGCAATTTGTGCGACCAGATGTACATACAATATGCATGGGATTAGCTGCTTCAATCCTAGTTTTGTAGTCATTTTAATTTACTAATTATTGGGCTTTATAAGTAATCAAAGTTTATTATTATGGGTGTAGGCCAAATAGTATATTAAACTTAATTTATGTAATTAAGTCAAATAGTTGTCCAGTCCAGTCCAGTTGTCGAGTCCAGTCTAATTGTCCATTCCAGTCTAACTGTCAAGTCAATTAATTGGGCTTAGTCAGGTCCATTTAGGTGGGTCCAGTCCATATGTATAAGAATGATTTTCTTAGGAGATTTTAGAACTATTTGCGACTTATCCTAATGCTTGATTTACATAAAACATAGAGATAATTTTCGAATCTGGTACATGTTAAACCAGAGATAATTATTGCATTAGAGGCAGATAATGTCCTGAAGTTTGGAAAAAAATATACAAAAATTATGGGATGAACCTACTAGTTTTCGACACACTGATCAGTTAGTTGACTTTTTTTCATCTTGCAATTATTATCAAATATTTTGCTTTATCTCCAGATCATAGATTGAGTGGTTATCTTTATCATTTCTGACATCCTAAACCTCTATAAATAAGGTCTTTAGGCTACATTTTCAAGAACAAGCTTTTTCTCTTTAGAGCTTTTATACCATTTCTCTTAGAAGTGGTAGATCATGATTACGAGAATTTAACACTTTATATATTATATCTATACATTGTCAAATCACTTGCAACATGGATCCGTCTCAAAGTGTTCCCGACTCTTCTAGGCAAGTGCATTCGAGAGGTATATTTACTGCTTTATAGGCTAGTTTAATATTAATAGCCTAGAGTAATTCCCTTTTCCGTGATCACATTTCCATTTCCATAATATATTAAAAAGAGTGTTTTCACTTATTTCATATTTTGAGTCTAACACCAAAGTGTAGGTCGCCACCCATAGGGTTTGGCTCGAACTACGATGTTTTTGATTCGGTTTGTCTGACCGGATACATAGGCCAACGATAACACAACATTAGAATTAGTGTATAAAAATAAAGTAGAGACTGAAAGGATCCTTCCCATCATATAACTTAGTCCCCAAATCCGTTCTTCTATTTTCAAGAGACTAGTTAGTCTTTGGATATTTTAGAGTCATTTTTAGGATTTTTCTGATTTTCTTTTTGTTTAATAAAATAAGATGGTGTTCCCAACCTATTCTGGTCGCACCCAAAGGCCCACTACGGTCCCATTTTGCATGACACGTCCGCACAAGCAACATACATTTTCAACGCTCACAACCGGTCAAAGCATGCACGCTCAAGGAACGTGACCAAGCCTCATGACGCTTCGATCGTCGCACTTCGCCCGTCGCCCGTCGACGCGCCATGACACTTGCCCAAGGGTTGGCCTTTGGTCTCCATACTTAACATTTTTCACTTCTCTTCAAGAGGCCTTGCAACCTCGCGACGTCCGTCGTGCATCACCTTACGGACGTTCGTACATCAACCTCGCGACGTCCGTCGTGCATCACCTTACGGACGTTCGTACATCAACCTCGCGACGTCCGTCGTGCATCACCTTACGGACGTTCGTACATCAACCTCGCGACGTCTGTCGTGCATCACCTTACGGACGTTCGTACATCAACCTCGCGACGTCCGTCCTGCAACAACCTCCCGACGTCCGTTCGTACATCAACTTCACGACGTCCGTCGTCCATCAACTTCGCAACTTCCGTCGTCTATCAACTCCGCGACCCCCGTCGCCCGGACACAACTCTGCGACCCCCGTCGCCCGGACACAACTCTGCGACCCCGTCGCCCGGACACAACTCTGCGACCCCCGTCGCCCAGACACAACTCCGCGACCCCCGTCGCCCAGACACAACTCCACGATGCTCATCATCCGTCGTCCGGACGTCGTCTCCGTGACCCCCGTCACCGACGTCCGGGCGTCACACTCCAACACTCCGCCGCGCCCGTGCGCCGCGCCGCTGATACAGTCGTGCCTTCAGGCTCCCTGTCACACTACCGTGCCCCCGGCACCATAAGCACTTTGTCGCGCCCACGCCATCATTGACACAAACGTGCCCCCGGCACCTCACGCACTCCGTCGCGCCCATGCGCCGCGCCATTGACATAGACGTGCTCCCGGCACCTTACTCACTTCATCGCGCCCATGCGCCACAATCATGTCATCATGACCCCGGGCACCACACTCATTCATCACACCATGCGCACCTTGCCTTGGTCATCGAACATGCGTCCACCCACTCTCCGGAGTATACATCACCCGCGGGGATAGACGACTCCTCCGGGACACTATCTCTGCCAGGGAGCTCTTCAACTCCCCTTTCGCCAGGTAGACGGCTCCTCCGGGATGCTACCTCGGCCAGTCGGGTAGACGGCTCCTCCGGGATGCTACCTTGACGTGCTCCGAGTGCTCCGGGTGCTCCGGCACAAGGACTCACCCGCGGGGATAGGCGACTCCTCCGGGACACTATCTCTGCCAGGGAGCTCTTCAACTCCCCTTCCGCCAGGTAGACGGCTCCTCCGGGATGCTACCTCGGCCAGTCGGGTAGACGGCTCCTCCGGGATGCTACCTTGACATGCTCCGAGTGCTCCGGCATACGGACTCACCCGCGGGGATAGGCGACTCCTCCGGGACACTATCTCTGCCAGGGAGCTCTTCAACTCCCCTTCCGCCAGGTAGACGGCTCCTCCGGGATGCTACCTCGGCCAGTCGGGTAGACGGCTCCTCCGGGATGCTACCTTGACTCGCTACAAGTGCTCCGGCATAAGGACTCACCCGTAGGGATAGGCGACTCCTCCGGGACACTATCTCTGCCAGGGAGCTCTTCAACTCCCCTTCTGCCAGGTAGACGGCTCCTCCGGGATGCTACCTTGGCCGGCCGGGTAGACGGCTCCTCCGGGATGCTACCTTGGCCTGCGGAATAGACGACTCCTCCAGGACACTATCTCCGTCAGGGTGCCTGCGTGACTGGCCTACGTGCTCCGGCACTAGGGGCTTGCGTCGGCACCCCTAGGGACTATGACCCACGGGTCACTCCGAGACGGGAGCAGGTCTTCGGAGGGCATCGCGCCTAGTTCACCTGGCAGTTGGGCGTCGGGACTTCCCCACCGCTGCCAGGCCTGTGGGACTCCGCAAGGGCTTGGATTGGAGGCTAGATCAAGGGGGTTCTCTGGCCACACCGATGCGGTGGGAGCCAGTCTTTCCAGACAGACAGAGCGACGCTGTGAGGAGCAGGCCGGTTGAATATGCGATCTGACATGGAGCACCGGCACCCGTGGACCCCCCGGTGACGTGTCATTCCCGGGGAGCGCTACTTTTCGGTTTATGACATTATCTTCTTAATCTCTATAAATAGAGGTCTTGAGAATTCATTTGAGGAGATAACATTTGGACATTTTCAGAACATTTTCACTTTCTCACTCTAGAATTCTAGCGAGAGAAACATACATGACCCTGACTCTGGACCTAAGCATCAGACTGTGACTGTCGTCGTGTATTCACCCTGTGTCATCGCCCTCGCAGCACTGCCACCCTCAAGCTCTGTCTGGGAAGCCCTTGGTCTCTGCCCTTGTTCCACCCTTGCTGTCTCTCACTTTACATACTTGGAAGCTGACTCGGACTGCAGCCTTTGTGGCACCTCCACGTAAGTACGAACCCACTTTCCTTGGCATCAGATGGCGACTCCTAAAATTCTTAGAGCCTTTTCCAAGAGGATTTTTTTCGAGGTGGTTCGCTACAATGACAACTTCGCTGGGAACCTATATGTATGTGTGTGTGTGTGTGTGTCTATATATATATATATATATATATATATATATATATATATATGGGAGATGATTTGTTACTAGCGCTGACAACCTAACTTAAGAGTTAAGTTGCCAGCTGTCTGGTTAATTTCATTTTCAGCCCCTCAACTTATAAGCACTACCTTTAAAATACTTCATATTTCTTTAAAGACTAAAAATTGACCTTTCTCAATATTAGAACATGTATTTCCTGACCAAAGGAGAATTTGGCCACACAAAACTGGTATCAAAGCCTAATCAAAGGCGAGACTCAACCGAAAAACTCATGAAAATTCCTTGTTTATTAAATCATATGACATGAATTATACACTTAGACCATGGAGTTGGAAAAACTGAGATAACAGGATTATTAAATCAAATAATGGATGTATCTCATGAAACTTTAAATATCTGTAGATCTCTAGACAAGATAACATCTCAGATATTAGTTGAATTACACAATTCAGATAAAGGGTTAGGAAGTAAAAACCACATCATAAACTCAGATAACTTCGTATCAAACTTTGGAAGTTATGACACTACCAATAAATATTACTGCAACGAAACTTCATATGTATTTAAAGAGGTTATAGTATACAATGGTAGTGAAGGCGAAAGAAAACCCTTTTTGAGTGGCTCAAAAGACACCAAAGATCCAGTAAAGGGAATGGGTGTAGAAGAAATAGAAAAAATAATAAACGACTTTTTAGACAAAGTAGAAAAAGAAAAATCATTAAAAAAACCAATGATGGATGAAATAAATCCATCTGTTCTAAAAGAACATCAATATAAACAAGAAGAAAAAAGAGCCATATCAGAAGTAAATAAAGCGTTTACTGATATGCATATATGGAACGGAGAAACCGATCCAAACTACGTAGGAGCGTGAAATCCAGAATTAAATTTAGAAAGAAATTCTAAATTTAATAACGCCTCTATAAGGACAAATTTAAAACAAGAATTTGTCCCAAAAAATGGAAAAAATGAGCCCGTAAATCAATATGGTATATATCTTGATATCGATTGTATTTCAAATATTGACGAAACAATCGATAATTGGGCACAAGTCTTGAGAATTGTCATAATAGATGGTAATTTAACAGAAAGGCATGCAATGAAACATTTTATTCGAGCAACCTTGCGAGGAAACACAACTAGGTTTTGGAATAACAAAGTAGATAACGAAATGATAGTTGAAGCCCAGAGCAAGCTTAATATTTCTGAAGAAAAGATAATGTTTTATGCAGATAACCTCAAATGAGAGTTATGCGGCATATCTATAAATAACATATGTATTCAAGAAAAATTATGCTTTCACAAATTTGACAAAACTACAAATATGTGACATGTGCTATTTTAAAAATTATACTTATAAATATAAAAAATACTTTTGCAAGTTAGAACTCAGATACAGCCTCTATTGGCAAAAGCAATTTATTGCTAAAGTCCCTAAATCATGGGACGAGTTAGCAGAAAAAAAATTTACTGAACTCCCAAACGACGGAATGCTTTATGATTCCTTAGGAGGAAGTATTACAACTGTAGAAGAAGTTCTAAAGAAATATTCTACTAAAGGACATGCAATAAAAGATATGAAAAGGCTAATATGAGTTACGACTATTGTTCTAAAGTCGATAACATGGTAAACAACTATATATGTGAAAAGAAACCAAACTTCACGAAGAAAAAATTCGAGAAGAAGATGCTTGGAAACGAAAAAAAAATATGTGAAGAAATGAAAAAAATTTCAGAAAAGAAAATTTAATCCATCAAGAGAAAAACAAAACCATGGGAAAGATATATTAGAAAGAAATCTAATATTCCGTATAAAAAACCTTCACGTCCAAAAGGAAAATCACCAGAACAGTGTGATTGTTACTGGTTAGGTGGCAAAAAAGGACATTATGCAAATAAATGTTCTTTAAACAAAATATAAGATCTTTCTTATTTACTGAAGAAAGATACGAGCCAACATGGGAATACGAATTAGATTCTAAAGATGAAGTAGAAGAGCTTGTTTCAGAATACGACTACGAGTCTGATGATGAAACCACATCAGATGATGAAGAAAGTTTAAACAAAACTTTAAAAGGCATAGGCACGATCTTCATGATGTTAGAGACCCACGACCATGAATAATAGATGATTCCTTGATCTAATAACATAATTAGTCAGAGTGAATCAATTGAGGAAGAAAGTCCCAGTTCTACTATAAACCATTGGGAGATACCTAAAATCACGTTTAGAAAAATATACAAAAACTCCATATTTAGATTCAAGAGTAAGATGAATGTAGAGATCTCCGAAGGAGAAACCTTGATAGGTCAAACTGAAGAAAGAATACTAAACATTCCTATCTTCAAGATAGATAAAGTAAAACAATACCTTAGAAAATGATATCACTATGTCCATATTAATATGATACAAGTTAGTCTTTGTCCATTATTCATAGATGGCAGAGATACACCAATAATCTGTGGTTTGACAGACAATCGGTGAAAAACTGTTGAAAAAGCCTTACTAGGAGGTATCCAAAGTAACTTGTATAATGGACCAGTTTGGTTTAAAACTACACCAAACTATTTCATGTCTTTGAAAGATCCTTATCATAATAAAACATTATGACTGATGATTCAGACTTAAAGCATGACCGAATTACGAGAAATCTACAAAAATATTGCAGTATAATATCACCTAGTCTACAGAGTGGTAAACATCATAAATTCACTAAGTAAAACGCTAAACAACGAAGTGAAACTATTTGGACAAACAAGTAGTAATGTCCAAGCCATAAAAGCAAGGAAGATAAATCCAAAGCAACTATCATGGCTTAAAAAATAGGTGATAGGAGAAGGATTAGCAAGTAAACAACTAGAACATATGCAGATTAGATAAAATAAAGGTGTTGTAATCCTTGAAGAACCGAGGAGACATTTTGTCTCTTCTATACCTTTCATGTCTACAAATCCAAAAGGCAAAGAAAAGGAAAAAATGGTAGAAGAAGCTATCAAAGAAGAAGATAGTTCTGATGAAGACATTATAGGGTACAAAACAGTTACCATTTCAATCAGACGAAGTATGTCATCACGTGTAGAAACTATACATGTAATGACCACAACATCAATAAATGACACTGTCAAGAAGAATCTTAAAGAAAAAGGCTTGACAGGAGATGAGCTTGAAGAGGGTATTCAAGACATTATGAGTATCACCAAAGGGAAAAGAAGGTCCGAAAAAATGAATAATAAACAGATGGCGGTAAGTCCAAACAATTCTTATATAGAATTAATTTTTGACTTCTAGGGTTGTCACCCTTTTAATATAGATGCTTTAGTAGATACTGGAGCATTCTATTGCATGGCACGACTAGGAATTTTACCCTCTGAAAAATGGATCAAAATAGATCAACTCATGAGCATGCGAATGACAAATGGCGATGAGTTCGAGCCAGAATACGAAGCATATCATATTCAGGTCATAATAAATGGAAAATAATTCATTATAGAGTGATTAATACAATTCAACTCCTTAGACGGTGATTTTCTAATAGGAAATTCTTTCCTCAAACAAACTGAAAATTGACCATTTATTCAGGAAGAGTTTCATATTGAGATACAACATCAAAAATTCTGAGTTAATGTCGTTTGGCTTTTGTGAAAATGATTGGGGTGGTTGTGCAAATGATATGAAGAGCACCTCGGGCTATTGTTTTTCTCTTGGTTCTGGCATATTTTCTTGGACCTCAAAGAAAAAACAAACCGTTGCTCAACCCACAGTTGAAGTTGAGTATGTTTCAGCAGAGTTGGCTACTTCGCAAGCTATTTGGTTGAGAAGAATTTTGGATGATGTGGGAGAGAAGCAAGAAAGTGCCACTGAACTTTATTGCGACAACAAATCAGCCATAGCAATGGCTACGAATCCTGTTTATCATAGCAAGACAAGGCACATTGCCCTTAAACATCATTTCATTCGGGAAGCAATTGATGAATGAGTGATCCAACTTGAGTTTGCAAGTCCGATGATCAAATGGCTGACATCTTCACCAAGGCACTTCCGAAAGAGAAGTTTCAAAAAAGCACTTGGAGTCCAACGACATAACATTGAGGGGGAGAATTTTGAGATATAATGTGTTGTTCTAACTTGCTAGTGTTACCTAGTTAGCTTTTGTTAACATTGGTTGTGTCTTGTGTGAGGTTATTGAGTTTAGTTAACTTGGATATTGCATGTTGGCCACTTGTTTGCATGTTATTAGTGCAAAAGGGAGGTTCTAGCATGTGTAATGTGCTGAAATTCGAGTGTAAGAACTGAAGAATGAAGTGTGTGAAAAACCAGTCTATTTTTCTCCCCTGCTTCTGCTCTGTTTAGTCTGCTGTGTTCTCCTCTTGTTAGTTGCTGAAATGCAGACCTCTTTAGCATCCTCAAAACTACTTCTTTGAGTGTTATCTAACATATTTTAGATCTGGAACCAGCCAACATTTATTGGCATCAGAGCAAGTTTCGTGAGAGGTAGATTGCTACGACAAATCGGCACCAAAATCACCAATTGAGCAGAAAATTCAGCATGGCCAACACTAGTGGGTCACAACTTGCCTATATTCCAGAGTTTGATGGAGAAGACTATGATTTCTAGTTTGTGAAGATGAAAACAATCTTCAGATCCATGGGGCTGTGGGATTTGGTCAAAAATGGGTTTACCGAACACGAATCAATGGAGAACTTGACCGAAAATCAAAAGAAGAAATTAGAGGAGGGTCGACAAAAGGATGCAAATGCTCATTTTATAATGCAAAGAGGAGTCACCAAATCCATCTTTCCTAGAATAATCAGAGCAACAAAGGCAAAAGAAGCATGTGATATTCTCAAAGTTGAGTACTATGGTGATGACAAGGTAAGAGCTATCAATCTTCAAACTCTTAGAAGAGATTTTGAAAATATGAAGATGAAAGGGAATGAAACCTTAGCTGAATTTTTCACTAAGTTCATGGATCTCATCAATCAAATGAAGTCTCACGATGAAGAAATTAGCAATAGAAGAATTGTTGAAAAGGTTCTAATCAGTTTACCTGAGAAATTTGATCCAAAGGTGACCATTATTGAAGAAACCAAAGACATTTTTGAACTGGGTGTTCAAAAATTGATGGCTTCTTTAAAGTCCTATAAGCAAAGATTGGCAAGACACTCTGAGAAATCAATTGAGAGTGCTTTTCAATCTAAACTCATTGTTGGTTCATCAAAGAATGATGAAAGGAAGTTCCAGAATCTTGAACAAATTAGAAAACATACATTTGGAGGGAAAGGTAAAGATTTTAGGGGAAAAGATAAAACAAGAACAACCTTTGAGAGAAGGCAGAATGATGATGGTGCATTACAGAAGTGTAACATTTGTAAAAGAGGCAGCCATGTAGAGAAAGATTGCTGGTTTAGAGGGAAGCCACAATGCCACAAATGTATGGACATGTGCAGAAGAACTGTAAATCAACGAATTTTTAGCAAGCAGGTGTTGCAGAAGAAACAGAAGATGAAGGAAATCTATTTTATTCTTGCCAAAGTGTCATGGAACATAAGAGAGATGTGTGGTTTCTTGATAGCGGCTGTAGCAATCACATGGCAGGAAATGAAAGTATTTTCATACATATGGATAGCACTTTCAAATCCCAAGTAAAGCTGGGAAATAGAGCATTAATTGAAGCTAAAGGGAAAGGAACAATTGGAATTCAAACCAATGAAGGAGATAGGTTTATTCGAGATGTTCAACTTGTTCCTAACCTAGACCAGAATTTGCGTAGTGTCGGACAATTATTAGAGCATGGGTATAAACTTGATTTTGAAGGCAATGGATGCATTATATATGACAATGGGAAACCAAGGCAGCTGGTGAAGAAAATAAGAATGGAAAGTAATAGAAGTTTTTCATTCACCATGAAGTATGTCAAAGATGTTGCAATGAAGGCATATATAGTAGAAGATTCATGGCTATGGCACAAGAGATTCGGGCATCTAAAATTTCAAGGTCTTAAGCTACTTTTTCAGAAAAATTTGGTGCAATGGCTACCTACTATTGAAGACAAACATGGAGTGTGCGCTTGGGAAGCATCATTGCCGCCCATATATGAAGGAAGTAGCGTGGAGAGTCAAAGGGAAGCTTGAGTTAGTGTATACAGATGTTTATAGGCCTATGCGAACACCTTCAAATGCTCAAAATAGGTAATTTATTCTTTTTATTGATGATTATACTCGCATGGCATGGGTATATTTCATGAGACAAAATCTAAAGTATTTGCCATTTTTAAGAAATTTAAGAGTTACATTGAAAAACAAAGTGGCTGCTTTATAAAAACATTGAGGAGTGATAGAGGAATATAATACAACTCAATTGAATTCAACAAATTTTGTGAGGATGAAGGCTTGGAAAGGCAAGTAACCATTGGCTATACTCCTTAACAATATGGAGTATCGAAAAGGAAGAACCAAACAGTGATGGAAATGGCCAAATCCATGCTACATGAGAAGAGACTACCAAAAAGGTTTTGGGCAGAAGCTGTTTATATAGCTGTGTACTTGATTAATAGGTGTTCGACAAAGGCCATGTGGAACCGAACACCTTTTAAAGCTTGGGGAGGTAGAAGACCAGCCGTGAGGCATTTTGAAGTCTTCGGTTACATGTATTATGCTCAAATACCGAAAGTAAAGCGTTATAAGCTGGATGAGACAAGCGAGAAGTGCATTTATGTTGGCTATAGCTCAAGATCAAAAGGTTATAAATTGTACAGTTTGAAGTCCGACAAAATCATTATTAGTCGAGATGTATTATTTGGCGAAAATGCTACATGGAATTGGGAAGATAGCAAGATAGAAAAGGGAAATCTACCTATTGAATCATTTCAGTCATAACAAACGCAAATGGAAGAGGAAGGTGATGATTCTAAATTCCCCCCTGTGGCTGGTTTACCAGTATCTTCGCCAAGCTTATCATCGTCTCGAAGTTCAACCCCATCTTCGCCAAGCTCAACTCCAAGAAAGACCAAGAATTTGAGTGAAATATATCAAAGTTGTAATTTCTGTATTGTTGAACTGCAAAGCTTTGAAGAAGCTGTGACAGAGAAAGTTTGGAGAAAGGCTATGGAGGACGAGATTGATGTGATTCAGAAAAATAATACATGGGAGTTAATTGATAGGCCATCACATAAGGAAGTAATTGAAGTGAAATGTGTGTACAAGATAAAATATAACTCGGATGGCTCAGTGCAAAATGAATAAAGCAAGACTGGTTGCAAAGGGCTACTCATAGCGGCCTGGTATCGATTTTGAAGAAACGCTTGCTCCCGTTGCTCGCTTGGACACAGTGATAGCCCTCATTTCTGTGGTAGCACACAAATGTTGGTTTTAACATCAACTAGACGTCAAATCTACCTTCTTGAATGGAGAATTGAAAGAAGAAATGTATGTTAAGCAACCTCAAGGATTTCTTATCAAAGGGGAAAAAGCCAAAGTGAATAGATTGAGGAAGGCATTGTGCGGGCTATAGCAAGCTCCTATGGCTTGGTATAGCGAAACTAATGGCTATTTCCGTGAGCAAGGGTTTGAAAGGAGCAAGAGTGAGCCAACTTTGTGCGTCAAAAAGGAAGGTACAACTAATATACTCATTGTTTCTTTTTATGTTAATATGTTGCTCACAGGTAGCAATGAGAAAATGATACAAGCCTTCAAAGAGGAAATGATGTGAAGGTATGAAATGAGTGACTTAGGGCTGTTACATCATTTCCTTGGCATGGAAATTGTTCAAGATAAATATGGTGGGTTCATATCTCAAAAGAAGTATGGTTTGAGTGTTCTAAAGAAGTTTGGTATGCATGCTTGCAATCCTGTGGCAATACCGCTGGTTTTGAGCGAGAAGTTAAAGAAAGAAGATGGAGGAAGAAAAGTAGATGCAACTCTTTATCGGAGTTTGGTTCGAAATTTGATGCACCTCACGGTAACAAGACCTGACCTTATGTTTGTAGCAAGCTTACTCTCTCAATTTATGCAAAGTCCGAGTCATTTCCACCTTGGAGGAGCAAAGAGGGTGCTAAAGTACATTAAAGGTACATTTGATAATGGAATCAGGTATTCCAAAATTCTGAGTTAAGGTTGTTTGGCTTTTGTGATACTGATTGGGGTGGTTGTACAGATGATATGAAGAGCAAGAGAAGATTCAGAAATTTAGAGAAGCACTTGGAGTCCAACGATATCACATTAAGGGGGAGAATTTTGAGATGTAGTGTGTTGTTCTAACTTGCTAGTGTTGCCTAGTTAGCTTTTGTTAACCTTAGTTGTGTCTTATGTGAGGTGATTGAGTTGAGTTAACTTGGGTATTACATGTAGGCCACTTGTTAACATGTTATTAGTGCAAAAAAGAGGTTCCAGCATGTGTAATGTGCTGAAATTAGAGTGTAAGAACTGAAGAATGAAGTTTGTGAAAAACCAGTCCATTTTTCTCCCCTGCTTATACTCTGGTTAGTCTGCTGTGTTCTCATCTTGTTAGCTGCTGAAATGCAGTCCTCTTTAGCATCTTTAAAACTACTTCTTTGAGTGTTATCTAACATATTTCAGCTCTGGAACTAGCTAGCAGAAATGCTAAAACACCCTCTCCATGGAAACGGAGAACCGTGTCTATTCCCATATCACACAATGAAAATATAAAACTGCACTGTTGACCTCTGTAATGGACTGAATTTGGTAGCCTTCACAGTAGAAGATCAGCAGAACATCACACACAACACACATCACGCACACGCACATGCCAACGCGCGCACACACCACAACCCCCCCCCCCCCACGCAGACACACACCACACAGAGACACACGCACGTGCACACACACATCACACACACACATCGACACCAGCAGACACACATACACCACCCACCAACTACCATTTTCACCACTCTTCTCCACCTCCACAGTGATCCGCAAACACACTCACGACCACCAAAGGCCACCACCTCCATCAATCGCACACCAACGGCCTACAGCCGCCACCAACAAAATCCAGATCACAAAATTGGAAAAAAGAAACTTCAAAATCACCCATTGCACGAAATTCAGATTGGCAAACTTTATCTTCTGGGCAGAAACGGCGGCGGTTTCGAGAAGACAACGCCGAACACGTCGTTAAAGTGGTTGACGAAATTCTCTAAGTTGGAGATCACGTGGGTGCAGCCGACGGCTGCGCCGCTTACGTAGACGGTGACGTATGGGTCGCTGACTCGCTTATGATGATCTTGACGTGGCGCTGGGCCTAGAAGCTCCCGCCTTCGGTGCAAGGCCGTCGGCAGGCAGTGAATGCAGATTGGAAATGCGGAGTAGAAAATGGGTTGTCACTGATCGTTCGTGAATGGTTCATTGTAACTGATGGTTGGTAGAAAGTGGTAGTGAAATTTTATAATTTTATTCTCATAATGAATACGTGTCAGCGCCACAATCACTTTCAGTGTAATACCAAAAGAGTATTACATCGAAAGTGATGTTCTCATCTACAATATATACGAGTCATCGTGGCACACACGATGCGTATGTATATGTGAAAATTAAATTAATAATACAATTTTTTTTAAAAAGTCAAACTTGGCCTTTAAATTTTTTTAACTACATTTTCTGATGAATTTTAACTTGTGAAAACTAAACATATTTTTTTAGGTAGTTACTTACCAGCTAAGATTTTATTTCGTTTTATTTTTTAAAAAATTTCTTGAACTGCCACTTGTATCATTATAGGTTGGTAGTTATGTAATACCAAAAAAGTGTTACAACAAACCAAGTTTTGACTTAATATATACGAGTCACGGTGCACACGCGATGCGTGTGTGAAAATAAAATTAATAGTGCAAATTTTGTTAAAATGTAAACTTGTAAAATTAAACATATTTTTATAGGTAGTTACTTACTAATTAAGATCTTTATTTTGTTGCCTTTTATAAATTTTCTTGTGAAGCCATTTGTCATCACTATAGGTAGTTATGCAACACAAAAAAAATATGTTTTACAATTTTACCCTCATTTTGGACACGTGTCAGCATCGAAATCACTCTCAATGTAACACCAAAAGGGTATTACACCAAAAGTGAAAAAAGTTTTCTCATTATATATAGTATAGATATAGATATAGATATGTGTGTGTGTGTGTGGCTTTGGTTGGTATCTTCTATGCCTTACCTCTAATTTTGAATTCTTACAATTTTAAAATTAAGTTAAATAGGTGTTAAATTTTCATTGGTCACAAAATAATCTCTAACCCATGATCTCCCCCATGATTTCCCTTTCCACATTCTATTATTACCTACAGCATAGTACGAGACTTTAGCTAGTGTGTATATATATATATATATATATATATATATATATATATATATATATATATATATATATATGGGCGGATCAGGGTCGACCGGTGGATATTATCCACCGGACCGCAACTCTTAGTTGCGGTCCGTATCATTAATTTTTTTTACACCCACCCACCCACCCGTCCTTTACCCGGCCCCCTTCCTGCCTGCCACGTGGCATGCGACGGTCCCCCACCCCCCCTTCCCTGCCTGCCATGTGGTGGGCGGTCCCCCACTCCCCCTTCCTGCCTGCCACGTGGCCACCCCTCTGGTCCCCCCCTCCCCAAACCGCAACGCCTTGTTGTAGTCCCCCCCCAATCCGCAACATTGTTGCGGTCCCCCCCCCACCATTTTGCGGCCCCCTGGCCACGTGCCCGGTTCCCCGTCCTTTTTCTGACCTTTCTCTACTTTCTTTCGTCTCTCTCCCTCATTTTTCCCTCTTTATAAACCGACCCTTCTCCCCGAACCCTTTCTTCCACTCCCCATCATCTTTACCAACACACACTTCATACTCCAAACGAAAATTTTTTACGCTAGAAGATCGGTGGATTTTTCTTGAGCAATATATCAAGTTAAAACAAGTAAGTATTTTGAATTTTCTTATAATTCAATGTTAATTTCAAATTATTCTTACCAATGATTTGTTTAAATTGTGTTTAGCTTAAATTATTCTTACCATAGTCTAAAATTCGTGTTTTTTGAGAGTTTAAAATTAGGGATTGAACTAGCGTTTATTAGCGAATATTCATTTGAAGTCCAAAAATAGTCATTTTTGTAGGGCGTCAAAATTTGAATTTTGCATGAATTTATAAAAAATACCTAGAGCTATATTTTTCCAAACTTCAAAAAAGAGACCCTAGTTATTTTTAAAATATGTATATCAGGGAAAAAATTAGATTTTTTCCTGGACTGGAAAGGGGTCAACTGATACGGGGAACCTTGTAACTCCGCAATGTAATTTAAAATATCAACCTAGCACGATTTGGCGCGAAACTTTTATGAGACCCCTAGGATGTTGGGACGTTCCATTTCCCTGGAATTTGCACCATTCCGATGTCGTTACCTATTTTTTTGGCCGAACAAGTTTTTAAGCGCTCGATCCGAACACCGGTTCGGAATTTTTGGGCGAAACTTTTGTAAAATACTTTTTAGATAAATAATGAATTCATGAAGCTTAAAATAGTATTTCAAAGCACTTTTGAGATTTTCCGATGCCAGGGGGCATTTCAGTAATTTGCCACCTCGATAGGGGTATTTTTCTAATTTTACACTGTTAAAATTTTGTAATGTTAATTCAACAACGTTAAGTCAACGATGGTGTTGCGGTTCCTTTTTTTCTTTTTGCGTGCCCACCCCCACCCTCTGCCCTTTTTTCTTTTCTCTTTGTTACGTGGCCCCCACCCTCACCCCCTACCCAGCGGTTCTCGTGGGCCCCCACCCTTCCTCCCCCACCTCCGAACCACAACAAGGGGTTGCGGTTCACTGTTCTTCGTGGCCCCCACCGTCCGCAACCATTTTTTTCTTCGTGGTCCCTACCTCCTTCCTCCCCCACCCCCGAACCGCAACAAGGGGTTGCGGTTGACTGTCCTTCCCATCTTCATGGCCCCCACTCCCGTGGGCCCCTCACCCCCTTCCTCCCCCACTCCCGAACCGCAACAAGGGGTTGCGGTTCATTGTTCTTCGTGGCCCCCACCGTCCGCAACCATTTTTTTCTTCGTGGCCCCCACCCCCTTCCTCCCCTACCCTTAAACCGCAACAAGGGGTTGTGGTTCACTGTTCTTCGTGGCCCCCACAATCCGCAACCATTCACTGTCCTTCCCATCTTCGTGGCCCCCACCGCCTTCCTCCCCCACCCTTGAACCGCAACAAGGGGTTGCGGTTCACTGTTCTTCGTGGCCCCCACCGTCCGCAACCATTTTTTTCTTCGTGACCCCCCCACCCCCGTGTCCTTTTTTGTTTTCTTGTTTTCTGCGTATCCTTTTTTTTTGGTGCATGGCCCGCCCCTCACCCCCGAACCGCAAGGAGTTGCGGTTCTCCGTGGCCTTCCACTTTTTTCTTCGTGGCCCCCACCCCCCATGGCCCCCCCACCCACGTGTCCTGTTTTGTTTTCTTGTTTTCTTTTGCGTATCCTTTTTTTTTCTCGTGCATGGCCCCCACCCCCGAACCACAAGGAGTTGCGGTTCTCTGTGGCCTTCCACTTTTTTCTTCGTGGCCCCCACGGGCCCTTCCGAAGCTGTTAGCTATTTTTTTCGCCGAACGGGCTTTTAAGCGCTCGCTTCAGAGGCCGGTTCGGGATTTTTAGGCGAAACTTTTGTAAAATACTTTTTAGATCAAGAATGATTTCAGGAAGCTTAAAATAGCATTTTAAAGCACTTTTGAGATTTTTTGAAGCCAGGGGGCATTTTGGTAATTTGACACCCCGAGAGGGGTGTTTTGATATTTTTTTTGGTAAAGTTTTTCAAAGGACTTTTTAGTCCAGAAATGTAAGTAAAACACTTGAAATGTTGTTTTGAAGCTGATTGGCGGGCGTAATTGTCGCTAAAGGTGAAAACTTAATTAGACTTTCACGAATTTATAAAACATAGCTAGAGCTATATTTTGTCAAAGTGTAAAAAAGAGACCCTAGTTATTTTTAAAAGATCTGTATCAGGGAAAAATTTCAGATTTTTCAAAGACTGGAAAGGGGTTAACTGATACGCGGAACCTTGTAACTTTGTAGTGTAATTTAAAATATCAAGCTAGCGCAATTTCACGCGAAAATTTTATGAGAACCCTAGGATGTTGGGAAGTTCCATTTCCCAGGAATTCGGGCCTTTCCAAAGCCGTTAGCTATTTTTTTGGCCGAACGGGCTTTTAATCGCTCGATCCAGACACTGGTTCGGGATTTTTGGGCGAAAAATCCCGAAAAATACTTTTTAGATCAAGAATGAATTCAGGAAGCTTAAAATAGCATTTTAAAGCACTTTTGAGATTTTTCGAACCCAGGGGGCATTTTGGTAATTTGCCACCCCGGGAAGGGCATTTTGGTAATTTTCCCGGTAAAGTTTTTCAAAGGACTTCTTAATCCAGAAATGTAAGTAAAACACCTGAAATGTTATTTTGAAGCTGACTGCGGGGCGTTAGGGTGCTAATAGTACCCTGGGGGCATTTCAGTAATTTGTCGCTCAGTGGGGGTATTTTGGTAATTTAACATTGTAAAATTTTCCGACTTACTTTTAGTTCGGGAAGGCACTAAGACACCCGAAAAGTTATTTTTTTCCAGTTGTTCTGAGATGTTTGTTGGGACGATGGCTATCAGGGGGTATTTTGCATAAGTTGGGGGTGTTTTGGTAACTTTCCGCCTTAAAATACCCTGAGGAAATATTTGGTATATAATTGACGTAATACATTTAAAAAGTGGTTTTAAAAGCAATTTTGTGGTGTTGGTGGTGTAGAGGCCATCGGGGGTATATTGGTAAATTGCCACTTTGGCTCTAAATTTTAGGGAAGTAGAGTAATTAAGCGTTCAGAGTGGTGGAAAGTGAGGAATTGTTTTAATACATTGAAATAATGAGATAATGACTATTGCTAACGCGTTGGTTAACTAGGTTTAAGATCCGGTTATATTTTTGGAATGTAAATATTATGGACGTTAAGTTGATTTACGATTATATTTTGTTCTTAGAGATATGAATTTCCGACCCGGACCTCATGATACATCAATCCTATACGATGACGATGATCACGTCGTGAGGTACGTATTTGACGATGTCGATAGGGGTGTTTTGGAAACAATTCAAAGCACAACTCACCTCGAAGAGTGGGTACTGAACGAGGAACAAATACAACTATTACATCGTCAAAATTTGGCCATGTTCACCGATCCCAGGATTTTGTCTCAGCATGACGATTGCCTTATATCCGCTCTAGTTGAACGATGGAGGGGCGAGACGAACTCATTTCATTTCCAGTTTGGTGAAATGACTATTACATTAGAGGACGTCGGATTTATACTTGGAATCCCATGTCACGGCAAACCCATTACTTTCTGCATCTCTAGTACGAACTCTGATATATTAGAAGAATGACATACGTACCCATCAAAGAATGACTTCATACCTTCGCTTCTCGAGGTCGTAGACATTCCGACTGCAAAAAACTTCTTCGTGTAGGCACCGATCAACTGTTTCTTGATCTCATACAAGGATTGTAACCATTCACGATTTGACAAAGAGTAGTCATCCATTAACTTGGCCCACCTCTCCTCGAACACGTCTACCGTCAACGATTTCTTCACACATGTATTAAAGTCAGTCTTGAACGTCGGACGGTAGGCATAGACATTGTGAAGCCGATCGGGCTACGAGTTGCTTATGTGCCATGTGCACAGGCCATGGTGAGTATCTGGCAGGACCTTAGCGATTGCATTTTTCATTGCCAGATCTTGGTCAGTGATGATGATCTTTGGAGGAATATGATACATTGCTTTAAGCCACGTTTCAAATAACCACGTAAATGACTCCTCCGTCTCATCCCTAAGCAGGGCAAAGCCAAACAAGATTGACTGATAGTGGTGGTTCACCCCGGTGAACGGAGCAAAAGGCATAGAGTACTTATTTGTGCGATATGTGGTGTCAAACGTCACAACATCCCCAAAATTTTGGTAAGCAGCTCTAGAACGGGCATCCGCCCAAAATATAGTACTAATATGGTTCTCGTCATCCAGTCGGAGACTGTAGAAAAACCCCGAATTCTCACTCTGAAGGCTCCTAAAGATATCAAGTGTAGCTTGAGAATCACTCTTACCGAAAGACTCTCTCCTGAACACGAAGTTCATTTCGAAGGTCAACTGCGTTGAAACTCAACTTGTCAATCCCCCCAGCCTGGCTTGAGAGAAATCCCATCATTTTAGAAGGTGGAATTTTAGCCTCGGCCATTGTAAATATCAGTTCCCTGTGTACCGCGCCTATTTGTCGGTGCTGATGAATTTGACCAATCTTACTAGGGGTCATCAACTGATGATTATGGCTCAAATCCACTCCCGTCACAACCCAATGATTTTCTTTTTTCCGTTGTACTGCATACACATGGGCCTTGTAGCCGGTACTTGGAAATGTGTCCCATTTTCTTTGTCCTGATGACCCTTTGTCACTGATCCGAACAACCGGGGGTACATGCGATGCTCCTCTATGACACTCAAATAGTCTTTCACAAATTTGATCTGTATTCGCCCGTTTTCTAGTCGTCTTAATTCCAATGCCGAAACCTATCGTCTTCGAATATGCTCTATAATATGCTTCAAATTCGTCCAGTCTTTGAAAAACTTAACCCAAGTAAGGTGGATCAGAATCTTTACAAAAAATATTTCTTCCAGTTGCATCCATATTTATATTGAAATCTAAAAAATCAAAATTATATCATTCTCAACAAGTCATATAATTAAATAAAAGAACAATAAAAATTATTTAAAAGTCTTTCGAAAAATTTGTGTAATGTAAAATTACCAAAATAGCCCCAGATGAGCGGCAAATTACCGAAATGCCCCCGGGGGTTCATTATCACCCTAATGCCCCAAATCAGCTCAAAACAAACTTTCAGGTGCTTTGCTTACATTTCTGGATTAAGAAGTCTTTTGAAACCTTAACACTGTAAAATTACCAAAATACCCCTCTCGGAAGGCGAATTACCAAAATGCCCCCTTCTATCATAAAATCTCAAAAGTACTTTGAAACGGGATTTTAAGCTTCCTGAATTCATTCTTTAAAATAAATTTCCGGGTGTCTTACACCCTTTCCCGAACTAAAAGTAAGTCGAAAAAATTTTACAATGTTAAATTACCAAAATACCCCTGCTAAGCGACAAATTACCGAAATGCCCTCGGTGATTCATTGTCACCCTAACGCCCCGCAATCAGCTTCAAAACAATATTTCAGGTGTTGTAATTATATTTCTGGACTAACAAGTCCTTTGAAAAACCTTTGTCGGGAAAATTACCAAAACACCCCTCTCGGGGTGGCAAATTACCAAAACACCCCTCTCGGGGTGGCAAATTACCAAAACACCCCTGGCTTCAGAAAATCTCAAAAGTGATTTAAAATTCTATTTTAAGCTTCCTGAATTTATTCTTGATCTAAAAAGCATTTTACAAAAGTTTTGCCAAAAAATCCCGAACCAGTGTCCGGATCGAGCGCTTAAAAGCCCGTTCGGCCAAAAATATAAGTAACGGCTTCGGAATGGCCCGAATTCCTGGGAAATGGAACTTCCCAACATCCTAGGGTTCTCATAAAAGTTTTGCGCGAAATCGCGCTAGCTTGATATTTTAAATTACACTGCAAAGTTACAAGGTTGCGCGTATCAGTTAACCCCTTTCCTATCTTTCGAAAAATATGAATTGTTTTCCTGATACAAATATTTTAAAAATAACTAGGGTCTTTGTTTTTCACTTTGGCAAAATCTAGCTCTAGCTATTTTTTTAAAATTCGTGAAAAACTGTCTAATTAAGTTTTCACCTTTAGCGACAGTTACGTTTCGTATGCACACTAAAAAAACAACATTTCAGGTGTTGTAATTACATTTCTAGACTAACAAGTCCTTTGAAAAACTTTGTCAGGAAAATTACCAAAACACCCCTCTTGGGGTGGCAAATTACCAAAACACCCCTGGTTTCAGAAAATCTCCAAAGAAAACAGTAAAATGCTATTTTAAGCTTCCTGAATTTATTCTTGATCTAAAAATATTTTACAAAAGTTTTGCCCAAAAATCCTGAACCGGTGTCCGAATCGAGCGCTTAAAAGTCCGTTCGACCAAAAAAATAGCTAACGGCTTTGGAATGGCCCAAATTCCTGGGAAATGGAACTTCCCAACATTCTAGGGTTCTCATAAAAGTTTCGCGTGAAATCGCGCTAGCTTGATATTTTAAATTACACTGCAAAGTTACAAGGTTGCGCATATCAGTTAACCCCATTCCCGTCTTTGGAAAAATATGAAATTTTTCCTGATACATATATTTTAAAACTAACTAGGGTCTCTGTTTTGCACTTTGGCAAAATCTAGCTCTAGATATTTGTTTTAAATTTGTGAAAAACTGTCTAATTAAGTTTTCACCTTTAGTGACAGTTACGTTTCGTATTCACATTAAACACATAACCCAAAAGCTAGTTCAATCCATAATTTTAAACTCTAAAAAACACGAATTTGAGATTATGGTAAGACCAATGTAAGCATAACACAATTTAAGCAATCTACTGGTAAGAACAATTATGGTAAGAACAATTTGAAATTAACAATGAATTATAAGAAAAGTCGAAATACTTACTTGTTTTAATCTTGTAGCGGTTATCCACCAATTTTTGACCGTAGAATATTTTTGTTTATGTTATCGTGAAGATTATGCAGATAATCTTTGGAGTATGAAGAAGATAGAAGAAAGAGTTGGGAAAGATGATGTAGAGTGAAAGAGAGGGTTCTGTCCAGAAAGAATTAGGGAGAACGGATTATAAAGAGAGAAAAGCGAGGGAAAGAGAAGAAAGAAGACCCGTGAGTCTGAACATCACAGACTCACGGGTTTTCTTTCTCTCTTTCTCTATTGGTGGGGGGCAAGTAAGGAGAAGACAAGTGTCGTTGGGAAGGGGCAAAGTGTTGTTGGGGGTGGGGGACACAAAGAAAATACATGTAGAAAAACAAAAAAGGAACAACAAAGTACACATAAAAAAAGTTCACGCAAAAGAAAACAAAACAAAAAAGGAACCGGGGGTGGGGGGCCATAAACAGAGAACCACAACAAGGAGTAGTTGCGGTTCGGGGGTGGGGGTGGGGGCCCATGGAAAAAAGAAGAAAAAGGAGAACCGCAACTTCTTGTTGCGGTTTGGGGAGGGGGTGGGGCCACAGAAAAAGAAAAGAAAGAAAAAAGGGAAGGGGGGGGTGGGGGGCCACGGAAAAAAGAAACAAAAAGGTGGGTGGGTGGGTGTAAAAAAAAAATTCAATTCCACCGAACCGCAACAAGATGTTGCGGTTCGGTGGATAACATCCACTAGTGGGTGAGGATCCGCCCCTATATATATATATATATATATATATAGAGGAAAGCGAATATAAGGCTAGCCTCGCACAAGTTGCGTGAGGCTAGCGGCAAAAACTACGTAGTTTCGTTAAAAAAAAAAAGAGCTCTGTATTGTGCTTTTTTTTTTCCTGTTTTTCTGTCCCGTTGTTTCTCTCTCCATTTCCCTTGTTTCCTCTCATCTCCTCCCCTTTTTCTGTTGCAGCCCGCAGGCCCTACCAACCCCACCCACCATGAAACGCGCCACAACCTTCCTGCGCCGGCGTCAACCTCCCTGCACCAGCCAACATCACGCCTCAACATCCTGCCGAAACTGTAACAGGCTAACCGTCATCAATTCCCCAACCTTCCACCGTAGACCACCAACCTTCCGTCGCCGCCGCCGTAAACAGCCATTCCTGTCGCAACCTTCCTTCGCCGGCTACTGTCAACCGTCCTGCACCGGCCAACATCACTCTCACCGACACCCATCCTCCTGCCGCGACAGTACATCGCCAACACCACAGATGAAAGCCACAATCAGTCAAACCTATCACCGCCACAACACTGCCATTTCCGCCAAATCATGGTGCTCAAGTTTCCAGTTCTGCACAGTAGATTGATTTCACATAAGATTGATTTCTTGGAGTAGATTATAACTTTATACAAGATGATGGTTGAAGATCTCGGCGTCGAAGCTAAGGAGGCGGCGATTCGGGATGTGGCGAAGCTGTTAGCACTTCCCGAGCTCTTACAGTCCATTGCTTCGATCAATGCGATTACATTGCTCGCCAGCAGGTATGCTTTTTGTGATACTGCGTCTATCTCTGGTTTTATGTAATTATGCATATCCAACCCCGATTCTGAGCTGATGATTGGTGTTTTTGCTTTAAGGGAATTGCAATTGAAACGTAAAAACATGTGAATTGCAACATCAAAGCGCTACATTCTAAAATGATGTGGCAAGGTTTCCGTCAATTTTTATAAAATTGACGATAACATATATGCCAAAGGCATTTCCCCTATGCAATTTGCAAACCCTGAAGAGCTTCATGTTCATCAGAAAGGGGAAGATGGAACCAGCTCTGAACTTGCATACCTGAAGCACAATACAATTGACCCCCTAGAAGAAACTTTTGGTAAAAGGACTGATGCTGGCAAAAAGTCCTGGGCAGCTAGCCTAAGAGTTGAGTGTCCTATGGAAATGCATAATCCAGAATTCACAGTTGCTGTAACTGCTCCGAGAGAAGTGAAGGCAAAAAGTGGTGGTATATTCAAGTACCTTCGGGGTTCTATGATTGAAGATGCTGATTTGAATCTCTCAACTACGTTAAGCTGTTACGAAGAAGCTAGAACAGCATTGGGCGGGCAGCCTACTGGTTCCTTGGAACTGCAATCTGTGGCTAAAAAGAAAGGATGGGTTTGCAATGAATTGGGTCGAAATAGACTTGCAAGAAAATAATTGGACAAAGCTGAACTTGCATTTGTTCAAGCAGTAACGTCATTTAAAGAAGTTTCAGACCATGTTAATAGCGAAATTTTGCAATAACTTCTTTAAATGTTGTATAAAATTTTGTTTCTATTGCAATAACAGTTTGTTGTTTGAAGTTTGAACGAGTGAGTTCTACTTATAGTGTAAAAAGTAGGATTAAAGATTTTACCAAATAAAATGCAACAGTATTCGTAAAAAAGATTAATAAAAAATGAAGGTGCCAAAATGTGAATCTTATAACATAGACATAATTGATACGAATAGACCTTGCAAATCCGAACTGAAATTGTATTGAACACATCTCCAAAATGTCAAAATTAGGACATGTTTTTTTTATTTTTGTCTGCAACCATATTGAATAACAAGACACTGTGTAAATATGTACGCTAAGAAAACCCCAATCAGTGTAGAGTTAATCCTTGACACTCTTGATTCAACAAATCATCAACTCTTAATAAGCAACAAATATCCATAATCAAGAAAGTAAAAAACAATGAATAGTCCAAAACTAAACTTAGTCTCTCCACATAATTCCCTGGCAATTGAATTTGCATGTCTACAACGCCTATTCAGAATGTAAGCAAACTCCTTTCTTGCACTGGTCCTACATACAAACAAGAGTAATAGGTTATGTCAACAAAGAAGCAGGAAGAGTGGATGAACAACGTCAAAAAATAATAATGTTAAATCNAATCTTACGCAAATCTGCAGCTATTGAACAAAATTGCCCTCTCCTTCATCTCTCTGAGATCATGCACGTTTATAAGTTAGTATACATCTCTCAAATGATTCACACAACATAATATTACATTGAAAAATAAAGTAGTATGTGGAGTTGATTTCAAAATATACCTTTCGCTTAGCACAACCAGTTCGGTAATGGCCTTTCCCATGACAATATGCACAAGTTCTTTGTTTCTTTTCTTCCTTTGCCAATTCATTAGAATATTTTAACCTAGTAGCAACCTTTGGGTGCCCCTTGGTCTTAATAGGGGCAGCAAGGTCACGTATAGAAATCTGATTTATACTTTCCATTTGAGAAACACATGTACTTGAACCAACTTGACTAACCATTTTGTCACCAACAAGTTTCTCCACATTGTTTCTCGCAGCTTGCTTTTCTAAGAAGCTACTAAGCCATGCATCAATCTCACGTATTTTTTAAGGGCAATTTCTTCCATTATCTATTGCTTTTGAAAACTTTGCTCGAACATACCACAACGTTAAAAGGCTTACTCCCTTTTCAGTTGAATGCCTACCGATCTCGTCCATTCGATCACCAACATCTCCCACCTTATACCGAGCATGAATTGTCCACCTAGGAAAAATGAAATATTCAGGAAGATCATTTATTTTCTTTTTCTTCAATATATAAAGGATATGCTTGCATAATATTCCCGCCGTCTCAAACTTAGCACACGAACAAATAGCTTTAACACTTTCTGACGAATAATAGCGAACTGTTCGCCATTTCTCTTTATCAACAGTTATCAAACCCACCTTGTACCTTGTGACGCCAGGTTCCTTACTCAATGTTATGTGCAAACAGCTAACACTAGCATTCCATTCTTTCTTGAAGATCTCAAGCATGCTACAAGTATAGCATTCTTCGGCTCTTGCTTCAATTGGATGATCAGATGATAAGACTTCTCTTGAATTTATTGTCTTATAGTCTTCATCTTCCTCGGCATACCTTTGATTATAAACTGCATTGTCATATTTCACAACAAACTCATTCAACATGGTATTAGAATTCACATACCCGTCAAAAAATGAATGTATGCTTTCACTTCGTCCACTCGTGGTCATGCCAGCGAAAAAAGTATCTTTGAGAAAAGGCTTTGCCCAATGTGCACGTAGGTTGTACATATTTTGAATCCACCAATTTTCTTTTAATTCATACATGTCATTCAAATTTATCCATCTGGCCTCAAAATCTTCAATAGTTCGAGTTTTTGTCCAGTTACTATGGACTTCATGAAAGTCATCATAACGGGATCGCAAAGGTTGTAGATGTTCCATGACGTGCTTGTTAATGTGCCATGCGCAAAAACGATGCCGCGTACTTGGAAACACTTTTGCAATTGCATTTCTCATTGCTCCATCTTGGTCAGTGATGATTGCAATCGGGGGCCTCTCAAACATGCAACGCAAAAAATGTTCAAACAACCACACAAATGTTGCCTCTGTCTCATCCTCCAACAATGCAGCTCCAAACAACAAAGACTGGCGGTGGTGGTTTACTCCAACAAACGGAGCAAATGGCATCCTAAATTTGTTAGTCATGTAAGTCACCTCAAATACAACATCGCCAAATTGTGCATATGATGCCTTGACCTTCCATCTGCTCAAAAATACTTCTGAGAGAACCATCTCTAGCTAAATCCACAGCAAAATAATAATTATCATCCAATGTGGTCTTTTCTTGGAAATGTTTAATAATCTCATAACATTTTTTCCCCACATTAATTTTTCCTTTCAGTGCGTATAATAATCTAACATTGTCTTGGAGTTACGTCAGCTTCTTCGCTGGGCTTCATCACATTCACAACCCTAGTAATCTGAGAAGCTTTCAGGCCCTCATGGTTAAGGTCAGATACTAGAGACTTACATACGTTTGTACGATGGTACTTACTGTGAGAACGATGCTTGATTACCTTTGATGGAGTAGTAGTGAGAGGATGGTTATGAACATCTTGAAACTTGTCGACAACCCACACTCCAAGCATCTTTGACAATGTAACTTGCATCATCGCTTCACAACCGGTTCTCAAGTCCCTACGCCTTTTTTCGTTCACATTCGGTCTCTTGTCATCCACTTTCTTGAAGCCCTCCTTATTGCACACAAATTGTCTCCTAAAAATTGCACCCGTGGCCCTAATCTTATGTGCATTGTGTTTGCGAGTACCGAAACCATTTAAAAGAGCATACCGATTGTAGAAGTCATATGCTGCTTCCAGCGTATTAAATGTTTTTCCATCTATCGGTTGACTATCATTGTCAAAATTTTCATAACCTTCATTTTCTCTAGGCGTTCTAACCTCGTCATCACATTGTGAAAGATCATAAACATCATCTACCCTAGGTTCATCACCGACATGAGTATCAAGAATATCAAAATCAGTCAAACCTTCGACAACATCAATTTCCTCAATCAACTGAAAACTGTGTGAACCCATCGGTGTGCTTCTACTATGAGTCATGTAATTGAACCTGAGCTAAACTCATATAATTTGTGGCTTGACTGGGAGAGGAAAGCTATTTCTTCATCAGTTAGCTTTCTCATGAACTTTGCTGGGTTACCTGCCGACACAAGCGTTCAACAAAAAACATGTAAGTATTAACTTACAAAAATCAGCGAGATAAGCATAAAATACTGGTAATCGAAATATTGTAATAGGTAGCTCAGAAAATCAATTGAACATCATATGCACCGGTCCAAAAAACAAACAAGAAAGATACAGGTTGCCATTTATCGCATCTATATGATTTTGTCTTGTTCGTAAAAACATTGTGCATGTGACAGATCCGACAAAGGCAACCTGTACAATACGTAAAAGGAATGTATTACATGTATCCATATGCAAAAATCAAACTGATAAGAGACACCATAGACATGATGAGTTCCATGCAATAGTAGAGATCCAGAATGCATCCATCAAGTGACTGCGAAAACTATATATAGTTGAAATTGATCGAGATGTAACTATTCAAGTCAACTACATATAGCTATAAATTCTCCTAGAATTACAGATTTTGCTATCCTGCACATCAGTAAAGATGATTATATGGTAAATGAAATCCTAACCTAGAAGCATCAAAAGAATCAAGTAGCAACGTAAAACTAACCTGGCATGTTCTGAAAATATAAAGAAAACTGTGTTTGTTAATCAGAAACCATTCTCTGGTAAAGCATGTTCTAAAAGGCTCCCATTTTGATATAGCAAACTTGGTTCTAGATAAAGCAGAAGGATGACTGTTGCATTTATCATATGGAACAGAAATAGAGGACTTCAAAGAACTTCCATATTTCGAATTTATAAAAGCTTCATCAACTTTTGATACAGGAAGGAAAGCATATGGTTTTAAAGAGTCCGTCCAGTATTGTGCTTGATCCTTTTTTGATATAACCTAGAAACATAACGAGTTGGGCCTTGCCTGGTCAATTTAAATGAGGAAGAGATAGAAAGCTCATCAAATGATAAAAACCTCTTGAAGAAAATCTGCAACAGGGAAGCTGAAAACTTAACGACTCAAAGAACTCCACAACTTTCGCTCGGGGTCCTTGATACACCATGTACCCATCAGATAATAACAACTTAGCTTGATTCTACGCGTACCTTACACGGTGGGTTGCTCGTGGGGAGTGGAAACTGTGGAGGCAGTGGGCGGTAGAGAATGTTTGCTGCAAGAATGGATATATATGATGGCCGGAGATGGAAGGTTGTTGGTCTACGGCGACCGGCGATGGAAGATGGGTGGCTGCGGTGGGAGGAGATGAGAGGGAAACTGTGGCGTTAGTCTGTGGTGTTGGTGGTGCACTGTCGCGGCAGGAGGATGGGTGTTGGTGGGCGTGATGTTGGCCTGGGCAGGAAGGTTGACGCAGGCGCATGAACGTTTGCGGCGGCTTTGATGGTGGCTGCGGTTGGGAGGGCCTGCAACAGAGAAAAGGGGGAGGAGACGAGAGGGAAACTGTGGCGTTGGTCTGTGGTGTTGGTGGCGCACTGTCGCGACAGGAGGATGGGTGTTGGTGGGCGTGATGTTGGCTGGTTCAGGAAGGTTGACGCCGGGGCGGGCAGGGTGTGCCCGCTTGGATGGTGGATGCGGTGGGTAGGGCCTGCGGGCTGCTGCGACAGAAAACGGGGAGGAGATGAGAGGAAACAGGGGGAAGGGAGAGAGAAACAGCGGGACAGAAAAACAGGAAAATAAAAGCACAATACTGAGCTCTTTTTTTTTTTAACGAAACTACGTAGTTTTTGTGGCTAGCCTCACGCAACTTGCGTGAGGCTAGCCTTATATTCGCTTTCCCCATATATATATATATATATATATATATATATATATATATATATATATATATATATATATATATATATAGTGTGTGTGTGTGAATCGAGGAATTTCAAAATGATAGAAAAGGTAGTTAAAAAAGGTTGTTAAAAAAGGTAGGAGGCAAGATTCCTAAAAAATAGGAAACTAGTTATTGTGGGTTTGTAACTGATTGGTGTGGATTTGACAAATAACTAGTTCAGACTAGTTATTTGAACTGTGGATTTGGTGACCCCAAATTCACAGTTCAAATCACTTCGAAATTTCAAAAATTCCCTTGTGAACTATCCAAACAAGATATTTTGTCCAAAGGATTTACAAATACCCTACCAAAGTCAAATCCCCATTTCAAATCCTATATCCAAACACACCCTTAATGAACAACAAACCTTAAATCCTATATTTTAGAATTTTCCTATTTTACTAAATAAAAAATAATGTTAAATTACTATTGGATCTTCACTTCCCCTACAAACTTCCCACACCCCACTATTCCTAAAAACTCTATCTATCCCCACGTCTCAACATTTACAGTTTCCTTTATCTTTGTTGTCCTATTCCTCCATTTACAAATGGGGGAAAGTATGGAATGACCCCCTCTACTATACACATTGTGCGATTTGCCCCCCTCCACTTCAAACTTAAGCACTAAACCCTCCCCCCCCCCCCCCACAGTTACAAAAAATGGGCACTTTAGACGGAAACCGTTAAATATAACAGCGCGTGTTGACTAACGATTTTTTTTTGTAAATGACGTTTGTGATCTTTTAGAAAAGAAAATCAGAAAAAACCCTAATTCTAACCACCCACCCCCCCCCCCCCCGCCACCCAACCCCCCTGTCCCCCAACCCAATTCTGTCAACTCCCCCGACCATCGCACCCCTTCATCTCCCCGTCTGCCTCCCTCTTCCCCGTCGCCGCGACGGGCCTCCCCCTTCCCCGTCGCAGCGACCGCCCATCCCCTTCCCCTTCCCCGTCGCCGCGACCGGCCTCCCCTTCCCCTTCCCCTTCCCCGTCGCAGCGACCGCCCTTCCCCTTCCCCTTTCCACGTCATCGCGACCGGCCTCCCCCTTCCCCTTCCCCGTCGCCGCGACCGCCCTCCCCTTCCCCTTCCCCTTCCCCGTCGAGGTGATCCATTGAATTGAATTGAAAATTTGAAATGGGATTTAGAGAAAGAAAGGGCTGCCGGCATGGTAGGGTGGGTTTCCCAGGGGCTCGCAGGCGTGGTGGGGTGTGGCGAGTCTGTCGGTGGCGTGGGGTGAGGAGGACACTTGGGCTGCCGGCGGCGGGATCAAATTTGGAGAAGGAGAAGAGAAACCCTAATTTTCGAATTAGGGTTTCAAACACCTAATTCAAAAATTAGGGTTTCAAAACCCTAATTTTAAGGTTTCAAAATCCTAATTTTTAAATCAGGATTTCAAATCTTCTAATTTTAGCTAGCATTTTAAAAGCTTTATTTGCAAATTAGTTGCTAATCCTAACGGCAATCGCGATTCCCTTTTTTTTTTTTGTAACTCACCGGTGGTAGGAGAAAAATACCAGTGGTTGTGCTCAGTGAATCACCAATTGTAGCGGGGTTGACCAGAGGAGGAGGGTCATGGGCAAAAATTGTAATTTAAATTTAAGAGGGGGAAATTGCACACCGTGTATAGTTTAAGGAGTCATTAGCTAATAAAGAAATAAGGGTATTTTGGTCATTTCACGCTATTGTTAACGGGTTCATCTCGGGTGCCCATTTTCTTAAACTGTGGGGGGGGAAGGGGGGGGGGGGGGTTTAATGCTTAAGTTTGAAGTGGAGGGGGGCAAATCGCACAACGTGTATAGTAGAGGGGGTCATTCCCTACTTTCCCCTTACAAATGGTAGACAATCAAACGTCCACTTCCTCCTCCCCTTCCCTCGCTGTCTTCGGGGTCGTCCTCTCTCTCTCTCTCTTTGTCTCTGTCGCCTAGACCAAGTCACGTGCCGGCAAGCCAGGAAGATCGTCCATCTGTATATTTGATCAGCCCGATGATTCAAGTCGTGAATTAGGAGAGGTAAAGGGGATTCGAGGGGAGGGGGGATGAAGAAAAGGACGACGAGGCGGAGATCGGGATTGGAAGATACGACACCCGACGCAAACCGTGGCCACGAGAGTTAAGGTTGGAGCAATTTTTATTTTTAAGCGTATCCAAAATTTTTCTAATTTTTAATAATCTGGGCGTACGCAGTATAATCGAATAGTGTCAATTTGATTCTCACAATGATACAGAGTGATTCCAGCCCAAATCTATAACAGGTGAGCAATATTTTCACTTACTCATCATGTTTACATCTCATATTTTCTTATTTTAGCTTCTCTTTAATCACTTAATGGGCATCTTTTTTAATTATTTTTTGCTTTCTTATACTTTGTTTACTCATGTTTAGTAAATGCGGTTAAAATGAGTAAATTTGGCATGCTCAGGTATGGATTTTTAACTATTTCCTTCTCTTTCTTTCAGCAATTTTTTCTCAACATTTTAGAATTCCAAGCATTTCATTGAAATTGGTAGATGCAGAATTTCATTAGTTTAATTTTGGAGCTAAAAGGCGAGAGATTGATAACGATACAATTTTTTCAATTCTCATTTTTAATTCTACATGACTGCCTGTGTGTTACTGAGGGCCGGATGTGTGTGTGTGTGTGTTGTGTGGGTAGGTGTGTGGCTTATGTCTTTAGCTGTGCGTTCTATGGTGGAAAGACAGGGGCTGGGTAGGGTGAGTAAGTGGGCGGGCGATTGTGGTGCGTGTTTTTGTGGGTGCGTGTGTTCTGTCCGTGGGTGTATGGGTGGGGTGTGGCCGGTATGGGGTGGAGTTGTTGGTGGTGGAAGGCCAGTAAAACTTGGCAAGGTAGGTTGGGGTGGGGAGGGGGAGGGATGTGGCGACTGTAGTGTGTGTGTGTGTGTGTGTGTGTCGCGTCTGCTGGTTTGGTGTTACTGTCAACAACATAATATTGTCGTCCCCAGTCACACCACCAATCGAGACACAGGACCAGATCTCTGCTACTGCCATTTAGTACTATGATCTTCACACTTGTGCTTTTGGGTGTGGGCATGTTCAAACTTCAGTATGCATTGGTGTGTCTGACTATGGTAATTTCTGACATCTCAAGAAATCACATATTTCTTCTCCCTTAGAAGCTATGAAGATTATGAGTTTTTAGTTGTGGGTTTGCTCAAAATGTTTTTGGGTGAATTAAGGTGCTTGATGGTTGTGTTATGGTGGTCAAAGGTATCTAATGGTGGTTCAGTGGTTCACAATTCCCACCAAATCAAAGCAGTAGAGGTTAGTTAATTGGGTGCTGCTTGAGGTGAGTAACTGGGGTGGTTTGATGTGCTAACTGCCACTGTTCAATTATTTGCTAAATTGTGCCTTTTTTTTGCATTCTTTCTTAGTTAATGTGTTTCTTTCTTTCTTTCCTTTTTTTTTCTTCTTATTTTCTGGTGCAGATCTTTGGTTCCAATATGAATGCGTGGAAATTGAGCAGATCCATTGAATTATCTTGAGTATTTCTTCTCAAACATTGAATTTTTACTTTCAAGTTCTGTTTTTTTTAATAGAAGGTTGTTCCCAACCTATTCTAGTCATACCCAAGGGCCCAATAGGGGTCCCATTTCACGCGAACACGTCGACATTATCAACGGTCAATTTTCCAACGCATCAAACTGGTCAGCGCCCGCGCGCCCAAGACACGTGTTTTTTTCTCGTTCCACACGCTTCGTGTGCGACTTAGACATCTTATTTTCGCGTCAACGTCACTAACGCAAACGTGATCGTCACGCCGAGACCATCCGAACACCTTTTCATAAAAAATATCGGCCGACGGCATATTTGGAGAACCGGGGTCAAGGGGCAAATGGCCTTGGCCAACCCCAGGGGTTGGCCTCGGCCTTCCCCAGGCCATAGGGGTCGGCCTCGGCCTCCTAGGGGGCTTGGCCTTGGCCACTTTCCCCCGGTGGTTCACCCCTTTCCCGCATACCCCTTTTTCGTACTTCTTTCCTCTTGTATGCTTCGTACGTAACCTTGGCACCTTGATCGCTACATGGGTATGATTCTTGGCAACGCGCTCGTCATAACGCAACTTTCAGAATCGTCATTGCTTGTCAAAACACCTACCGACGATGCGCCCGAAGTTCGCAAAAGGAGAAGTGACCTTGGGCTCCGAAAATGGAAGATGGCCAAATGGCCTTGGCCAACCCCAGGGGGTCGGACTCAGCCTTCCCCAGGCCATAGGGGTCGGCCTCGGCCTCCTAAGGGGATTGGCCTTGCCACTTTCCCCCGGTGGTTCACCCCTCCGCGCAACCCCTTTTTCGCACTTTTTCGCTTCGTACGCTTTGCACGTGACTTTGACATCTTGTTCGTCATGTAGGTACGATTTGCGTCGACACACTCGTCATGATGCAACTTTCGGATTTGTATTTACCCATCAAAACACCTACCGTCGGCGCGCCCGAAGTTCACCAAGAAAGGGGAGTGGCCCTGGGCTCCTTCATGAGAGTTGACCATTTGGCCTTGGCCAACCCCAGGGGGTCGGCCTCGGCCTTCCCCAGGCCATAGGGGTCAGCCTCGGCCTCCTGGGGGGCTTGGCCCTGGCCACTTCCCCCGGTGGTTCACCCCTTTCCCGCATACTTATTTTCTCGAGTCTTTGCACCTCCGCGATGTTTACGGACATTCATACATCAACTCTGTGACGTCTCTCGTCCGACGCCCATGATCACGCACCGCTCCCGCGACGCCCGTCACCCAAAGTCGCATGCCACCAACGAACAACCCGTCGTTGACAACCGCATACCATCACTCCCCAACTTTGTCACTGCTACATGTTGCATTCATTATATTGTTATGACAGGTACACTTAGCTCATATCCTGTCTTCGGGACACCCGACGCGCGCCCATGCGCCATTCTCATGATACGTGCCCCGGCACCAAATATTGCTCCGCGACGTTCGTCGCCGCGCCCTTGCGCCATTCTCATGATACGTGCCCCGGCACCAAGTATTGCTCCGCGACGTTCGCTGCCGCGCCCTTGCGCCATTCTCATGATACGTGCCCCGGCACCAAGTATTGCTTCGTGACGATCGTCGCCGTACCACTTTCACAACACGTGCCCTAGACACTAGGTATTGTCTCGTGCTATAGGCACCGTGCTCATGCGCCACAATCATGTTGCATGCTACCGAGATGGGCTCACAACCTTATAGCCATCGCCGTCTCAATCAAAAGGGGGGCTTCGGCCTCGTACCGGGATGGGCTCACAACCTTATAGCCATCGCCGTCTCAATCACAAGGGGGGCTTCGGCCTCGTACCGGGATGGGCTCACAACTTTATAGCCATCGCCATCTCAATCATAAAGGGGGCTTCGGCCTCGTACCGGGATGGGCTCACAACCTTATAGCCATCGCCGTCTTAATCATAAAGGGGGCTTCGGCCTCGTACCGGGATGGGCTCACAACCTCATAGACATCGCCGTCTCAATCACAAGGGGGGCTTCAGCCCCCATACCGGGATGGGCTCACAACCTCATAGCCATCGCCGTCACAGTCACAGGGGGCTCCGGCACGAGGACCCCTCGCCACGGACTCGGAGCACTGAGCTGCGACCATGTCCGCTCATGTTACCATTGATCGTCGACACCACCAGGGCAATGACCCCCGGGTCACTCCGAGACGGGAGCAGGTCCTTGGAGGGCATCGCGCCTAGTCCGCCTGGCAGTTGGCTACAGGGGTAACCCTCAGCACTATCAGGTTCTCTGCGCGTCTCTTGACGCACCTCGTGGGATTCAGTAAGGGCTTGGATTGGTGGCTGGGGCAACAGGTTTACTCTGATCATGCCGTCATGGTATGGTCAGGCTTCTCAGACAGGTAGAGCGACGCTGTGCGAGGCAAGCAACGCGAATTTGGGAACTGGCAGTCCAACGGAGAACATGTATTTTGGGACCCCCTGGTGACGTGTCACTCCCAGGGGACGACATGTGGCACTTTATGACATAAGCACATTGTTTCCTATAAATAGTGAACTTTACAACTCAAAAAAGGACTTCTTCTTCATTCTCACAAAAATCACTTTCTCACTCTAGAATTGGAGAGCTCTTGGATTCTAGAGAGAGAAACACAAAATTGGACATAACTTAAGATCGTAACATTGGACCCTGACTTGGACCTCGGCTCGGACCCTGACTTGGACTATCGACTGCCGGCCCTGTTCATCTTAGCTTTGCCTTCGCAGCACTGCCATTCCTCACGGCCTGTCTGGGAAGCCTTGCTCTGAGCCCTTACTCCGTCCTTGCTGTCTCTCACTTTGTATACTTGGAAGCTGACACGGACTGCAGCCTTTGTGGCACCTCCACGTAAGTACGAACCCACTTTTCTTGGCATCAAAGGTTCATGTACTTCTAGGTCTATTCTTCCAGTATTTTACAATGTTTTTTTTCTATTGTTGTCTTGAGATTAGAAATGTTAGACCAAATTATAAAATTTGGTGTTTAATGGCTCAAATTATAAGATTTGGAGTCATGAGCTTATTCTCTCATTTTGGAGAAGTGTACGTATTAGGTTGATAGTGTTCCTAGTGATACCATGATTTACAAGCAAAACTATAATTTTATCAATTACTTTTATAACAATAGAATGTGTGAGAGGTTGTTCTACATCTGGTAGTATGTTCATGCATTTTCAATTTTCTACGGGAATGATCAGTTTGAGAATGTGCATATTGGCTGATATGCATTGACAGGTGGGTGCGGAGTGTGGGCAGTGTGGAATGTAAGGTGGTGGGTGGGTATTGTTATGCCAGTATTGCATTATCTCAATTACAAGTAATATTAGTGTTTCGGTTGTATTATAAATAAATTGTCAACTATTTTGTAGAATTGATTAGGGGAAAAATAAAAGAAGCGTCTTCTAAAGTATGTAGTTGTTGTCACGTTTTCAATAGTGAAAATCTCAGGTAAATAATTTACCGGTCTTAAGTGATTTGTTCAATAATAGACATTTGTATATATTTTCATGATACGGGCCTTCTCTGCTTCATCTTCTCATAATATGAATAATGTAAACACTTTATGTTCTCTAGACATGAAATATTTGAAACTGTCATTATAACGAAATACTCTTAAACTCTAATTCAATTTACCAACAATAAAAGAGATCAAAATCTAGTAAAATACAATTGAACACATTTTTCAACAAAGCTACAAATATCGAAGTATATCAAAGTTAGTATATTTTTTAATCCTCCAAATTTGACACTATTTAGAATTTATAAATTACTGTGTTTTTTTTTTAGTTACAGGTAAAAGTTAATAGCTTCAGTCATGAAACACGAAGAAGATATTCCATTCTTTAGCCGGAAAGATATGTGAACATGAAAGGGGGACTAAGTGGAACAGAAGAAGGGCTGGCTTAGCAATTAGACTTTATGTCTCCCCCATCTTTCACGTAACTTTTGTTTGCAAGTTGAGTTTTAAATGTATGCTAAAGAAAGTTTAAAAAAAATTTGATCCATCGGATCCACCAAGCTTGCAAAACTTTAGTAGCGTTTGAAATCACTTCCAGTTTTGATTTTCTGTTTTCAAAAAAATAAAAATCAAAACCAGTTTAGTTTTTATTTTGGGCTAATTACACCTATGTCCCTGAGGTTAAGGGATAATTACAGCCAATGACACAAAGTTTCAAAATGTAACATTTCGTGACAAAACGTGTTTAAAATGTATCAACCGTGTCCATTCGTCAGGATTCAGTCCAAAAAGTTTACTTTTTTAATGATGTCATCAATACGTATTTTTAAAATGACAATACTACCCTTGTATTGTATATACTGAAAAAAAAATTAAACGTTAATTTAAAGATTAGGTTTTGGTTTGTTCCCTGTCTTTTTCATCAATTTTTTCGATCTATTTCATAACCCTAATTTATCTCAATCTGCAAAACAGGGTTTCAAAATGTTCTCAATTTGCAAATTAGGGTTTCAAAACCCTAAGCTATCTTAATCCGCAAATTATGGCGTCAAAATATTCTCAATTTGCAAATTAGGGTTTCCAAGCCCTAATTTTCTAAATCTGCAAATTAAAGTTTTAATTTTTCTAAAGTCTCAATCTTAAATGCTCCCCCACGTGCCGGCAGCCCCCTTCGCGGTCGTCTTCGATCTGAAACTGGAATCCAATCAACTAGGCACATGAAGCTCTCGAATTCTCTGGCTTAATTCCGGCCGCCGCTTCGACATCCGTCGGCGTAATCCTTCCAAACGACCCCATACCCACCAGCGAATTTATATCCACCTTGTGCTGCTTCGCCAGCTTTTTAGCAAACGGCATCGTCACAATCTTCTTGGGCCTGCCTGAAGGAGTAGATGCTGCTGCTACTGGTGTTGGTGGTGGTGGTGGAGCTACCTCAACAGGTGGAGGAGGTGGCAGACACGGAGCTTAGGGGCCTGAGCTGGCGGCTTTGGCCTTGGCTTCGGCGATTTCGGCTTCCGACTCAGCCAGAAGGCCGATGGGGGAACCGACGGGGGTGGTTTCACGGTCGTCTTTGTCAGTCCCTAATTTGGTATCAGATCATGCTTGTGTCGAGAAGAGAGAGAGAGAGAGAGAGAGAGAGAGAGAGAAAAGATAAAAGAACACATAAATTTTAATGAATGACATTTACAGAAATTTTAATGAATAGCATTTGTAAATTAGATTCCAAAGTCAGGGGCAAATAACCGTTAAGAGTGTGAACTTAATGTTCAGTATTCAGTAAAGTGTCATTGTGAATTTGATAATTTTAACTTTTTGGAAGAATCCCTTCTGCTTATGATAGTTGTATTTCATTTTTCGTGCATAGTAGTTATAAGCAGCGTGGATAGATAAATGGCATAGGTTAGTGGTTTCTCCTCCAAGTCAAAGCGTGTCACGTGCATGCCCCGTGCTCAGCCATTCTTCTCATGAACCACGTATGAACGTGACAGTAGTCGGACGTTGACGTCGGCCCCACCTAAACCACACCTTCTATAACTCCCACCCCCCAAACTTCCCCGCGTTCTTAACCGCTTCAACTCTTCACACACACACACACCTTGCTCAAATCACATATTCTTCAACCAATCAGGATCCACAAAACTCACACCGATACAACGTGCAAACTCAAACTCCTTTTCTGCATGAAGCGCAAAATCCAATCACTACTACAGACCTCCGTCATGAAGAAGCTCCGTTCGAACCTCCCTCAACGGAAGCGATCGCAATTCCCTCCGGTCCTCCGTACGTATCCGGCTCCAATGATCTCCGATACTCACCTGACGAGTCAAGTTGACGTTGAAGCTTCGTGTGATTCGAGCAGAGTTTCGGTCAACAAGCCCAAAACGACGTCACGGAAGAAGAGAGGTCTCGAAGGAGGAGCCGGAGACGAAACGTTTCGGAGGATCACGAGGTCTTATTATAGCAAGCGGAGAGATAACGAGAAGGAGAAGGAGAATCTCGAGCCGGAATTATCGGAGCCGTCTTGTGTCGAGTCGTGCTCTGGACTAGCAGTTCGTGCAGAGGCGAGAAGTTCGAAGGATTCGAAGGAGACTATCACGACAAGTGAAGCTTCAGACGGACTCTCGAGATCTCAAACTTCATGTGTTCAGCAATTATCCGACGGAGTTACTCGGAAGATCGGCGGAAATGTGACCGGAGATCAAAATTTAGTTCAATTCAATGAAAAGGAAGTCGTTTCAGTCACTTCCGGCAGCACATGCTCATATACTGGCAAAATCTCTGTCAAACCGACCAGAAACGGAGAAAACAGGGTAACCAGAGATGATAACGTGTCGGAAGTTTCTCGAAACTGCGCCGAGTCGTATTTGACGATCTCCAGCGAGTTTCCCGGCCAAATTTGCAAGTCTGGTGTAGAAAGTAAGAACAGAGTCCAAATCAAGAAAAATGCCGTCGTTTCAGTCACTTCCGCCTTGGATTCACCTTCCAAAACGAAATCTGAAAGCATCTGTTCACACACCGTAAAAAACAGAGAATGTGATGACGTGTCGGAAGTTTCGAGAAGCTGCGCCGAGTCGACTCGGATACCGCGGCTCGCGGCGGCCGAGTTCGACCTGACCTGCTCGGAGAGCCTCACGTGCGAGGACGACAGTGAGTACTCGTCGGCCTACACGGAGCTGCAGTCAGAGGTATTTCCGGAGAGCTCAGACCTGGACCTGTCGGACTACACGCCGTCGATATGGTACGAATCCGGGAGCCAGTTCTCGGTGCGGTCGGTGGAAGACGATAGTAGCCCGTCTCCGACGTACCAGTTGTTTGTGGAGTTTGGCAAGCAGTTCTGTAGGTTGAACTCTGGTTTGCGTACTGGTGGACGTTTGGGTGGCGAGGAGCACGGGTCTGGTGGAACTAATGCCGTGAGTTTTTCACTTTTGATAGTTGGTTTCAGTTTGCATGTGTACGCGTTCGTTTGTTTAGTTTCAGTGTGATGTATCGGCTTGATTAAGTGTGTGTGCGCTCTTGTAGTTATAGTGTGTATATAGTTAGTTTCTAGTGTGCGTGTGAGTACTGATTTAGCTTTTACTGTGTTTGTATTGGTTTAATTTAGTGCGTGTTTACTGCCGTGTGTTGGTTTAATTCAATGAGTGTCTCTATACATTTTTAGTGTGTATTTTAACATTTTTAATGAAAATGTGTGGGTGTGTGTATCGTTTAATAAGTGAGTGCTCGTGAATGTACAATTTCAGCATGTGTGAAAATACATTGTTTTAAAATGTGTATATGCATTTGTAAATATTCAATTTTAATGCGTGTGCGTTTGCGAATACATATTTTAGAGAGTGTGAATGTATTATTTTGACATGTATGGTTTTTCAATCAAAAGTATAGCCGTCTGTGTGTGGATATGCAATTTGGGTGTGTATGGTTTTTCAATCAAATATATAACCGTCTGTGTTTTTCATTGTAAACTAACTAAACTTTAGTGTGTTTAAGAGAACAATTTCATTGTGTGTGTGTAAAAACAAAATTTTAGTGTGTATAATTTCGAGTCAAGTGTGTGTGACTTTTGTGATTTCAATTTTTTCTTAAGATGGCGAAGAGAATGGAAGACGAGGAGGACGAAGAGAGCTACCAGATGACAAGAACCAGGGAGAGGAGGCAAGTATATGTACACGACTACGCCGAGGAGTACAGCTCCACTACGGGCTATGGCAATTTAGTCATTCAGCAGCGCCTGCAGATGGTGCACTGGATGATTGAGGTCCGTTACTCTCGGGCCCACTTTCCCACTATTTACATGCCGTTCTAGTACTTACTCGTCTTTGTTAAGGTCAGTTATGGCAATTTTATCATAATAGCCTGATAGTTGTGCTTGAAGAATAAATTGTACATTATGTTCGACGAGTTCACATTCCATACTGAAGAAAGAATTGAACTTAGGTCACAGGTGTAAATTACTTGTGTAATGGTGCTGTAATGTTCTTTAGCTTCTTAGTATGCAGTGATTGATTTGTGTGTGGTGATTCAATTAAGCAGCAATCAAATGGCAAGGAGTTCCAGAGGGAGACATTGTTTCTGGGTGTGAGCCTCCTTGACCGATTCCTGAGTAAAGGGTACTTCAAAAACAAGAGGAATCTTCAAATTGCTGGAATAGCTTGTCTCGCTCTTGCCATTAGGATTGAGGAAAACCAGCCCTTCAACAGGTTCTATAATCATAATTGAAAACGAATATCTTTTGTTATTAAATTATCTGTTGGTGCATATTTAGATGATGGCCATGAGCCTTTTCTACAGATACATTATGCGTTTTTTAAGAACAAAGTGCTAGATTTAAAACGCAGTCCCATAACTGTCACATCAGAATATTGAGGCAGCCGGTCTTTCGCTTAAGAAGGTCAAATGGGAAAGGCAAAAGGCTTTCTAAGTTGAGTAACGAGTACGAATATGATCACTAACCATAGGACTTCAGAATTTTAGAGCATCATGAATATGGTGATTACAGTACAAACTTTTAATTATTCTCCTCGGTACTATTTCTCAAAGTGTAGCAACTATTACTGAATCATCAATTCTACAGAAAGAGTATCATAGGATAGGAGTTATCAGAAGCCAAAAGAAATCTGGAAGCAACTAAAGTATGCTCTATTCAGTCACTGACTGATAAACAGGCATCCAGAGGTAGGAAAGGCACCGACTGATAAATTCTCCTTTTTCAGAGAATGCCTTCCAATTATAGAACTTCTTAATTATCTTATGATGGTGAGGCATTGTGATGATCAAGCCGGACTTACGTGAACCCTGCCTCTGGACTTCAATTAAGCTTCTAGAAAGAAGTTCTCAGCATAGAAAACGAAAAATAAGATAGGATGCACGCAAGGTGGATGATGTATGCACATACTCTGTTGTCCTATTTTAAAGCACTATGAATGTGATCTTCTTAAAGAAAGTAGTCCTTTTCCCCGAAATGATTCTTGTCCTTGGAATATATTATCCCACGCAGGATAGCATTCAAGGCGTTCGTGACGTATATCTCATTGTATTGTTAGGAGAATGAAATAGGCTGCACATGATATTCTAGGAGAATGTAAATATCTAATAATAACTAGTAGAATTGGTCTTGCATCACTTTAAATGTTATACATAAATGTCAATTGGCTCGAAAAGTGAATTCTTGCTGCTTATGGGAAACCTTAACAGCACTCTTTTGCTGTGATATTTTCAGTGTGCGTCAAAAGACATTCACCATAGGAAGCAGTTGCTATAGCAGGTGTGAAGTGGTGGCCATGGAATGGCTGGTTCAAGAAGTTCTCAAATTCCAATGCTTCTTGCCTACCATGTACAACTTCTTATGGTACAGAATTTTCGCAAACCTACTTCATCAGATGTGTGTTATTTAGTAGTCTGAGGTTGTGACACCTTTTAATTATGGGTTAAGCGCAATCTGTTTTTCCTCTGCTTGTTGTATGGCTAAATCAGGTACTACCTCAAAGCTGCAAGAGCTGATGAAAAGATGGAGAACAGTGCCAAGTACTTGGCAGTGCTAGCGGTGCAGGGCCATGAGCAGCTCAGATACTGGCCTTCAACTGTAGCAGCTGGGCTAGTCATCCTTGCTTCTCTATCAGCCAATCAAGGAGCATCCTGGCACCAGGTCGCAGAGGTATGCAATCTTGAACTGGACTACATAACTTCCTTAAGCTGTGGTCGACATTCCATGTAATTATGTGATTATCTTGTATTTGAAATATCTACATGGGGTCTTTTAGTACCATTAATATTTAATTAGTATACTTTAGATGAGGTTTTATCTAAGATATATCGCTTTTCATGCTGTAATGGATCATTCTTACAACTTTCACTTAAGCCAGTGAAGATGCTCCTGCATTGGATACCTAAACTATATCTCTAGTTCGGTCTTTCAACCAAGTAAGTTTCTTCAAGAAACTGCATTTAGAGTGTGCTAACATTTTGCATTTACAGACTCATGCCAGAACAAAAGATGATGCTGATCTTTCTGAATGCATACAGGTAAAATTATCTGTGCGAATGAGTATATGCCATTTTATAAAGCTTCGTGTTTTGCGACACTAAATTGTCGAAGAAAGCAGAACATTGTAAAAAAATTATTTTATTGGTATTTAAACAGAAAGGTTCCTGATAGCATGTTCATGTTTGACAGAGCCTGGAGTGGTTAGTACAGTATATATGCTAGCAAGGATTGAGCATGGGCAACTCCTCTCACCCATTGTAAAGACATGAGAAAAAGTAGGTACTTCCCTGAAAACTGATCAGTACTGATTACTGAACATAGATCTATTCCGCTTCCAATATAGCACTAGAGAGTTGCAGTTGTAAACTTGTCCATAGAAAAAGTAGACAACCCGTACAGAATTTGTGCATTCTTCGATTACCAGCCCAGTTCCTGACAGTAGGGACGGATCATAGGTACAAAGCATTTCTGACAGTTACATTACTAGGCAAGTATAACAAGTTCTATTTGTATGCCTTGGTTCTTATGATCAGTGGATGTCCGAATTCGTTCCACAAGCAGGTTTCTTGTGGAATATGCTTTGAGATGTCAAAGCAATATGCAAATATGATCGAAACCATACAAGAATCCTTCATTCCCATACCCACAGACGTTATGTTATGCATCGTGAGAGAGCCTCAGTCTATGTTGCTGCACAATCATATATGTTCGATCTTGTGCATTTATTAGCATCGTGATGCTGAAGATATGGAGACAATTATGCAGTGTGGTATCCTATGACATACTTGATGACTATTGACAATGGCTGGGTAATTCCAGGAGAGGAAATTTGTTGATGTTGCTTATGTGGCGCGGAAAGCCAGTAATGCAAATGTAATACCCTGATTACTGCATACCTACCACGCTTAATAATCCAAACCCTTGCTCCCAACCTAACTTCACTGTGTAACGAGTTCTTTGAACACCAAGGGGAGACAACTTTGCATCTATCTCAGGTGTCTTCCTCTACTAGTTTCTTTCGTTTCTCGTTACCCAAACAAGCTAAACTCGATCCATTTTCGACTTCTCTTCCTCTCGCGCTCTCTCTATGGAACGTTCAGGTATAACAAATTTTTCGATCACTAAGAAGGTTCAATATTAAGGATTCCAAAATCCAGTCCCGGCCGGTGATGCAATTCTAACCGATCTTCATCAAAATCTACGCGTCTATAGGAAAATTTTGTGTGGAAGGGTAACAATAAGTGGAGCCGCCAGAGAAGAAAATTGCCCAAGGCTTTGCATATTTATGCATTAATTACATAAAGAGTTGGATTAAACACCACTTAAACCCCAACAATTGACCGAAATAATCACTTATCATAATTTTTTTGGCCAATTGACCCAACCTATTAAATATTCATCAATGGAACTCTGCCATTCACGAGCTTTCAAATTTTAAACAGTTTGAGGCGAATGTGTAACTAAAAAAGTTACTTCTTTAATTATGCTAACTTTTGGGCATATCTCAATAATTTAAGATAGGTAATTATTCTTTCTAAGCGTAATTCTTTTCCACTGCCACCGCCACGGTAACAAATTCTTCACTAGATGGTGAGGGTTGGTGATTCGGAGGTTGTGGACATTGTGGATCGAGGTTGGAGATCTCGATGGTGGTTCTTGGTGCTACGACAAAGGTGGGGAGGTGGGCTTTGGAGATCTCCCTGGTGGTGCTAGTGCTGAGATGGTGGTTCGGGGGGGGGGGGGGGGGGGAATGGGAGAAGAGAGGGCATAAAGAGAAATGGGGGAAGAGTTAGGGTGGGAGTGAAAGAGGCGGTGACAACAGGGGGCGTTGCGTGATGGTGATGGTGGCAGTGGTGGAGCGGTTTGGGGTGGGGGGAGGAGGAAGCAATGTCAGTAGTAGCGGTGAAGGACTTAAGGGCCAGGGACAATGGGAAAAAGGTACCAAGAGAGAAATGGGGGGAAAAAGTAGGATTGGGAGGGGACGGGGAGATAACAGCGACGGGGATGATGACGTAATAACGGGGGTGGCGGAAGAGTTGACAATGGCGGGGCTTGAGGGCAATTCGGAAAGAGCAATGAAGTTGGGGTTATTTTTTTTTACATGAGTGAAATGACAAACTTGACCCTCAAAATGTATTTTATGTCCCTTGAGAGGGTATTATGCTAAACTACTCTTTATTTGCACATTTATGACCAAAACTTTTAGAAAATAATTTCTTTGTTTTGCACAATCGTCCTAAACTATCTTAAGTTAAAATGATGGTGGACGACTGGATTCAATTGACGAATATTTACGTCAATGTTCATTTGACCAAAATATTATGACCAACCTTTAAGCAATAATTGTGGGCAAAGGTCGATGTCTAATTCATATTTGGGTTAAATACACGTTAATACCCTGAAAGTACATCAAAGTCTCAGCTGAGAGTCCAAAAATTTATTTTTACACATAAGGGTTTGTAATTTTAATTTCGCAATAAGTAAGGACTTCCGTTCGAATTCTTAACTTTCTAGGCAAAACTGTCAGGGTCAAAATTGTCAGATTAGGTTTAATTTTGTTTTTCTCTTCTCTTTTTCAATTTTTCACTTCTTCCTACTTCTTCTTTAGAAGAAGAAACTACCGGCAGTAGTAACAGCCACCCCCTCACCCCCTGAGCAAAAGAAACAACTGACGGTGTTGCCACACCAGCCGACAGCAGATCCTGGCGGCGACAAGAGAAAGAAAACTGGCAACAAAAAGAGACGCAGAGACCAAATCACAACAACATGCAACCCCAATAAATTCACCCAAATCTTCACCCACCGCATCATCGCAGCACTGCCATCGCCACACATTCGGCCTATACCAGATCGACATTTCCACTGCCGAACCACCACCATGTTTCGTGTTGCTGCCGTCAACTGACAATCACTATCGGTGCCGGTCTCATCATATCAGCGCCAGCACTAACATCGCCTCCAGTGCCAAGACCACAACCACCGTGGCGGCACCACCATACAACTTGATCAGTATAGTCGGTGCCTAGATCATTACCGGCTGCGAGATTTCAGAATTAAAGACGCAAAATGTCATTAGAAAAAGTAGATAAGAGAGTGTTTTTGTGATTTGCAGTTAATGATCTAATTGGAGAAAAAAGATCAGTAGTAGAGAGAGAGGGGGGGGGAGGGGGGAACTATGCACTCGTCGGGCCGGTCTCGGTCAGAAAGCGGGTGCTGTGGACGAATCAACAACCGGTGTGACCACCAGATCGAACATATCTCCACCACATGTCCCACCGGCGTAGATTCGACGTCAACCTCCACGAAGGCCACACCACCACCACAATCGATACTAACCACCGCCACAATCGGCATCAACCACTGCTGGCGAACCCCGCTGTCCACCTATCTATCACCAAGAGACCTTTGGGTCCACGACGGCTAGCGAGGAACCAGATCCACAGCACCGCGCTGCCGTCGCGCCGCTGCCCCCTATGGGTTACCGTCACAGAAAAATAAAAAAGAAGAGGGCTACTCAAGCCAGCCCCCAAATCTACCACTACGATGGCACCTTCTCCGGCGACCGATCGACATCCACCATAATCAGCACACCCATCGTCGATGACCGATGTCTCTGGTTTTCCTTCTCCCTCCCCACTTCTCCCCCACATACATATGTGGTTATACTTTTCAAGAATACGTGGGATTAAAAGAGAGTTTGAAAAAAGAAATTTGCTCGGCAAAATTGCTCTTGACAGTTTTGCCTAGAACGTTAAAAATTAGGACATAAGTTTTTATTTATTATGAAATTAAAATTACAAACCCTTATGTGTAAAAAATAATTTTCGGACCCTCAGGTGAGACATCTGGGTACTTTTAGGGTACTAACGTGTATTTAATCCTTCATATTTAATCTCATCAAAAATATTCCTATGATGTGTGGGAAAAACCGTTCGAGTCTCGAAACTAGGATTCCGGATGATACTTTTCATGAGGTGCCACAATCAAATCTTACTGCATCAGGTCCCTGGATTGCTTTTTGAGCCCAAAAATTTGACCAAAAAAGTTCACTTAATCTGGGGGCAAAATCGTCCAAGTTTAAAAATTAGGGTCCCATATGACACTTTTCATCAACAACCTGGCATAACTTAATGGGAAAATTAGGAAAAAGTGAGTTTTTGGGTAAAATATTTGGGGATGGTAGGTTTGTTTTGAAAACTTGTGAAAAAGTGGGGCAACTTTTTAAAATTTCTGAACAAGGGGAGAGGTTAGGAAAAAATGGGTTTTCTTAACTCCTTTAATTTGCTCTTCCCAAATTACCCCTGCCCCTAAAAGAATGACCTCCTGTTATAGTCCCTTCCCCACGCCTGATTTGCTCCCTCCTTGGCAGTGGGTGTGTGAAAGGCAATGAGAATATATGCTGAAATGTGTGATCCTGTGTGTGTGGGGTGAGAATAGTGGGACTGCTGTGTGGGAAATGATATATGTGAAATGGGTTTGTGAGATTTCATGAAGTGGGTTTGTATATTGCTTGTGTGTGTTTGTGTGATAGTGTGTATAAAGGAGAAAAGGAGGGACAGCCGTGCTGTGTATGAGTGTGTTCTGGGTTTGGACAGAAGGTGTAGAGAAGAAGAAGATGGGTAAAAGGTTAACAATTCTGTGCAGTGGGAGTGGTACACTGTGCTTGCACAGTTGTACCACGTAGCTATGGGGCATCGTGCAATTCTCATAAAATGCTGAAACTTTACAGGAATATTCTTAGGACAATTCTAGAATTACTGTTAAAATTTCAGATTTTTCTGATATCGTTTAATATTTTCAATATTTTTTGAAAGTTTAGTTACTCTAAAATTAGTTTGGAGCCCTTACAATGGTTAATAAATTCTGGAACAATTACTGTAATGATTTTATGATGTAAATAAGTTTCTTTTTAAGTTTCGTAATTTTTAGAGTTGATTTGATACTAATTCCATATCGTATTTGATTTAGCAAAATGGATGATTTTAAAATGGTTTCGTTACTTTTTAAATCCTAATTTCTGTTTCACTATTTTTCTTATATATTTTGAAGCTATCATGAAAATTATGGGACTTTGATTTGGGCTAGAAGCATTAATTGCTCTTTTTGGGTTTTTTCTGGTATTTAAGAAAATCGTTTTGAATTTGAAAATATTCAAAATTTCAGAAAATTTATATTGTAACTTGTTATGCTGTTTTAATGTACAAAAGAATTTTATAAGAATTTATTATCATTCTAGAGTGTCTTAATGCGTTACAGACTGTGCAAGGTTATCGGTTAGCTAGGTTTAGCTGCTCGAGCAATCCGGTTCGTTTTCGTTTACTTTAAGAGTGTCAGAGTGAGCAATGATTAAGATTAAGCATTATATTAATAATTTGTGAGGCTAGGCTGAATTCTAATAATTAATTTTTCCATTTAGGTTAATTCGAGGTTTGAACAAGGTTGAATAACAGCGAGCGCATAACCTGGATCGTATTAAGGGATTTTTATCCGAACCAAACTCTTCATATTTGATTTCGTACGTTCTCTTGATTTGTTATCGCTATTCTTATCATATATGAACTTCTTTTGTAATGAAAAGTACCGCTTTTTGTCACTTCTCAATTAGATCGCATTTTTTCGGCCCAAATATACACGTTGGTGCTGAGGAGAAAATGATCCACTTCGGAGTGTGTTTACCGATCAATCATAGAAGAACAGTGTAGAAACACGGTCTGGGTGAAATTACGTAACCTCTCCGCTAGGGTGCAGCCCATCGCCCTATTTCATCGTGGTTGTTTCGGCCATGAGGAGTCCGATGCGGGGTGGTTTATGTGTTTAGCGTGAATTTTCTAAGGAAGCGGAAGTGTAGACGCAAACGGATCGTGGTGGCACCAGTCGATTTCTGCGAAAACACCAGTCGATTTCTGCAAAACCACCAGTCGGTTTCTGCAAATGTGCTTGTCGGATTGTACGGATGCGCAAGTCAATTTATGCAAAACTTAGCATATGGGGCCCGGGCCCCGCAAGAAAAACGATCTCGGCGGGACCACTACATATGTGGGATGCCCTTGCGGGCCCCACGCAAACACATTGCCCTTGCACCTCTCGTGTTCACTGAGGGCTGTCAGTGTCCCCCGCTAGTATGCGAACTCGATTTTATGAAATTACGTAACCTCTCCGCTAGGGCGCATCTTATCGCCCCGTTTCATCGTGGTTGTTTCGGCCATGAGGAGTCCGATGCGGGGTGGTTGATGTGTTTAGCGTGAATTTTCTAAGGAAGCGGAAGTGTAGACGCAAACGGATCGTGGTGGCACCAGTCGGTTTCTGCGAAAACACCAGTCGGTTTCTGCAAAAACACCAGTTGGTTTCTGCAAAACCACCAGTCGGTTTCTGCAAATGTGCTTGTCGGATTGTGCGGATGCGCAAGTCAATTTATGCAAAACTTACGGGGCGGAGCCCAGCTCCATTTCTTCTGGGTGGGAGCACTACATACGTGGGATGACCGTGCAGAAATCACGGGCTAAGAGGAACATTGCCAAGGGGGTTGGGATTATTGATGGTTGTCAACATCCTACGTTTTGATGAGCATTCTTGCCAAGGGGGTTAGAAGCATTTACTGTGCTCCCCATTTTCCAACTGGCGCCCACTCTCACCTAAACATGATGTGATCAATATGTGTAACTGTAACTTTTTGTCTGTGTAACCATGCTTGGGATTTTTATGTATCCGTTAAAAATATTATTAGCGGGTTGCCAGTAAACACTCATATGTGTGTAAGACAGTTGCTGGAACAACGTTATCTGCACGGCGTAATATTGATGGCATCATTGTTGCGTTTACTAATACCGTAGGTCGTTTGCGCGATGCATACGACATTTGCGAATGGCATTTAATCGACGTTGTTGTGGTTTAGCAGACACAGAAAGTGCTAATGTTGTCATTTTCTTCATGGGTTGTTGAAGGCACGCAAGGTCCAACATCGTTTTCACCATCTTGAGAATCACCAACATTAGGCACAAGTCCACACTCCATGAAACTAAAGAATTTAATCAAGAAACTCAAAGAAACAGCGAATGTATTACTATTAGAAGTGTCATGTGATACAAGATAGAATGACTCTATTCTAACAGAAATGACTGACCTCATTATCTCAATTTGTGCACAGATTAATGGTAACAAGTGCCACAACCTGTATCAAAAGTCCACCGATGATTCCCATCCAAAGTCCCTACTTGTAACAACGACAAGAGCCTTAATCAAATAACAAAGACATAACGATTTGGATTTCTGGACTTGTCAAAACAATTTCGGATGAAGAATGGCTTCCATCAGTGAATAACTCACACATACAGCATATGTTAGCCCCAAAAATAAATACCTAGAAATGTTTGATAACTCCATACAGTAGCAAACAACAATTACAGATCTGAGTTCCTCTCCCTATAAATAGAAAATCACAATTTGGCTCTTAAAAAGGTAAAAACATGAGTAGAGATAAGAGCACTAAAAATGCCAAAGGAACATGCACATGTATAATGAACAAATATTAGCTACCCATCAGGCTAGAATTATAATCAGGTGGCTCATCCAAGGCCTAATTAAAAGGTAGAAAAAACATGTACTGTAAATACGAAGGTAAATGAAATGATGAACATACCTTGAAGCAATTTTATAGAAACTGTAAAAACACGCAATTTTATAGAAACTGACTTGTGTTTCCACAGAAAATGACTGGTCTCACCGAAGCAAAAGCAGCGCTTGTGCCCCCCGTAATTTCTGCATAAAAAGACTGGGGCATCAGCAGAATCTGACATGCACTTTTACATAAAAGGACTTGTGTTTCAGCAGAATGTGACTAGTTTCACCCAGACCATGTTTCTACACTGTTCTTCTATGATTGATCGGTAAACACACTTCGAAGTGGATCATTTTCTCCTCGGCACCAACGTGTATATTTGGGCCGAAAAAATGCGGTCTAATTGAGAAGTGACAAAACGCGGTACTTTTCATTACAAAAGAAGTTCATATATGATAAGAATAGCGATAACAAATCAAGAGAACGTACGAAAATCAAATATGAAGAGTTTGGTTCGGATAAAAATCTCTTAATACGATCCAGGTTATGCGCTCGCTGTTATTCAACCTTGTTCAAACCTCGAATTAACCTAAATGGAAAAATTAATTATTAGAATTCAGCCTAGCCTCACAAATTATTAATATAATGCTTAATCTTAATCATTGCTCACTCTGACACTCTTAAAGTAAACGAAAACGAACCGGATTGCTCGAGCAGCTAAACCTAGCTAACCGATAACCTTGCACAGTCTGTAACGCATTAAGACACTCTAGAATGATAATAAATTCTTATAAAATTCTTTTGTACATTAAAACAGCATAACAAGTTACAATATAAATTTTCTGAAATTTTGAATATTTTCAAATTCAAAACGATTTTCTTAAATACCAGAAAAAACCCAAAAAGAGCAATTAATGCTTCTAGCCCAAATCAAAGTCCCATAATTTTCATGATAGCTTCAAAATATATAAGAAAAATAGTGAAACAGAAATTAGGATTTAAAAAGTAACGAAACCATTTTAAAATCATCCGTTTTGCTAAATCAAATACGATATGGAATTAGTATCAAATCAACTCTAAAAATTACGAAACTTAAAAAGAAACTTATTTACATCATAAAATCATTACAGTAATTGTTCCAGAATTTATTAACCATTGTAAGGGCTCCAAACTAATTTTAGAGTAACTAAACTTTCAAAACATATTGAAAATATTAAACGATATCAGAAAAATCTGAAATTTTAACAGTAATTCTAGAATTGTCCTAAGAATATTCCTGTAAAGTTTCAGCATTTTATGAGAATTGCACGATGCCCCATAGCTACGTGGTACAACTGTGCAAGCACAGTGTACCACTCCCACTGCACAGAATTGTTAACCTTTTACCCATCTTCTTCTTCTCTACACCTTCTGTCCAAACCCAGAACACACTCATACACAGCACGGCTGTCCCTCCTCTTCTCCTTTATACACACTATCACACAAACACACACAAGCAATATACAAACCCACTTCATGAAATCTCACAAACCCATTTCACATATATCATTTCCCACACAGCAGTCCCACTATTCTCACCCCACACACACAGGATCACACATTTCAGCATATATTCTCATTGCCTTTCACACACCCACTGCCAAGGAGGGAGCAAATCAGGCGTGGGGAAGGGACTATAACAGGAGGTCATTCTTTTAGGGGCAGGGGTAATTTGGGAAGAGCAAATTAAAGGAGTTAAGAAAACCTATTTCTTCGTAGCCTCTACCGTTGTTCAGAAATTTTAAAAAGTTGCCCCAGTTTTTCACAAGTTTTCAAAACAAACCCACCATCCCCAAATATTTTACCCAAAAACTCACTTTTTCCTAATTTTCCCTAACCTAATCTTTCAAAATTACGTCCTCATATTGCATTTAAGGCCCAAAGTTTGACAGAAAAATGTTTGCCTAATTTTGGGGGCAAAACCATTGAAGTGCCCAAAAATAGGTTTATGAGGACAATTTTCAAGAAGGACCTTGCAAACTTAATCTTATACAACAAATCTCCAAAGTTGCGTTTTGTGCCCATTTGACTGAAAATATGTTTCCTAATTTGGGGTTAAAACCGTTTGAGTCCCAATACTAGGGTCCTAGACGACGATTTTCATCAAGGACCTAGCACAACCTAATCTTACGGCGTTAGGTCTCCATAGTTGCGTTTTGTGTAAAAAAATTGGGAAAAAAAAATTGTTTGCATGATCTAGGGTGAAATAGTGAAACCGAAAAATAGGTTCCGGACGGCCATTTTAATCATTGACCTGGCACAACCTAACCTTATAGCATTAGGTCAATGGAGTTGCGTTTTGAGCCCAAAATTTGACGGAAAAATGTTCGCCTAACCTAGGGGTAAAACTGTCGGAGACCTAAACTAAAGGTTCTAGACGACTATTTTCATCGGGGACAAGGCATAACGTAATCCAACATTATCAAGTTATAGTAGTTGCGTTTCGAGACCAAAATTCAACAGAAAATGTTCTTTTGATGTGGGGGCAAAAGCATCTGAGTCCCAAAAAAAGGGATCCAGATGTCAACTTTCATCAGGACCTGGGACAATCAAATCTTACATAATCAATTTTCAGAGTTGCGTTTTAGGTCCTAAATGATTTGGGGGCAGTCCAAAACCTAGGATTCCAGCAACCTCTTTTTATCAAGGACCTTACACAACATAATCATACAGCAACATGTCTCCCTAGTTGTGATTTAGGCCCAAAGTTTGACAGGAGAAATGTTGGGATGATATGTGCGCAAAACCGTTTGAGTTTAAAAAATTGGGTTTCAAACAAGGATAACATTTTGCTGCACACCAAGGAGCAGCGTCAAGCTGCTACCCCTCCACGTGGCAGCGTGTGGTTGGTCCAGCGTCAAGGCCATGCTCATCTCACGTGAAGGAACTAGCTGGAGAAAGGTAACGGACGTCAAGCTGGTTCCTGAATTTTTGGAAGATAAGATAATCAGCAAGCTGTATTTTTCTCTCTTTATATCTCTCTCCCATAGTCACTTTGCAGTCTATTTCTCTCTCTATATCTCTCTTTCTATCTCTTCCTTCTCGTATTCTTCCTCCCCACCACAGCTCAGCCAGTTCACGTGGACAAGGATTGCTCATATCGTCTGTTACTTGCGTCACCTTTGTGACTGCATATCCCTTATCCCATGCCACCATCTCCTTGTCGAGGAGCAGCAAAACAGTCTCGTGGAGATTACCTGCGTCACCTTTGTGATTTGATAAACAAACTGATTTGATAAACAAAGAAAGAGCGGGATAAAGCAGAGGAAAAAGTTGCATCTGTTTCAACCAAATGACATCATTCTGGGTCTGCAGCCTGTTTGATTTACCCCTGAACAAAAAGACCAAGTTCTTTTGTTATTTCTTTTCCGGTTAAGATGAATAAAATCTCATTCTTGGTTGCTCTGTAATGTGTTTCTTGCAGACAATTCAACAATGGCTGAATGTACCTTCGTCAAATTTTGACGCTGCTAAGTTTTGCAACGTATCTAAGTTTGTCGGTATGTTTCCCAGCCCCGGGAAGGAAGAGATATAGAGAGAGAAATAGACTGCAAAGTGACTATGGGAGAGAGATATAAAGAGAGAAAAGTAAAGCTTGCTGGGTATCTTATATTCCAACAATTAAGGAACCAGCTTGACGTCCGTTACCTTTCTCCAGCTAGTTCCTTCACGTGAGATGAGCATGGCCTTGACGCTGGACCAACCACACGCTGCCACGTGGAGGGGTAGCAGCTTGACGCTGCTCCTTGGTGTGCAGCAAAAGTTTATCCTTCAAACAATTCATTAGAAACATTGCACAACCTAATCTTAGGATTAATTTTACTCACCACATCATGATCAACCACATGCTGACAACCTTTTGTACCAATCATCACAGACACACAAAACCCCTTGTGCTCAATCAATTTCTTGATCTTCCTGAATGACATCCAAATGTCATTCCCTAGAATTATGGCACATGTTTAGCCGTGCCATGTTCATCCCTCCCAATGCCAACTCGTCCTAATCCTCTAACGAGCAGCACGCCGGTCCAACTGTGCAAAGAAGCTGGGTGTGTTTGATAATACCATTCAGCACTTAAAACTGAAAATTTTCAGTGATTTCAAATTAAGTGCGTTTGGTAACGCATTTTTTTCATCACTTAAAATAATAAGTGATATGCTAATTGAAGATCAATATTTTAAGTCACACATAATGACTTATCACTTATCATTGAACACGGTCAATGATTTGGGATTAAAAGATTTTGCCAAAAAAGGACAGATTTGCCCCAACTGCCTCATCTTCTTCCCGTCTTCGCCTGCTCATTGCTGTGCCGCTGCCGCTTCATCTTCTTCTTCTTCTTCCTTGCTGATTTTCCGCCTCTTCTTCTCTTTTCACGGTACTAAAGGTGCGTGATTTCACGGTGTTTTATTACATAGGTGTCGCTTGATTTGTGAATGTAATTAGGGCTTTTTTTTCCCAATTCATATTGGATCGATTTTCCTGCCTCTTCATATTGGATCGATTTTCTGATATTGTTTGGACCGACCTTGCATATGGTAGTGCGATTTGCATCTTGTATATCTATCTATGTAAATGCCATCAAATTTCTTGTACATCTTGTATATCTATTTTGTATATCTATCTATGTACGGTGGGGAGCCCTGTGGTATGATTGGGAGGGATCTCGACCTGGTGATAAACGGCCTGTACGGGCACAGTTCGCTCACCGGGTTGACAAGCGTTGTGCAGATTGAGCTGTACAATAACTCGTTGGCCGGCGAGTTACCTGTGAAGGGGTGGTCGAACAAGAAGGGGACTTAACCAGAGTCAACGCAAAACCCGATTATCCAAGCACTGCAAAGAGCCTAAGAAAAATAGGCTAAAGCATAGCCTCAAGAGAAACTCATATACAGAATCTTGCTTTTCTTTTTTCGACAAGTATGCAATTGTATGCACTAAGAACTGCCCGAGGGGGAGTGAAAAACAAAGAGTAGTTTCATATGAATCACGGCATCCAGATGGAGACTCCAACAAGAGAGACAAAGCTTCACTAATGGCTGTAATTTCATTTGGAGGGAAAACAAAGGGAGTGTCTTAGCAAATACATGTATTCGTTCCACCTTAGGAGCTTGTTGACATGCAAATATGAAGCTAGCTATACCAAAATGCTATGAATTGAATACCAACTCCTCCCTATTTGTGGTCTTTTATGGTTTGGCTCAAATTTCTTTGCAACCTTCTACCTTAACGTACATTTTAGTCCGTTTGAGTTCCCTATCCGTCGCTTTTTGTTGGGGGCAGACTGATGGCGTCATAGAGGTTTTGGCGTTTGGTACGTAGGACAATGGGTAGCTTTGTTGTCTCCTATATTCTTCTGTCTTTAGGAATTAATAGATCCTTGAACAAAACATTCACTACCCAATCTTCATGCATGCACGCTGCAACATTAATAATAGTATTTACTGTTGTTAGCAAACAAAAGCAACAAATACTTGTACTAATGCTATAATACTTGTATAGGAATGGCTTCAGGTGATGGTTCTAGAGCAAACTGGAAGGATCTAGAACTATATAAATTTTTCATAGATGCATGCCTTGTAGAAGTAGCGGAAGGTGGAAAATTTGGAGACAGTTTGAAGAAGGCGTCATGGGATGCTCTAATAAAAGAAATGAAGGAGAAAAAGGGTATTGTCCTTAATAAAAAACAACTAAAAAACCAGTGGAATTATTTGAAACAAAAATATGGTGTATGGTCGAAATTAATTGAAAAGACCGGAAATGGTTACGATCCCATGACAAACACTGTGAACTGGAGCCTAGATGAATGGGATGACTACATAAAGGTACAATTTTGTTAACCCTAATATATATTTATAGAAATATGAAAAATTATTTATGTGTAACTAAATTTTAAACACATTGTACGACAGGCAAATCCAGATGCGAAACAATTTCGATATGCTGGACTACAGTATGCAAATGAGATGAAAGCATTATTTGACGGTATTGGAGCAACAGGGAAGGATGCTTGGGGTCCATCAAAGGATGGGTTGCCTATCGATGGTGGGTCATCATCTCAGATACTTGTAGACGACGACTCTGATGTGCCTCCTACACTTGATTTGGAAACGGATGTACCGAAATCAAAAGTCAAACGCCATAAGAAGGATTGATGACCAATTAGTTGCGGTTCTTAAAACTTTGGAGAAATCAGAAGGGCACGGCATGGAGGAGTGCAACCGTATTTTAAATGAGATGCAAACGTTATAAATGACTGACCAATTATACATCGTTGCATGCATCATTTTTTGTGAAAGTAAAGCATACAGAGAACAGTGGATGATGCTTAGTCAAACACCAGAAGAAGTTAGAAAAAGGTGGATACAAATGAATGGAAAAAAGGTAGGACTTTTGTGAAGTGTCCTTGGTTAGTTTAGTGTTTCGATTAGGAACGCGTTCATAGAATGATTTTTGGACTAGTAGGAAGTTTACGAACTATCTTTTTTTTGTTTTTTTGTGTCCTTTTCGTAGCGTGATTCTTGACATTTATATGTCGTTTAGTCATTACAATGGCCATTTTCTTTACGATGTTGGATAATGTTGCTTTATGATGTGTGAGCGTTATAGTCATGTTTGTCATTTACTGTGCTAATTATCCATTATACATTATTGTCTGCTTATATTGTCCTTAAACACATAGAACATAATGGTGACTACGAATCAAAAGGATGCCCTAAGAGTTGTTGCAACCATTCTCATAATGAAAATTTTGAAACAAAGACGTTTTAAGAGAAGGCCAGATACAAATTCTTCGCTTAGTGGAGCTGGATACTTGGACGAGATAATAAATGGAAATCCTGCTCATTCTCAAGAGATTTTGCGGATGCCCAAACAAGCGTTTTTGAATATTTGTGACCATTTTCGCACTCGAGGGTGGCTAAAGGACAGTCGTTACGTTTCCATACGGGAGAAGATGGCAATGTTCTTGGTAATTTTGAGCCATAACACAAGAACCCGTTTTGTCAAAAGAAGATTCAACCATTCAACACATACCGTGCATAGATATTTTCACGAGGTGTTATCGGCGATGCTACAATTTTCAAAGGAAATGATTGTTCCTACCACATATAATCCTAATGCCAATCAGATTCGGCACCATCGTCGGCTCAGACATGTGTTTCAGGTATAAATACAAAGTTAGATTTTGTTACACGAAAATGCTTATAGGCGTAATTTAGTATCCACTTGTAAATTATATGGTTGTGTTTTTTTTATTTTTTGTAGGGTGCAGTGGGTGCATTAGATGGTACGCTTATTCATGCTGTCGTATCCCCTGATCAGCAAGTACGATATAGAGGAAGAGGAAGGGGTGAATGTTACCAAAATGTTCTAGCCATATGCGACTTTAATATGGTTTTCACTTTTATATGGGCTGGTTGGGAAGGAGTGGCACATGACTCAAGGGTGTTAACAGAAACTATGCGGGAACCTGCTAATCATTTTCCATTTCCGCCCCCAGGTATTGAAATATGGTGCCTTATATAGTATTGAGATTCATTTGAAAACAAGTACTAAATTGTTGAAATAAATAATTTATTGCAGATAAGTACTATTTATGTGACGCTGCATATACACGTACTCGTAGATTTATGGCACCTTATCGCAATGTGCGTTATTGGTTGGCGGACTTTGCACAGGGTCATCGTGCAAGAACAAAGGAGGAACGATTTAACCATGCACACGCTAGACTGAGAAATGTCATTGAGCGTTCATTTTGAGTCTTTAAGGCTCGTTTCACAATATTGAAGAGGATGCCACCGTATCCTTTTCAAGTACAAAGGAATATTGTTATTGCATGTGCAACGGTACATAATTTCCTTCGAAAAACGATTATCACAGATTATCTTTTTGAGCAATTAGACAACGGAGATATTCTTGAAGATACGGCTCACCAACACGAAAATGCCGTAGATATGGGAGCGGAAGCACGACAAGCTGATCAAAACTTTATGGTGAACTTGCGGGAGCAGATTGTAACTCAATTGTTTAATTTGAGGTTGTAGTTCATATATGTAATAATATGACTTTTAACTATCTACATTATTGCTATTTCTTATCCTGTGACTAATTTGAATTTTCTTTAATGTTTTAATGTTACGCATGCAAATTGGATTTGAAATATCCATTATTGATATAATAATACGTGAGATGTGCAATAATATAACGAGGTTTATAAAGTTTCAAAAAGCAGAGCAAAAGGGTATTAGTGTCAAACTAAACAGTTTTTAGATTTCAGTTGTTTTTTTTTTCAAACAGAGTAAACTACTTCAGCTCTTAAATTGCAGTCAAGACCAAAAAAATTTCAGTGCTTAAAGTTTTCAGTTGTACAAATTCAGCACTTAAAGTTTTCAGTACTTAAATTTTAGTTTTATCAAACACACATAAACCCATTTTCCCTCAATTCCCTCTCAGAAACTACATCAAATCCTAAATACCCCTCCAAACCCTTTGATTCTTTCAAACCCACTTGCATCACTGCTTGTGCGCAAATCTTGACCTTCAGTTTCAATTTCTTCCCCCCACTTAGGTGAACTCTTGGAGGTGAAACTGAACTACCAAATACCCCATTTTGAAACCCGGGTTTCTACCGATGACTTGACTAGAAATTATGGATGAATTACCCATGACAGCCACAGCCAATGACTTTCAGGGAAACGGATTGGAAAAAGTAGTCAAAGACTTCAGAATGTGAGTGAGGGGTGGAGATGATGGATTGAAGAAAGTGTAAGTGAGAAGGGTTTAGAAGGGGTTGTCGTTGAAATTAAGGCAGTGAAATTAGGATTCCAGGCGAAGATAGCAATTTGCCCAAAAAAAAAAGTCCGGTCAAAGGTCATTTTGATCGTTAATTGGTGCTTGATACCTAGATTTGCAAATTTTTAGTACAAGATGCCTTAATTATGCACGAAATGCTGGGTACAGTTAGCCCCTAAGTATGAGGTATCATGTTACCAAAGTTGCGTTTCGGGCCAAAATACGATGAGAAATTTTTTGCCTAATTTGGTGGCAAATTTGTCCAAGTCCCAAAATTAGGATTGTGGCAATAATTTTTATCACCTAATCTTACAGCACTAGGTCTCTAAACTTGAATTTTGGGCCCAAAATTTAATTGAAAAATCATTTGGTTGCAAAATCGTTCCGAGTCCTAAAATCGAGATTTTGGGCGATAATATTCATCAGGAACCTGACACAATCTAGTCTTAAAACATCAGGTCCCTAAAGCTGCATTTTGGACCCTAAATTAATTGAAAAATGTTTGCCTGATATGGAGAAACGCCCGACTTCCAAAAGTAGGCTTCTGGATGACAATTTATATTTTGAACTTGCACAACCTAAACTTGCATTTTGGGTCCAAAATCTGACAAAATAATAATCACCTAATCTGGGACAATACCGTTCAAGACCGAAAACTCGGGTTACAGACGGTAATTTTTCATCAGAAATACAATCTAGGCTTATAGCATCAAGTCCTAAAGTTTTGTTCAGGCACAAATTAAAATCTCGCAGAAAAACATCCGCTTGACATTGGGGCCTAATCATACGACCATTGAACTGCAAGAACAGGTTGCTTCGTTGGGTCAGCTGCTAAAGTTGGTGGACAACCACTTCTATAAATCTTTACAAAACAGACTATCGTAGAAACCAACATGGACATAGACGTTGAGGTATATCAACCGATCTTCTGTTAGAAAAAAGTTCCTGGAAATACAAGAACGCTAGATAAGATTGCCTAGAAACTACACAATACTGACAGTGGTACAACAAGAAGCAACTGTATATATAATCCTGGTGTTGCAGCGCAGACAATCAACCGTATAACTCCTGTGAAATATCATGGACAATCAAAAACTCTGAGCTTTTTCATAAACTCCAGAATTCATATAATTCCGAGCTTACGTTCATCATCAGAACTAACAGGGACGACTGGAAGCTCCCCAGCTGAAGAATCATCAAGGTGGAGGTGTGCAAAGTCACTAACTATTGCTGCCCTCTCCTTGTAAAGGGTCTCCTGCTTTTCCTCCTCGGCTTTTCCAACCTTTTCCTTGGTCATCGTGCTCACGTCCTCAGCTGCCTTCGCAACTGCAGTGAAAGCACCTGAGACCCATGAAGCTCCAGTGGATACATAACGGTTGCTCATGATAGCAGATCCCGCATTGCTGGCTGTCAGCTCAGCAGCTGCTAAAGCAGATTTTGTTTTTTCAGACACTTGGTACTGCTCATTCATCTCTCTAACCTTTACATTCACAGCAGCCGTTGCTGCACTTAATTTCTCACTCAGTCCAATCTTCCGATCAATGGAAGCAACAGTAGCTGAGGCGTTTGATGTCAAGTGAAGCCTTTCATCAAAAGATTTTGCCTTGTTAAAAGCATCCTTTCCCAAGACAAAGCCCTTGGCGAGCATGGTGCTCACAACATCCTCAGCCTTTTTAACAGCTGAACCTGAGGCCATCAGTTTTGTATCCTTCAAAAGAGGAAAACAATATATATGAATATAGGAATCCTAGACACGCATGATCTACGGGCACTAGTCCTGCAGCAGTTTAGCCTATTTCTATACCGGAAATGATACATTATCTCTTTTAAAGAGAGAATTTACGCAGTAAAATGAGAAAAAATCAACGATCCTCACTTCCAAGTTAATATCTTTCAAAAAAGACCAGATCCAAGAGTTTCGGTTGCACGAGGTGGGGGGTGAAGCCAAGAAGATAGACGGGTTAGTCTATGGCACATAGGGCCTATGAAGATCCTGTTTCAGCTGTTCAGGGTGATCAATCAAAACAAACAGGATTCTAACAACATACCAGGATTGGGAAAAATGGGGCTGTTCTCTATGTGTTTTATAGATTTTGTTGGAGTTGATGCTGAATGCATAGTAGAATGTCCTCCCATTAGGGCCAACCAATGTTAAAGATCATGTTCATGATCAATTCTACTAAATTTTTTATTGAAAAGTCATGCCAGTACCATTAGTTTCTTGTAGCCTCCCAACTTTACAGAGTATATTCCATATGTCTCTTTATGCACCAGAGTAGGCTTTGTGTGTATATGCTTCAAAAAGATTTTATTTTTTGATGCTCAAAGTTAAATCATATGATTTTACAATGGTTGAATTCTGTATGGTTTCTAAGGTCTGGCATCCACAGGCCTTCAGTAAAAACTCAGATGATATTCAGCAGGGATCATTTATTCTTTTAAATTGTATCCAACTGCAACTCTGCAATCGTACTTCATATATATCTTTACTATTGAATATTTCAGTAAAAACAACATTAACTATTTCTACAAAAATAAATCTGTGGCGTGGTGCCATAGTAAATAGTAAATTGGATATGGTTTACATGTCATCAATTACCCCAGATCTCTCATCTGCATTAACTTTTGTAGATTAAGAAATTGCAGTAATAGAGGTTGAAACCGCTAGAGAAATTACCACCAAAGGTTCTCGTGAAGATGCCTCTTTCGAATAACTTTCGGATGCTCTGACCACTGATCATTTATCTGACCACTAGTTTTTGAGAATTGAGAGGTCTTATGCTATCAAAAATGGGCATAGCTATTCCAGAATAGATGACACCAGACATTTTCTGGAGTTATTCTCCATTCGTTGATATACTCGTTGTATTCAGCGAACACTTATCTACCAGCATGATGTTATGATTCTCATATGTGACCATGTTTTCAGATTTATAAGAAGAGAACCAAATTGAAAGAGAAGTAACGACGCCTTCATAAACATGCTATTTTTTTGTTGCTTAATTAAGGATTAATTGAAAGGAAGAACTGCCAAAAGGAGGGTGAACTCATATGGAGGATCAAATAACCAAAAAAAGGGCATCCTTAGTCCAAAAAAACGGTAGCATAGATTGAAACATGTCTAACATGGAATCGAAGGAAACCTTCCAAACAGAACATAGAACTTGGAAATCCTTCCCAATAATGTTTATTTTTCTCCAGCCATAAGCACCATTACGACAAAGAAAAACGTCTCTAATATTGCTACCACATTCTTGAGAACAGGTCAAGTAAAATATTGGGTCTTGTCTTGTGCATCATAAAGGGAGATTTTTATTCCACGCCCTTATTTACACACTAAAGTAAGAGAAAGAAACAAATCGTCATTGCAATTAAGCGGCAATTGAGGTGTGAATAAGCATATGAGGGCGACATTCTTGTTTCGCTAACCCGAACCATCCCAAAAATAGAAAGCATAAAGGCATGAACTCGTAAATGCAAACGATCGGGACCATGCTTTAACGAATATCCAACACTGTCAGAGATCATAAATACAGAGGAAATCAGTTTCCACATCAAGTCCATTTCTGTTTCTCTTTGGGGTTCTTTTCTCTCCTTCTCGCGTGCACGTGTGAGTGTTGGGGGAGGGGGTGGGGTGTTTCATTCATTTGACACAACTAAAACTGGATGCAAAAAACATGGCAAGTGCAGGTTCTTCTCCATGCACTTCATATACATGTTACGAGCAGCATATAGATAAGGAATATCCAGAAAATTCGAATACATATTACGATCCTATACAAGCCATAGAACTTACCAGGATTAGAGGAGGAGCATGAGGAGGCAGCTGGTAATTTTCAACAGGTGTTATGGAAACTGAGTGATCACCTATCGTGGATCCCTGAAACATTATATTTAACATAAAAATGAAGTGCAAAGGAATTAGTTCGATTAACCCATGAAATCACACACATATATGAGAGAGAGAGAGATGCTGAAGGGCTAGTGGGGCCACATAAAACAAGCTTGCTTTTACAAGCCATTATAGTGTGTAAAAGGCTTTTAAGCATTGGTAGTCTGCATCTAGTATGTCAAGCTTCTAATTTCTTAAGTGTAAAGCTAACTGCAAACAACATAGACCTAAAGCTTTTTCCTAAATTTCCATCGTACTTTCATCATTTGCTTACCCTTTTTAGTAAATTTTATGGCGCTGAACACCTGTGCAATTTAATCATTCATTCAACCGCCTTTCTCACATTCTAAAATGTTGAACTATTGTTTGAACTAACGATACTAGACCCATTCTCACTCCAAATATTGACCATGGATCCATATATAGCTTACATACCGATAAAAGGATTGCTGTATCTGCTCCCCGTGAATCCTTGAACGTGACGTATGCTAGCTGACTCATTCCTGTTTCCCTGTGAAATAGTAACACAAACACTCTTAAGATGCCATTATGCAAAAACTGGTCTACCCTGCAACTCAAGAGGCTGACCTTTGCATTTCAACAAAATGGATATCCCCTGAAAAGGAGAGGAACTCCATGACATCCCTTTCAGACGCAGTTAGTGAGATATTACTAACTTTAACTGTTCTGATCTGTTAAAAGTGATAGAAAATAATTATGAGCAGCTATATGCTTCCAATACGATTTGCACAAATGAGCACCATAAATGGACTCAACTAAATAAAACACTTCTGAAAGATATGATCGATACAAGAAAGATGAGAGAGTCTCAGTCATTTACATGAACATAATCCCCATTCAATTGTCAACTCAGGAAATTCATAGCCGGCTCTTGGACCTATTTTTGTTTAGCCTTTTCTCGTGTTTTAGAAGATAATAATAAGTGCTTTCAAACAAGTTCTGAATTTCCCAAAAGGCCAAAATAAACATTGCAAAAAGGGTATCTGAAAACATGACCATATAGTACCAGAGAAAAAACTCTATTATTGTTTTTATGGCATAGCCATCACCACTGGCATTGCTGTTGGCAAAATGCAAAAGCAGAACACAATTAGGAAGGCCCAGTATTCAGTTTTGTCAATCTCCAGTGATGAAAAAAAGGATAACTCTTATAAGTACTAGCAAATGATGTTTTGTAACATTTTTCCCTTACATCTGAAACGTTGATAGTCCAGTTTGGACTACTGGTTGCCTGCTGGTAATTGACTCCAGTTTTCGGATCAGTTTGTTCCATGGGAACCTACAGAATATACATGCTCAATCAGGTTCTCCTCAAAGACAAATGTAAAGCGAAATTGTAACAAGAACTTAAAGGAATGATGCAAAGGAAAATATTACTAATTGATAAATCGTGGCTAACTTTCAGTTACACATATTATTGCGATTTAAAAAACCAATGCCATCAATATGGCATATGATTAAGTACATTGAAGCAACGAACCCTCCTAACAAATGCCTTGCTGAGATCCTATCTCAATATTCAGAATAGTATCACAAAAATTTATTTATTTCTATCCCTCTTAAAGAAAAAACCAAAGAAAATGCTTTTACAAATGACAGAGCAGAAACGTATATGGTCATTAAATACCCTATACATGCTTTTTAACTCACCTATGTTCCAATGAACAACTCTAACTCTGGGTGAAGGACATGACATAAGAAGGTCAAACCCAGTTGTTACGTTGTAATGTGGAAGTCACGAATTCGAAGGGCAAAAGTAGTCTCCCCATAGTTGCGGAAAAAAGCAGCATACATCAACCCTTTCCAGACCCACCAATGTAGTCTTGTGTAGGACTCACATTTGCCTAAACATGGCAATCAGGGAGTGCTGTGAAGGCACAATAATCTCATAGAGTAAGAAGGGTAAGCCGCTTGACAACGGAAGGCAAGATATATGAACATAAATTCCTATTACTTATCACACGCTAGAATACGTCTATTTCCAATAGGATCGGCATTCGTACCACAAAGAATAGGCAAGAACTTGTAATAGAATGGAAGTGTGACAGAGAGTAAATGAAGGCCAACGTGATTTTATAAATATAATAAAAAATTCCAAGATATCAACATCAGCTGCATTGAAATCGTCTTGAAACGAACGTCTCGATCTACCCTAACGAGCAGTCTAAATACCCATAAGCCTCCGTTCAACTCAAATGAAATATAGAGATCTCAAAATTATGTGCATTTGATTCTCGAAATTGGCATTATTCTTGCAGTAGGAAAAAATTACAAGTGCTTTATAAGATGGATGGTCTCTTACCGAATTTCCCTACAATAGTGCAGACGTAAGAACCAGGAAGAAATTTTATTGACGCCAAAAGAGAGATGGTTTGCCGGTTAAAGAAAGACGAAATGCAGAGCGACAGAGAGAGGAGAACACAGGTTGATTCTTGCAACAGGCTTGTGTAACCGGTGTCTCTTAGCGGGAGTTTCGCGCGCCCCCACAGTGTGATATACGTATATTTTAACCATTTTAAGTACCGGTAGAGGTGATATTATTATATTTTTTAGAATTAAAATAATATAATTTAATTATGTTCTTATTTCTTTTGTGACTTGTTTTAGAAAAAAATATTTATTTGATGTTCGTAATTGTAATCAGTTCAATGTTTAAAAATATTCTTTGTTTGCTTTTGAATTGAAAAATGTTTAATGATACTGCTGAAAATAAAAGTATATGAAGAAACCAAAAGAATGAATCTACGTCTTTGTTTCTATAATCTGTTAAATTGGTTTATGATTAAGATTTATAATTTTCAAGACCAAGTGCTTTGCATCAATAAGAAATGCAAAACACTCGGTCTTCAACTGCAATAACCAAGCAAATTTTCAGTTCAAATTGGCACGATATTTAAGCCTTATTTTTTTTTATGCATATTTAACCCTTTTTCTTTTTCTATTTTTATTTTTTCAATAATTTTTTGTTTCTTAATTGATTTTTCACGCGTTTCAGTTTCTTTATTTTGTTTTTGTTTTTCAATTTTTCAATTGGTTAATTGTTTGCTAACCTAAAAATGAAAGAAAAAAAAATCACAGTTCTTATTAACCGATTCAATATCTAATGTTTATTTCATTTTAACCAAATTAAAAAGAGATTAATAAATGAATTTATTTGTTATGTTTTTTTTTCCTCATCACAGTTTTTATATAATAGATTCATTACCTACTGTTCTTTTAATTTCATCAAAATTTAAAAGGGAGTAATAATAGAAGGGTAAGAATATAACTTACATAATTAATGGAGGACGTATGTAATCGTTTAAAAATAATTTAAAATATTCATACTTTTATAGGTAGTATACACACACACACACACATATATATTTGCAGTCACACATTTTGTTTCTCAATGTGTAAATGTAGGTTTAGATTGAATTTATGACATAATGTTCATTAAACGTATTACAAACAAACTAATTAGGGAATGGTATGGTTGTCATTGGAATAACTAACGAAGGGCAAACCTTATTTGGATCATCCATGTGTGTCAATAGTTCTGCGATGAGTCATCTATTGCAAGTAAACTGCTACTACACACTTTTATATGATTCTTGTATAAATTGCAACAAGCATTCCCTCTTATAACCACCGAAGATTTTTGGATGATGGTTTTTGTTTATTGTTACCAAAATAACTGTGATAGCCTGCTAGGTTCATAGTATGTGTAGAGATCAGATTAAGGCACACATCAGAAATATACTTGACATTCCTCAAACTGATTGTGCACCCAACATGGTTTTTAACACATCACTGATTCGAGCAATGGTTGCACGCTTGTTGTCACCCATTGTGACGCATCCCAGAAAGGTTGGATTTTCGACTCGTCATGGTTAATTGTTATTAGTGGGAAACAAAATCTTAATTGACTCTGACTTTGATTATCCAATTTAGCTATTCAATCTACGAATTTTTTTGGATGTGGTGACTAATTTCTATGATAAGAAGGTGAGGCATCTCATCCCATCCTAAATCAATCTTTACTTGTTTTTAATTGATTTTCAATGATTTTTTCTTAAAACAGAAATAAGCCGCCGTACACATGAAATGCGTATGACGACTTGTGATACTTAAATTTATCTTAAGGAACCACAAAATATCAAAAGGAATTAATAGAGGTAGTATTTATTATCTTCCAATTTATGCAGGATTAAGTGACAATTATGGCTATCTGAGTATAATTGTGGGCTAGTGATACGTTGATATAGAAAAGGATCTTACTTGAATTAAGTTGAAGATTGAAGTTTTATAAGTTTACTAAAATGTTAACTTTACACTTTGACTTTTTGGATAAATTATAAATAAACTATACGTTGCAACAACAAAGACTAAATTTGAAACCACAAACAACATACATTTGATTCAAATAATAAATTTAAGAGTTTGAATATTATAACCAACAATGAATGTCGTACAAAATCCTTTCGAGAATCCCATCTTCAAGCCCTCATTACTACAAATTGGAATCTGTTTGGCAGTGTTCGGGTCGAAAAGCTCCCCAAGGTATTTCTCTTCCACTTCGAGCTCGAGCATGACGCCCATTTGGTACTTTCCAATGGACCTTGGTCCATCCAAGGTGCCCTACTACTTCTTCGCGCCTGGACGCCGCACGTGGTATACTCGACACTGACTTTTCCAACGGCTGACCTCTGGGTCAGAGTGAACCGAATCCCCAGTGACTGCTACACCATTAACCTGGCACAGACGATCGGAAGGCTCATTGGCGAAGTCATTCGCATCGATTGGTCCCCTCTTCGACTGAAATATAAAGACTTCTTCAAACTTCAGATCAGAGTGGATATTCGCATGCCCCTTCTAGCAGGAGTCTTCCTCTATCTACTTAACAACCAAAGCTCTTGGCTGGAATGTGCATATGAAAGGGTCTTCAGAGTTTGTTACAAATGCGGTTGTATAGGTCATACCTCATAAGATTGTTTTAAATCTGCCGAAGCTATCAGCAGCGCTTTTGAAAGCTTCACTGCTCGACTACAGGCTCAGTTTCCCCACCCCACCATGTATGATCTGCATCATCCTCTTTATGGCTCTTCTCTCCGTATTCTACCTAATACGGATTTTAATCGCACCTCTCAGATTGAATCCTTTGCAACCCCATTTGGACCTGAACTCATCACATCTACTCATCTTTCTCTCCACCGAGAACCTCGGACTCCTCTTCTGGACTCAGCTATCACACCGCTTCAGATGCTAGCTCAGGTGAGGACGGACCTCATACACCATCTCAGACCCAAGAATCCTTCACTGTTGTCCCTCCTTCAGGAGATGACATCATGGACTACTCACCTAAGTGCCCACGTGGAAGCTCTGTCTGTGACGATCAAGTGGTCCCTCCTTCTCCAGATACTTGGCCAGCACACATAGACTCTAGTGCTCCTCTAGACCAAGTAACCCCTCAAGAACCTGGATTCTTTAACTTGCTGACAAAGTTTGGCACAGAATGGGGATATTATCATACGGATGTCTACCAAAAACTTCTACACGTGGTAGGACTCCCATCCTGCTATCCTCAACCTGCAGTTCCCACCCCATCTTCTCTTAACTCAGCCAGTCACCACACCTATTCCCCTCTGCCTTCCATAGTCACTCTTCCTGCTACTTCTTCGACTAGTTGCCTTCTACCGTTGCCACCATCACCCCCCACCATTAAGGAACTCAACCATCGTCCAGGGAAGGAACCAATGAATCCTGCTACTGAACACGGTAAACCTCCTTCTGGAACCTCCCAACCTAAACTTCTTGCTGCGGCCATCAACGCGCAGCGTAACCTCTCTGGCCATGACTCTGCTCTCAACAGAATGATGAATCCCTTCCTCCATTATGGTCCCACCACAAATGCGCAAGACTCTACCCTGCTGCATCAAGCTACAGACTTCGTCCGAGAATCTCAAAGGAATTCTGAACTGCAAGTACGTACTGTTTCTTCCAAGTCAGCAGACTCTCCCCATTCTGCCAATCGGTTCTATGCGCCAAGCTACGAAGAAGCTTTTCCAGAGGACTTTGAGGATATCTCGACACCATGGAACCCGGACCTCCATAATTCTGATCATTTCTCAGATCCTAATACTTCAGTAACTACATCATCTTCACCATCGAAGCGTTCGAGGGACGATCACGAACTGGAGGAGCTCTCTGCAACTCACCAACCAGTCAAGCGTCTCAGGATCATTGGACCGTCTCCCCCTCCAGGTTCCTCTCTCCCTCAACTTCTCCTGTTACTCTATATATACAAAGCATCTCTAGCCTGTTTGCATAACCTTTTATCCGCACTTCTTTCTGTTACTTTACATAGCTCTTTGCTATTTCGGTTTACCCTTCATCCTCATCTTCCCACTCAAAGGAAACCCCACATCACTGTAAATGGCGAAAGTCTTCCATCACCCACAACACGCTGTATAGGTGATTTAATCGTCTCTCTTCTTTCCTTCTTGACGAACCAAAATTCCTCTACCTGGAACACCTGTGACTCGACTGAGTGCAAACTTTTCCTTCCCTGCTCCAAAAAATGGCATCGCCAAATCTCTCAAAAAAGGCACCCATTCTCTCTTCGCTCCCTCTGTTTTCGTACCAAACGAAAACGAATAGCTTCTTTTGAATCTGACCAAAGCTCTCTGATGAGGCACCAGTGCCCTGCTCTTGGTTACGAAGTTTATCCCCCAGAACTCTGTCCCTTTGCTCACCCCAAACGTCAACGCATCTCCCTCATTCGGATGTGCTCTTCGGATCTTGTATCTACTGATTTATCTGAGGGTTCAGTGGTTGGGACAAGTGACAGGAAGGACGGTAGCCTGCTTGTCCAAAGGAGCTTTTCGCTCCCTGACACTTATAGTTTGAAAGGGATTGCAGTCGAGAGAATAGGAGTTGGTACAGCACAAAATGACAATCTCAACCCAGGAGAACCTGATGACAACAGGGCTCTTGTATTTGGGAGACTTCCTACAACGATCAAGTCTCTCCTTACTCCACGAGTAATAGAGCTGGGGTATATTAACACTAAGGTTGCTCAAGGAGTTAATACCTTGCATTACTTATTCTCAAAAGAAGACTTACCTTCTCTTCCCAGTTTCCGGTGTTCACATGACTCTTCTCAGGCTTCGGGGCTTGTCCTTCAACAACCCCTTCCCCCATCATGAGGACGCTCAGCTGGAACTGTCGGGGTCTGGGTCAGCCTCGTACAGTTCGCACAGCCAAACAATTGATCCACAAATACCAACCTGAAATCCTCTTTCTTCAAGAAACCAAAATGGAAATCAGTCAAGTTGCCAAATTATTCCGGCAAGCCGGATATGATCAGTACCTTGGACATAACCCCATAGGTTCCAAAGGAGGACTTTGGGTTGGATGGAAATCTCCCCTCTCTGGCCTTCTTCTTTCCCAATCCTGCCATCTTCTCCTCATATCCTTCACATTAAATACCGAAACCTGGACCTCGGGCTTTGTGTATGGCCATCCAGTGGTTGAGCATCGCCTAGCGACGTGGCAGAATATTACCCTTTCCTTACGGCAGGTATCGAACCCTCTGATTCTGATAGGGGATTTTAATCAAGTTCTACTCTCTGATGAGAAAACTGGAAACCATCGCTTTCACTTTCCAGGTCATCATCACCTCACCAATCTTATTCAGACCTTAGGTCTCCTCACTGTCGCTTGGAAAGGGCCCATCTTTACTTGGACAAATGGTCGGTCAGATCAAGACTGTACTTATGAGAAAATAGACCGTTGTCTCTCTAATATCTCATGGCTACTGCAACATCCTTCAGCTTTTGTCCTCAATCTTGGGATTCAAGGCTCCGACCATGCTCCCCTCCTTCTAGACACTCACCCTCTCAGTGCACACCATCTTCGCCCTAAACGATTTGAAGCTTTCTGGCTCCGACAAAAGGAAGGGCTGACACTTATCAGATCCATTTGGAACACTGCGGTCACGGGATCCCCTTTATTCTGTATTATGCGTCTTCAGAAAAACATCCTACATAACCTCTCTCATTGGACTCAATCAAAACTTCCTAACCTAGCTTCCCAAATCAACTCTATCCGTCAGCAAATCCCAAGCAATCAAGAATTCCTCCCAGATAATCATTCAATACTCCAAGACAAAATGCTTCGCGAGCATCTGAATTGGCTTCTCGACTGTGAAGAAATTTATTGGAAACAACGATCAAAGGAAGATTGGTTAAAACACGGTGATCGCAATACCAAATTCTTTCACGCTTCAGTCCGAATGCGAAAGTCTCGCTCCAAATTTTCCAATATCCTTAACTCCCAAGGCCAAATCTGTGATTCTGTCAGCGATTTACGCCATTGTTTCCTTCAGCACTTCACTTCTGTACTTGCACCCACAATCTACCACAATGAAAATCGATCTCTTCACTCGGTTGGGAATTTAGTCTCTCACTTATCTATTGATCACAGGCTCTTCCTAGATGCCCCTTTTACCGCGGCCGAAGTCAAAACTGCAGTCTTCCAACTTGCTCCTCTAAAATCACCTGGTCCGGATGGGTTTCCTCCAATTGTATACCAAAAATGTTGGTCTTTTATGGGACAATCAATCACCTCGGCTGTCCTTTCCTTCCTCTCTTCTGGCTTTATGCTGACAGAAGTCAATAAAACCTACATAACTCTCATTCCAAAAATCGACCTTCCTTCAACTCCCGGAGATTTCCGACCGATCAGCCTATGCAACTCTTTATATAAAATCATTGCCAAGGTCCTCTGTAACCGTCTCAAGCAAGTGCTACCATCTCTCATCTCTCCCTTTCAGAATGCTTTCACTAAAGGGCGCCATATTACAGACAACATTTTGATAGCACAAGAACTCGTCAACCAGATCCGACTCAAGAAACATGGTAAACAGGCTTTCGGTTCACTCAAAATTGACATGAGCAAGGCATTTGATCGTATTAAGTGGGATTTTGTTGAAGCCGTCTTATTTCAGTTAGGCTTCTCCCCGAAATGGATTCATTTACTCATGCAATGCATCACCACAGTTTCCTTCTCTATTTTGGTCGATGGCTCTCCTACCGAATCCTTCAATCCTACATGTGGTTTACGCCAAGGAGATCCTCTATCTCCTTTTCTCTTTATTCTTTGCTCTGAAGTTCTCTCTCAGACTCTTCTCCGAGCACAAGAATATGGGGGTGTGGTCGGGCTTAAGGTTTCACGTCAATCACAACCGATTAATCATCTCTTCTTTGCGGATGACTCTATCCTATTCTTCACTCTTACTCCATTATGCTGTGAACTTTTAAAACTTTTGTTTGAAACTTATTATCAAGATTCCGGTCAAACAATAAACACCTCGAAATCCATTTTTTTGGTTAGTCCAAACACTCCTGTCCTAACGGTTTTCTTCTCCCAAAATCTCAATATTCCCCTACACACTTCTCTGGGTACCTATTTGGGAACCACTTTGGATGTGGTCACACATCGTCAGGAATTTTTCCTTCACCTGATTGCTCGGATTCAACAGAGATGTGATGGTTGGAAAAGTCTCTTACTCAACAAAGCTGGACGAGCAACGCTAATCAAATATGTTCTTCACTCTCTTCTCACATACCACATGCAAATATTCCTTTTTCCTGTGAAAATTTGCAAAAAGATAGATTCCATCTTTGCTCAATTTGGTGGTCAGGAGATTCAAACAACCGGAGTTTCCACTGGATTAATTGGAAGACTCTTTGTGGACCTTGATCCCAAGGAGGGATAGGATTTAGATCCATGCATCTTTTGAACAAATCCTTGCTTGCCAAAACTAGTTGGCATATATTGAAGGAACCTTATAATCTACTTTCAACTTTCTTCCGAGATAAATATTGCAAATCACAAACTTTTCTTGAAGTCAAACTAACTTCAAGAGCCTCTTGGGGATGTCGAGGTATTTTAGTAGGACGAGATGTCATAGTGCAAGGATTTTCATGGCACGTAGGCAATGGTCAACAGATTCAGCTCTGGACTGATAATTGGCTACCATCTGTTACACCGACCACCCTATCTGAATACATAACTTCTTCTCAGTCGGTAACTCTTGTATCGGACCTCATCCGTGATGGTAAATGGAACGACTCTCTTATCCGACACATTTTTCCAAATCATATAGCGGAACGAATATTGGATATATATCTCTCTCACGGTGGTTATCCCGACCAACCAATATGGACAGCAACGTCAGATGGCCAATTTTCTGTCCGCTCTGCTTATTACATGCTCTATACTCACCTACAGAGACATATATCCTCTTCCCTTTCCCTAGCAATGGACTCCTCATTCTGGCTTCACATTTGGAACTTGCCCATTCCTCTGAAAATCCAATTCTTCATATGGTTACTACTATGGGATCGATTACCTTTACTTCACTCACTGTCTCAGAAAGGAATCCAAATAGACGCTCACTGTCCGCTCTGTCACCATGACATTGAAACAATCGATCACCTCTTCTACTCCTGTTCTTCCCTCCAACGAGTTTGGTCGAACAGCGACTTAGACATACATACCTCTATCCCTCTCCCCTCCTTCAAAGAATGGTTAATCGCATGGATACAACCTCTCCCTAATTCTACAGCCACAAACCAGCGATCTCAAATTTTATTCATTACCATTCTTTGGTCTATCTGGCTTTTTCGCAATGAGGTTGTCTTTAAACACTCGACTTCCCCGCCAAACTCTCAACTTATTCTTCTAAAATCAGCCATCTTGACCTCTCAAATTCTCTCTAAATCCCACAAACCCAAACAAACGGCTCTGCACCCTCACCCACACCTAGTACTGCCCCACTTTTATCCTACCTCCACTTCGCTCCCACTTTTCTTCTCCAAATTTCCTGTTTTCCATTCATTACCGAGTCAGCTGCGTGATATTCCACTTTCACCAATCATGTGCCTCACACATACTTTTATATACTTTCATGCGGTTTACAATAAGGAGACACGCACAACAGCCTTCACTATACAAGCCAACACAGTAGACATGACTCCTATTGGATCAAGCTGCAACTCATTCCTTTCAACTAGCCATCATGAAGCAGATGTTCTCTCATTATTATACACCTGTCAATGGGCTTTACAACAAGATTTCTATAATATTACATTATTTTCTAACTCGGCTTTTCTCCATTCTCAGATCGCCAACCATGAGGTTACGCCGGTTCGGATGCTACCCATCTTTTTTGATATCTACCAGACTTGTCGTCTGTTCCACAGGTGCTGCCTTACAACCGATCCGACAGTCTCTTCAACAGCTATCCCGTTTTCTGTCACATAGGGATCTATGCTGTCACGACGACTTGTTCGGGTGTTAGTTTACCGCAGATTATAGAAATAAGACTGTGATGCAGCAGGAAGATCGGATGGGGTCTCCACTGCGACTGAGATTTTGTTTGTATATAGTTTACATCTCAGTTTGTACAAATCTCTATGTTTTATTTCCTTGATGAAATGCAATTCTCGCTCTTAAAAACCAAAAAAAAAAACAATGCATATTGTACAAACAACATGTAGCAATAAGTAGTGATGGAGCTGCTCCCTATTTCACACATTGCTGGCAACACCCTCTAGCGACACTGCTAGCAACACCATTGCGCCGCGACCTAGTGACGGGCCACCTCTCTCCACATCACCACGACCCACATCGTCGGCCACCAGCCACAGCCACAGCCACACCCGCGCACCAACGACTACCAACAGACACTAATCCCAAAATGCAAGGGCCACTACAGCCAATACCCTCCGGTGACCTAAATTCGTCCAATTCTCGTCCATCCACGACCACCCACGACCACCCACAACTATACCGGCACACCCACGACCACTATCCACCACCAATCTTAAAACCCAAGGGCCATCGCCGACCACCACCGCCACAAACACAATAACTTACATCTAAAACCGGCCAATTCTCGCCCATCCACGACCACCTACCGCCACCAAGAAATGAGAGGCTCTGAACTTCATTGTAGAGTCGTTGAGGAGTTTCACATAGGGAAAGATTAATGATTGAGGCTTTAGGTTACAATACATGAAAAAAGCAACAGAAGAAATTAACTACTGGTTACAAACTTTCAGTAATTGAATTCACCCAAATGGAGTAGAAGAGCAGTACTTGTATAACTATGTTGTTTATTTCTTCTCCTAATTTGCCAAGAGTGGTTAGAAATGTTGAATTCTCTGGCGCAAACGGGTCCTTTTGGTGGACCGCAAAGTCTTTCAAATCACTAAACTGAAGAAATCTGCCTAAGGAATAAACAAATCGTGATATATGGGCAATGTGGTGTCTGTTGTGTGAATCAAACTTTTTAATTTGGTTTATAGGTACGATAAAGGGAGAGTAATTATAATAAAGATGAAGATACATGGGGCAGGGGCAGGGAAAATTCAAGAATGGATGAAGGAATTTACAGAGAAAAAAATGGTGGGCACAAGAACTTACCGGCAGAAAACTGAAGAGAGGAATCTACGCCGGTGAGTCACAGATTGCAGTCCGCAATGGAGGTATCTCGTAGGGAGAAGGGGAGAGAAGAAGCCGTAGAGATGTCAATGGGCCGGCCCAGCCTGAGCCCAACGGGCCTCCAATGAAAACGGGCCGGGCCGAAAAATCTGGGATATATGGGCCCAGTCCAAGCCCTGGCCCTAGGCCCAATATTTAGGGCCGGGCTTGGGCCAGGCCCGGGCCCAAAAACAACAACGTCATAGAAGCTCACTGAGCAAACCTCAAACGCTTCTCTCTCTCTTTCTCTCTAAAAGAGCAGAACAGCAGAGGCAATCTCTAGGTTCACCATCTTCCAAACTCCACACTCATGCAATCATCAGAGAAGACAACCACCTCATCACACAAGAACCACCAACCGTCTCCGCTCGCCGCCGCCGCCTCTGACGGCGAAGAACGCAAGTCACAGAAGCCTCATCGCAAGTCCCTTCCCAAACTTGAAAAGCTCGTGCGCCTCATTTTGATTCTCACCGTCCTCTGCTTCCTCGTCCTCTACCTCTCTTCTCACGATCTGGCTCAAAAAGGTAACCGAAATTAACTGCAACGACGAGCATGCCTTATGTTCCTGCGGTTGTCAAAATTAACCGCATCTTACTGCGGTTTTAATGCTTTTATGTTGCACTGGTTCAGATTTGCCTCAAGTTGATGAATTGAAGCGGCAGTCAAATACTATGGATTTCGTTGCTCTCGCATATTGTCGACTCTGCTTTTGATTTTGTAGATTCAACGGCAATTGACGACATTGGGGGTGGGATGCCCAAGTTAGCGTCTGGGACAGCTTTAATGGATTGCGGCCGGCTAATGCCAGGGTTTTGATCGGGGAAGATGGGGTGTTGAAGAATTTTAGGGCTTCTCTCACTACATACTTGCCTGTGAAGGCTGATGCGCCCAAGATGATTATGTCATAGCTGGTGGTGAGGCTTGGGGGTTCTGCCATGATTGACTGGAACTTTGATTAGAAGAAGAAAAGAGTTAAAGAGCTACGTGGGAGTGGAGGTTGAGACATGAGAAATTGGTTTTTTTGGGAGTTCGGTTGGAGTGCTCAATGCTGGAGATGTGTGCACCAGGCCAAATTTGGGCCCAAAACTGGGCCAATTTCGGGCTTTTTTAGAGCTAGGCCTGGCCCGGGCCATTTTTGGTGAAACCTTGGCCTGGTTTAAGCCCAGCTCTAAGGCCCTTTATTTTCGGGCCTGCACTGTTCATTAGCGGGCCGGGCCAGCCCGCGGGCCTCCCGACCCATTTGACATCTCTAGAAGAAGGGGAGAGAGCATCTGGTAACTGAAATCGGAGAGTGGACTAGAGGTTGTTGACATTTTTACCCTGGTTGTCCTCTATAGGCATGTCAAGACAATGGGTAATTTAGGAAAATTCCATGTTAGGGACACTTGTCACCACTAGGATGAGTCTGAATGTAACACCAAAAAGGATGTTACACCAAATCATGTTTAGGCTTAATAAGTAGTATAGATAAAACATGAACAAACCTTAAGTTAAATCTAATTATTGGTTTGAACTGAACAACGGAGGGTCTTATTTACTAGATCGGGTAAATCGGGATCAAAACCTCGTATTTTTTTACCTTAGGGTAGACGACCTAAGGCCATGTTTGACGCTATTTTTTTTTCCTCTTATTTTTTTAGTTTTGAAAATTGGAAAAAAAAAGTGCGTTTAGTAACCATTTTTTTTCAATTTTAAAAACCACTTTTTAAATTGTAGAGTAAAAAAAAGAGGAAAAATCTCTTTTTTTTCACTTTTAATTTTTTTTGAGACCTCCACCACAACGCAGCCACCGCCGCCCGGCAGCCACTGACAGCCACCTCCGGCTGCCAGTAGCCACCACCTGGCACGGCGGTGGGCGGTAGCCACCACCGCCCATCGCCGCCCGACAGCCACCTCCGGCCGCCGGCAACCATCACAGGGCGGCAGCCAGCTCCGGTCACGACTGCCAGCCGGCAGCCACCGCCCACCGCCGGCAGCCACCACCGACAGCCACTTCCGGCCACTACCGCCGGCAGCCACTGCCGGCAACTGCCGCGACAACCGTCGGCCACCACCACCGTCGACCACCGCTATGCCCCACCGCCGCCACTGCAAACCACCAAAAAAAAAATTAAGATGCTCTTTAAAAACTGAAAACAAAAAAAAAAAAAGTTTTGTCAAACGAAGAAGCCCTTAGATTTGCAACTACGTGCTTCGAACCTTTCCTGGGGTGGAACCTTTTCTTTCTGGCGTAACAGCAAGGTGGTGTCCCTTATTTCCCCTGAATATTGTTCACCTTACTAGCTTTGGAAGTAACAAGCAAAGGTATAATCCACCCACCAAAACAAAGAGAGCTACATGTTCCCTGGTCCCTTACCATACCATAAGACTGACAAACTAGAAACATTCACCATTTCATCAGCCTTCTTTCACGTGTAGCACCAATTATATGTGTGCATATATATATATATATATAATAGCATGATCACAACTCTAATAAATGGGGAAACACATAGCAACATGGGTTTTCAGTACATCTCCTTAAGAGTAGAATTCCAAGCACTAAAACCCAAAACTGTTCGGTTTGGCTATCACTCAGGTTTGAGTATGTTGCTCCTTTGGCCTTCGAAATTCTGCACTATACTTTGCACATACCCACATACCACAGCAACCAGATCACTTACAATTGCTTATCTCATTCCAAACACCTTCATCTCTCACTGCTATAAACTCACGAACACACCTATGAATCAAAATATCCACATATATGCCTGTGCACACACATATATTTTACACACTACACAGCTCTAAACACTCACCAAAAGACACTGTAATTGTAACACTGTAAAAGGGGCTTACCGAAGATTTTTGCTTCGTCGAAAAATGACACAGTCAGCCTTCTCTCTCTCTTCTCACAAGCAGCTTCTATTCTTTTCTCTCTCTCTATATTTTTCCTCTTCTCTCTCTCTCTCTCTCTCCTATAACCGAAGAGCAATTTGTTCTTTTCCTTGTAACCGAATGAGCTCTACCTCTATTGTAACCAAAAACATATGGAAATGTTTAATTCTCCATTTCTCCCTAAAATCCCCTTGTTTCCTCTTTTTCCGAAAATTAGAGGGTTTGACTACATGTTTCAAATAAATTAGATTTTATTTCTTTTTATTTTCCAATAGCCTCAATAAAACTTAAATTTCCATGTAACCCATTTTTAACTTTTATTAATTGCCTATTGTGCCTCGCTTCAAAAATTGTCGCTAATTAAAGGTTCCAAAGTATCGCTCACGCTAATCGTCACTAAAAATATAATTTAACATCACTTGTAACTACTATCGTTAAATTACGACTTATGATTCCTAAAATAAACTTGTCGCTAAGGGTCATAAACTACAATACTCAGCATCACTAATCTACAACATTTCATACAAAAAATATTGCTCACCAAAGTTGTCAAAAATATTGCTCATCAAATCGTCGCTAAAGGTTGAATAAATAATTAATTGGTTTCTTTTTCTTTTTACCATAAAGTCACCTAAGATTTTGAGGTGTTACATTCTCCCCCACTTATAAAAATTTCGTTCTCAAAATTTATGTACTTACGGTAATGAACAGATGAGGATAAGAGCGTTGCACGATGTCCCCTAGTTTTCAGGTATTACTACTCACACCAACCGTCACTAACGGTCCAACAATATGACTTACAACAATTTTGGGTAATCAGCTTAATTATCATATATGCAATCCTAGGTTTGGGAAAGTGGACTACCAAATACTTTCCCTCTCTAAAGCACAGCTTTGTTTTTCTCTCCTCAGTCCTCGTGCAAAGCTAAGCCATATAAACGAGTATGACACTCAATGATCAAATAATGTCGTAATTAATCATAAGTGTACATGAGATTCTTGTCCTCAAATTATTTAGTCAATTTCTATAAGTACTTACACATCAATGCCTCAAATATCAATACTCTTAAATCACAAGTTCTGCTATATATACCGTAAACGACATCTCTACAATTTACCTTTTCTCCATTTGTACAATTAAATCGTCTCTAATAGTTCAAGTAAATTTATAATAGTTAACCTTAATCTTAATTTGGAACCAGGATATTACATTCTTCTCCCGTTTAAAATAATAATAATAATTCGTCCTCAAATTTCATAGCGTTGACAATGCCCAACGCTTCCACTACGTAACTCTGGTAGCAACCAACTGATTAATACCAATGCACTGCATAAACTCCAAATTGAAAGTTATGTCCCACGAATACCCATACGTTACAATTCACATTCAAGTCATATCACTAGTTCAGATCTATGGGACTATCATTTGTGCTTTAACATTCGTAGAACCTCAAGGTTGATGGCTATGAAGTTTGAGACTTAGTTGTCTTTCCAAAGTACTTAGAACTGTAAAACTTCCTCTATTACCAAATATTTATCTATATTCTCTTCGTTTTGCAGCGCCAACGAAGTTGTGGCTACTCCTACCAGATACTGCTTATGATGACTATCCAAAGAAACTAAACTTGTGAGTTTTCTAGTCACCCTTGCCATATCCATTATAAGTTAGAAACACCTTAAAGAATATACATGATTGTATTCAGCACATCAACTTAAACATTGCCAATGACTTAACTTAGATCCATATATTTGGGCACAACCTGGTTTTTAACGTCGGAATAGCCCACGACTCGTATCACTTTAAGATTCAGCATAACACACCTAACTTGAACAACAATTGCTAATGTGCGTCTATTCCATTAATGTAATACATATATTAACATTTATCCTAAATAATTCAAGGTGTTCAATCCAAAGGGTGTGCAAAAAGATTATAGATACACCCGAGGTCCGAGAAACATGTCTTGATCTTCAATGAATCAACATGCTTGAAAGATATATATCTAACTTAACATTCACGATAATGCAACCCTATCTTCATTTATATCGTTAAATGTCGCTAAACGATAGAGTTTCACCAAACAAGCAATGGTCACTAATATTCAAGTAATTACAAATGCACTGCAAACACAATTTCAGTCTAGGGCATTACATTCCCCTCCAATTAAAAGAAATTTGGCCTCAAATTTCACAATACTTACAACGTCTAGGCACTAGGCTTTTGCTACGTAACTCCCATACAAACAACATAATAGCAGAGCAGTGCCTAACCTCCGTACCAAAATGTATCACTGACAGATATTAAACGTCATAATTTCCATTTCAAACTTTAATGCTAAGCTCAAACTTAGAAGTCATCATTTACGCCCTAAAACTTGCAGAACTTTAAAAGATCACATAACCTTCTAAAAATTTCCAAAGTCTCAACACTTTAACGTACCGACCACTTCTAATGCCGAATCAGGATCAACTAGGACCGACATAAAGTATTGGGTCGAACTCAGGCTTACAAAAGCTTTATCTAACTATCATGCTACATGTTATCCGACAACCTTAGTTAGGCTTTTCGCCAACTATAATCCCATTTCTCCTTACCATCTTATGCCTCCTGCACCCATACATTAGAAGTCCTGGTTACTTTATATATAATTGTGCAAAATGTTTGTCAACAACGCAGAATTGCAATTCAGCAACTTCAACTGTTTCTTTATACTATAGGATTCTGATTATAACTTAGGTTTTCAGAACCCAATCAGCCAAATTATTACTTAAGCTCTAAGTATTTAGGACCCAACCCTGTCATATACGCTCCCGCATTAGAAGTCTTGGCTGCTATCAAAGTTCTTAAAATAAAAATATTAACCCACTATATCACTAGTAACATCACGTATATATTGACAGAGCATCTAAATCCATAAAAACAAAAGTCTCTATAAGACCACAATTAAAGAAATTTCGTTCTCTTAATAATCCCCTTCAGAAGAAAAATTCAAACGTAGCGGTTAAAACAATTAAGAAAACCTAATTTAATCAAATCACCCATATACAGGTAAAGTTCAAAAAAATAAAACTATAGAGTTCAATTTCTATTATGAACTCTTAGAACTCAAATGCTGCCAAAATAACACGCTTAACTTCAAGCCGATGGTGTACTAGGGTACAAAGCAATTTTCTCATCACATGAGACATGTACTCTATAGGATCTAAACCCTCAGTTCTAACTTCCATGCTCATCACTTCCCCAGCCTCATACTAGTATGTAAATGTTTGAAATCTATACCTATAGAAAGCCACAATTGCAGTCATCTTAGATTTAGTGTTTCAATCATGACAGTTGATTGAGAGTATGGTTTGATTGACGGTTAGTTTCTCTGACAGTTTGCAGTGTTATTTGGTTAAGTTTTAAGGATACTGTTTTGACAAGAGCGTTAGCGAAAAACTTTAATACCTTAGTTGAACCATAGTAGTGGCTAGATATCAGAGTACGCAGTGAAAGCGTAATTGGTACATCATTTGATTTGAAGCATTGATGTGTGAGTGCTTATAAGAATTGGTTAAATATTTCGAGGTTGAGTAATGATATCCAGTTGGTTGGATTATGAAACCCTAGGTTATAATCGAAATCATATAGTATAGTGAAATGTTCGAAGCTGCTATTGATGTTCTCGACTCATATTTTGGAGGTTAAGTATAAGATTTGATGACACATTGGTTTGGGAGTTACGTAGTGAAAGCGTAGTGCTTCGATATTATAAGTATGTGAAATTTCGAGTACGAACTTCTTATAAGTGGGAGAGAGTGTAATACCCCGATACTTTTTTGGATTTATTAAAAAAATTTAGTGGCGGATATATTTTTAGCATCAATATTTTAACTAGCAATTTTTTTTGCGACGACTTTCATATGTAACAGTTAGCGTCGATTAGCGTGACTGAATTTTTAACGGCTAAATTTTAGAAATTATGAGTTATAGTTTAACGATGAGTGACATTGACTAGGGTACTTAGTTACATTTAGCGTAAATGATATTTTTAGATACTTAGCATCGACGTGTGTTTATAGCGACGGATTTATGTTCTTAGCGCCGGTATACTTTTAGCGACAATTAAATTTCTTTTAGCATTGATGTACTAAGTAATGACTTTTAGTGACAAATAGTGAAGCGGGGTCATGTGGCAAACCTATTAAAAATCTTTTAACACCAAAAACATATCATGAATATTATTGTGGGCCTTTTTGATAATAAGAAAAAGGTTTCAGGTAAAAATATGAATAACTAAAGAAATTGAGGGGGGTTTTGGTAATTGTGCTTTTAGGGTTTCATATATATATATATACCTGCATATTCTATATAGCAGCCGACCCTAAAATTCTATGGCTGTTTTTCTGAGACAAGGCTGAGAGAGGAAGAGAGATTTAGAGAGAGAGAACGAAGGAAGGAGATTTTCCGGCAACTTCGTCGAAAATTTTCCGGTAAGGCTTCTACGCTTCGTACGTTGTTTTATCTTTCCCCTACTTCTTAATATTTTAGGTATGAAGGGCTGAAAGATTTTTGTGTACAGAAGGGATTTATGGGAACACAATATGTGTTTGTGCGTATTGTTTGTATTGGGAGTGGCTGTGAGAGAGAGGGGCTGCCGCTAGGCAGTGTGCACGTCGGTGGGAGAAGTGAAATGTGTGATGTGTGTGTATTGGTGTGTACAGGGTGGTGAAGGGCTGGTCTTTCAGCCATGAGATAGTGAGTGTTGTGCGTGTGTTAGTATGTGTTACAGCAGTGTTTGTATATGTGAGAAAACATGTGGGTTTGCACAACCTGTGAGGTGAGTGTGAGAGCAGAACCCATGGCTGTCGTGGTGCAACCTACAAATGGGCGTGTAAATACGTGTGTCATATATGTGGGTACGAGATGAAGAGGTCAGTGTAAAAGCAAAAGAGAAAAGAAACTTGGGAAAAGAAAAAAAAGGAGGGGAAAGGAATAAGCTGCCGTGAGGCAGTAGTGGGTGTGTGCATGTGTTGGGTATTGCATGGTAAATAGGTTGATGGTGGTGTTGTGGGTTGGCAAAAATGGTGGGGTGTGTACAGGTTATGGGAGTGTGTGGGTGTATGATAAGAGATAGGAGAAGGGAAGTGCATGTGTTGGTTTTTCTGTGTGAAATGGGTTTCAGAAAAGTGGGAGAGAAAGTAGGAGAGGGGCTAAGGGTATGTGCTGTGTGCATTTGTGAGGAAATGAGTAGGTTATTGGTATATATGGGCTAATTACAGCAGTATCCCTGAGGTTAGGTGAAATTACAGGCGTGTCTATTAGTTTTGAAAAATTACACTTATATCCATTGACTAAACAGAATCTTAAAAAAACCTAACGGTTTTAACAAAATGACTTTATTACCCTTATGTTGGAAAGTTAATTTTTTTTAAATGCCATTACCTCTTTTTAAAAAGAAAACCCTAATTTTTAAATCTGAACTTTACTCTTTCTCTCTCTCTCTCTCTCTCTCTCTCTCTCTCTTCCCCACCCACTTCGCCGCCGCCCTCCCCTCACCCACCCACTGGCCACCAAGAGTTCCCTCCGCCCAGTTGCCTACAACGGTGGCTGGCCATCTACCTTGCCCACGCAAAACAGTGGGTACAACAGGGGAAGAACGCCATGGGAGATAAAGGAAGGTGAAGGAGAGTACAAGATGATGTTTGCACATGCCTGGTATGAAGAAAGATGATGTTAAAGTCTATGTAAAGGAGAAAATGCTGGTTTTGAAAGCTGAGAAAGTGCCCAAGAAGAGGAGTGATAATGGTGACCAAGAAGAGGAAACCATCTTTTTATGTTCTGTTAATCACAGTTAATGATCTTGTTCTTCTTTGATTCCACTTCATTGTATTGCGTTTGCCCAATCCACAGCTCCTTCAGAACTTGAAGGAATCTTTGATTCAATATTGGAAAAAGGATTCAACAACTGGTGATTTGTTCCCAGCAATAAAGGGTCTGCCTCCATTGGTGATTTAGCATTTTGGACTCTTTATCAAGTGTACTGCTGTAGTTTAGAACAAATAAGGGTTTTTCAAAACCCTAATTTTCAAATTAGGGTTTGAAGTATTAATTTAAAAATATACAGTACAAGGGCAGTATTATCATTTTAAAAATACGTAATGATGACATCATAAAAAATATATACTTTCTGGACGGAACCCTAACGGATGGACACGAGTGTTACATTTTGAAATTTATTGTCCTTGACTGTAATTTCACCCTAACCTCAGGGATACTGCTGTAATTAGCCCTATTATATATATATATATATATATATATATATATATATATATATGTGTGTGTGTGTGTGTGTGTGTGTGTGTGTGTGTGTGTGTGTGTGAGTAATGTGTGTGTTGTGTGTGAAAAATGAGTGTGTGTAAGGAAGTGGTGTGGACAGTTGCGGGTGTGTTCTATGTTCTGGGTAGTGGGAAGAGAAGAAGAGAAGAAGAAGTGGGTCTTGGTGGGTCACAGTAGTGGATAGTACCCCGTGCAAGCATAGGTATATTACGGGTTAGCGTTAAGTACGTAGCGCGCACTGGATAGTAGGGCTGAGCACGGTTCGGTCGGTTCGGTTTGGAGGTTGAATACCAAACCGAACCGACCAACATCGGTTTGGGAAAAAATAAACCGAACCGTAGTTGAACGGTTCGGTTTGAACGGATTAGCCGGATCGAACGGTTCGGTTTAAACGGATTAAATCGGTTTGAGCTAGATTCCATTCTAGGCCCAAAATAACTAAAAATTTGTAACAAAACTCAAGTAATGCAGCAGATCTTAGCTCATAAGACTATAATTCTAATTAGATTACATAACATCCAAAGAAAATAACTCATTACACACAAATCATTACATAGCAATTATTAAAATTCTAATGAAAATTACATAAGCGATTGAGCCGTTGAGATGGCGCAGCTGTGGGAGGTTGAGCCGTTGAGATGGCGATTGGAGAAGGCGGCGGCTGAAGAGATGACGCTGAAGAAGGCGCTGCCGTGGTGGAGACGCTGCCTTGGTGGAGGCGCTGCTGTGGTGGACTGGAGGTGCTGCCTTGAGAGTTGAGGGCTGAGCTGAGGCGTGGAGTGTGAGGTTGTGGTCCTTGGGGAGCAGATCTGGGAGTGGGGCAGTGGGCGGCGAATGGTGATTGAAGAAAAGAATCAAAAGATGAATTGGTGGAGGCGCTGCCGTGGTGGACTGGAGGTGCTGCCTTGAGAGTTGAGGGCTGAGCTGAGGCGTGGAGTGTGAGGAGTGAGGTTGTGGTCCTTGGGGAGCAGATCTGGGAGTGGGGCAGTGGGCGGCGAATGGTGATTGAAGAAAAGAATCAAAAGATGAATTGGTGGAGGCGCTGCCGTGGTGGACTGGAGGTGCTGCCTTGAGAGTTGAGGGCTGAGCTGAGGCGTGGAGTGTGAGGAGTGAGGTTGTGGTCCTTGGGGAGCAGATCTGGGAGTGGGGCAGTGAGCGGCGAATGGTGATTGAAGAAAAGAATCAAAAGATGGATTGGTGGAGGCGCTGCCGTGGTGGACTGAAGGTGCTGCCTTGAGAGTTGAAAGCTGAGCTGAGGCGTGGAGTGTGAGGAGTGAGGTTGTGGTCCTTGGGGAGCAGATCTGGGAGTGGGGCAGTGGGCGGCGAATGGTGATGGAAGAAAAGAATGAAAAGATGAAATAGGATTTAGGGTTAGTGACTTAGTGGGTTGTTGATATTTTATATGAAGGGTTAAGTTTAACTACCTAATCCAGTTAAAACTAACTGGGGTTAGTTTAAAAAAATATATATATTATATTGTATACGGTCGATTCGGTTTAGAACGGTTTCAAAAAAATCAAATCGAACCGACCGAACCAGACATGCGGTTTGTGAAAAAAAAAACCAAACCAATTGTTTTTGCGATCGGTTTGAAATTTGTCGGATTGGTTGGTTCGGTTTTTACGGTTGGATTGGTTTTTACGGTTTAAATGCTCACCCCTACTGGATAGTGTACAGTGATTGTTAGCGCGTAAACTTTTAAAGTCTAATACCTTAGGCTCTAATAAAATTTAGGTAAAGTTTTACAATTTTCTAAAATCGTGGGTATTTTTAACATTTTCTATAAGTTCAAAATTGTAAAATCTTTTGAAATCTTTAAAACTAATGAAAATGTTCCGGAAACATTAAGTAATGTTTTTATAATATAAGAAAGACTCAGTATAAATTTGGTAATATTTGGAGTTGATTTATTATCATTTTCCGTATGCATTGAATTTAGCAAAACGAAAAATAAAGAAATAGTTTTAGTGCCTTTTAAATTCTGATTTTTATTTTTACAATTTTATACATATTTTAAATCTATTAAAAAAATTATGGGACTTTATTTCCTGCTAGAAGTAATTATGGCTATTTATGGGTTTTTTCTTGCATTTAAAGAAATTATTTTAATTCGAAATTATTCAAAAAATTAGGAAATTCAAATTTTGATTTTCTATAATATGTTAAGCAATAAAAGTGTTTCATTGTAATTTATTATGAATTTAGGTTATCCTTACGCATTAAGGAACGTACATAGTTTTCGGTTAGGTTGGTAGTGTGCGGGACCCATTTTGAGTTGAGCGATTTCAGAGTTAGAAGTGAGCACGTGGTGGGTAGTTGATATTACGTTAATAGTATTATAGCATAGATTGTATTCTAACAAACGGATTGCCAATCTAGGTTTATTCAGAGATTATTGATCGAGATTTGGTAGCATTGCTTAGCTTAGATCGAGGTAAGGAATTTCATCCGAATCCTACTACATCACTCTGATTTCAAATGTTTTATTTATATCGTCTGGCTTTACGAATTCTATTGAACTCTAATTTTATAATTTTATGATTGATATGAAAATGTAAGGAATTTTATTTGAACCCTACTCATCATTCTAAATTCTTATGTTTAATCTTAACTGTTTTGCAAATTCTGTTGAACTACGATTTTATTAAATTTTCATGAAATTTTTTAGATATTGCCCATGAAACCCTAATATGAGCCTGATAGCGATCGTTTGGAATTTCTGTTTCATTCTCATATGTTTATTAATTCGATCATCGTAAAACATTTTGAGTTGTATTTGTCTATATTTCATTCTCATCTTGGAATTCATTGTTCATTTCATTTGTTTATGGATTGTTAATCGTAAAGTAATTTCAAATGTATTTACTCCTTCTAAATGTTGACATGAGTTAGTAATTTGGGTGTTATAAGGATGGTGCATTTTTGGCGTTATAAGGATGGTCTGTTGGTTGGGTTAAACCAGTACCTAAATAGACTTGCCAATGTACATATGCATATGTAAAGGGTATCGAGCACTGCCGGGTCGCTTTGCATTAGTGTACTGCTCATGTTCAATATTTCCTATTTCTTTTTATTATACCTGAAACGTTTTTGAATAACTACTGATTTAATGGATTGATATGATACTCGTCCCTATGTTTATATCAAATTACAGTGATTTCATAAAAAATAAAATCCTTTGAAAAGATGTTATTGGACTTGAATGTAAAATCATTCGCAATGTTCGTCTATATCGAAATGTTGTGTTTTATTGAAAATACTCTTTAAAAATTTTCGTTTGACTCTATATGAAAATTTGTCCGAATCGTTTTGTTGTTTTAAAATCTTTGATCGACCTTACTGGGCTCTCAAAATCTCACTCTCCTTTGCCTTCCTTTCTACAGGTAGTGACCAGCGTTAGATTAATTGAAACTGGACCAGAGGCAAGCAAGCTAGCGAATTTAAGTTATTGTATTATCCATTGAACCCATGCGTGGGTGAATAGTATTATTTAAATTTTTCTTAGACTTAGATTTGATATTTCAATCATGACAGTGGATTGAAAGTATGGTTTGATTGACGGTTAGTTGCTTTGACAATTTGCAGTGTTATTTGGTTAAGTTTTAAGGATACTATTGTCTTAGCGTAAGTGATTGAGCGAGTGTTAACGTTTCAAAAAATTTCGGGATGTTACATAAATTATATATAAAACTTGTAATGAATTAAAAGGAAGGAGATTATAATAGTTTAATAGAAAAACTGATGGAGAATAATGTGTTTCCCTAAATTATAAAAAAAATATTAAGATTAAAAAGGAATATATATAGAGAGAATTGTTTTTGTCAAAATCTAGGAATTAATGGAATTGTAAAGTAATAGCAATTATATTGATTATAATAAATAAATAAAATCACATATGTCTTGAGGTTGTAGTACTCAAGATTACCAAGAAAAGAGTAACATTATATAATAAATGATTGAAAAAAATGAGAGCGTAAACTATATATAAAACTTGTAATGGAATAAAAGTAAGGAGATTATGGTAGTTTAATAAAGTGATGGAGAATAATGTGTTTCCCTAAACAATAAAAAAGATTAAGATTAAAAAGAAATATATAGAGAATTATTTTTGTCAAAATTTAAGAATTAATGAAATTGTAAAGATATAAATAAAATTTATGAGTGGATATATTGACATAGAAGAGGGAAAAATATAAAATCTATATAATTGGTTGAATTTCATATAAAAAGAAGGCATTCAAATCAAAATTTGTGCGTGTGTGTGTGTGAGAGAGAGAAAGAGAGAGAGAGAGTCCAAATCATTGTTACCAAGGTAAGTATATCACTTCGATTTCATAAATTTCAACTTTAAAATCACCAACTTTTATTATTTCTTTAAAATGTGGTGATAGCATTTCTCTTCCATTTTATCTCCATGTCTGTTAATCACTAACCCTTTGCTTATTCCGTGTTCCAGGAGGAGCTCTACTCAGTCTCGAAACAACAAGAGCACCACTTAGAGAGTTCCACTTCAAGGCTGGTCTGGGGAGGTGAGCCTTCACTTGATGTTCTCCTTATCATTCCCAAAAATGACCCCATGATTCCTTTGCCCATGATTTCAAATTTAAATCACCTTAATAAGTCCCTAATTTCAACATTTTATGTCATTGCAATATGTATCTTTTCATTTCCTAGATTTGACTACTCTGATTAATTTTTTCTTTGTTGTTGCTATATACCTCTTAAGACTGTAAGGCTTAAAATTTTCGGACACGCTCATAGTACTTTGTTTTAGTTTGTTCCTTTGATGTTGCTTATACTTATTTTTGTTTTAACCTTTTCCTTATTATAGTTATGTTACCACTTTTGTTGAAAAGGTTTCTCTTAGTTTGCTCAATTTGATTGACATTAATTGGATAATGTTTGAAAACCTATGTGCTTAAATCTTCTCCATTTCAATCAGTTTCAGACCACCCTTTATGGGAAGAAGTGAAGCTTTCTCGTAACATCGCAAATCTAGCAACTACTTAAATCTATGCACCATATGATACATTCTCTCATTTATCTTTCACGATATATAAAGTTTATCTCATTTTGAACCTTCACTTTCTTAATGTTTTGTTGTCATATTTCACATACAAAGAGAGGGTTTTGTTCCCTACTTATATGCAAAAAGTGAATTATTTTAGTCAAAGTTCTATTTTCAAGTTGGATAGTCAACCATTTATTGTGATTTCTTATGTTTGTTTAATACCTTTTGTTTCAAAGAATCAAACTCGTTGCTGTAATACCCCGAGATATTTTAACGGATCAATTTAAATTTTTTAGTGATTAATTTAAATTTTCATCGGCAACCTTTAGCGACAAAATTTTAGAATCATAATTAAGTTATAATTTAACGATAGCAGAAATGATTGATATTGATTGAGGTCTTTAGCGACGATTAGAGTTAACGGTATTTTTAGAAACCTTTAGCTGTAACATCCCAGAATTTTCGGAACGTTAGCACTCGCTCGATCATTCACACTAAGACAATAATGACCTCAAACTCAACCAATCTAAAACCATCAGCCAGTCAGAGCAACTAAACCATTGAGTAAAACGATATTCTTAGCGTACTATCATAGTTAAAATATCAAGTCTAAGCTAAAAATCGTAAATAACAAAAATAACCCACGATGGGGTTCTAATGACTAAGACTGATACTAAATTATCTTTCCCTTTTCACTTTGCTCAGATCTAATCCACACCCAATGCGATCTATTGTTGGTTATCACCAGCGGAAAGGAAGTCAAACGGGAGTGAGCTTTTGAGAGCTCAGTAAGGTCGCTCAAACGAAGAAATTATGAAACAATTTACAGATGCAATTCAATGATAATTTTTCAAGAGTTTCAAAAGAATCATAACTGGTTCGATCAGATATTAATTAAATTTTCTGATACGATGCAAACAATCACAAATTCACCGACTAGTCCGTCAAGGTACTAACCCACACCAATACTCTGGCTAGTCCATCAAGGCACTAGCCCACACCAATACACCGGCTAGTCCGTTAAGGTACTAGCTCACTCCAACACACTGGCTAGTCCGCCAAGGTAGTGCCCACACCAATATCCTCCAACATACACCAACTTCTGCCAAAACACACCAACGCAAAATCTCATGTCAATTTAACAGAATGACAACAAACGATAATACAATGATAAAATCGATGCACAACGAGAAATAAATACAGAGCATCGAATAGTATTTTCAATGAACGTGTAAGGCTCAAAACAAGGCATTAAAGGTAAACAATGCACATTTCAATTCGATAATGCAACATGTTATTCAATGCTCGATTGGCATAATTAATAAACACCGATAAAAGTTTCAATAAACGTCTTAAGGCTCAATGAAAGGTTTATAAGGCAAACAATGCAACTTTATCAAAATAGAAAAATCCAAAAGAATAGCGATAACAAATCTGAAGAAAATATGAAATCAATTATGAAGAGTTTGGTTCGGATGAAAATCTCTTATATGAATCCAAGAAATGCGCTCGCTGCTATTCAACCTTGTACAAACCTTGAATTAACCTAAATTGGCAGATTAATTATTAGAATACAACATAGCCTCACAAACAATTAATCTAATGCTAATTCTTAATCGGTGCTGACTCCAACACTCTTATTGTAAACGAAAATGAATAATATCCCTCGAATAGCTAAACCTAACCGATAATACTGCACACTCTATAACACATTAAGACACTAAAAAATTCATAATAATTGCTCATAAAATACTTTTATACCTTAAAACGGCATCACAAGTTACAATATAATTTTTTTGAATTTTTTGAATTAAAAACAATTTTCTTCAATACTAGAAAAGCGCAAAAATAGCTATTAATATTTTCAGCTCAAATCAAAGTCCCATAAATTTTACAATAGCTTTACGATATATAAGGATAATACAAAATTTAAAAGCATCAAAACCATTAAAATCATCCGTTTAACTAACTCCAACACGATACGAGTAATCATACCAAATCAATTCCAAAAATTATGAAACTGTAACTGAGTCTTCTTATACTATAGAAACATCACTAAAATTTTTCCAAAATTTAATAAAAAAAACTCTAAAGATTCCAAAAAGGTTTTTAGAAAAATTGAAATTGCAGAAAATATTAAAAATACCAAACGATATCAGAAAAATGTGAAATTTTAATAGTAATTCTAGTATTTAGTAAGAACCTTCTTGTAAAGTTTCAACATTTTTTGATAATCCTACGATAACCAACAGCCACGTGATACAACTGTGCAAGCACAATGTACTACTCTACTTCATAAACCCACTTTTTTTTTTGGTAAGCAAATTGCATTAATTAAAATCACCCATTACATCCTAAAGGCAATACCCAAATGGGCATTCCTGAAAAAAACAGAGACAACGCATCCAAACGGATGGTCCTGGAAATGGCCAACATGGCCTTGGAGGAAAACACAATAAAGATAAGGGTTACCCGTATTTGGGGATACCAAATAAAGGGGTAGCCATATCGGGAAGATGCAAGAAATTGCATCAGATCCCCCGCTCCCACTGAAACAGAGGTGAGAGCGTGGGGCCGCATAGAGTGGCAGTTTACATCACTGCCGCAGTCAACATCGGAGCCATAGACGATGGATGGGGGTCCTCCCAAGGCCGGATCGGAGCGATCCGCAACTCGAAGGGAATGTGCATCCTCCAGATCTGGCATCTTCAAACCACAAACCCATTTTTTTGGACCAATATCGCAGATTTCTAGCCAAACCCGCCAGAACGGCGATCCGGAGACAACGACGGATCTAAGAAAAACTCTCAGACCTGAGAGTAGCGAAATGGATGGGGTACTTTTGAGGCTGAAGGAGTTCCGATCTAGAGGGACAGTGGAGATCAGAAGGGTAAGAGACGTGCTGGTGGATGTTGGGAATCGGCTGGGAAGGGTGAAACTCTCATATCTGAGAGTAGCGAAATGGATGGAGTACTTTTGAGGCTGAATGAGTTCCGATCTAGAGGGACAGTGAAGATCAGAAGGGGAAGAGACGTGCTGGTGGATGTTGGGAATCGGCTGGGTAGGGTGCCGAAAGGGGTGGGAGAGGATGAGATGTAAGGGATAAGAAGGAAAAGGGCCACAGGGGGGCCTCCCCTTCCTGCCTAACAGCCATGGAAGCTCAAGGAGGAAGGGGCGGCGGCTGAGATCTGGAGAGTTGGTTTTCTTTTGGGAGAGATGGGTTACCTTCCCTTGATCATAACACAAACAGATTACTTCATAAACCCACTTACCTACTTTCTTCTTCTTCTTCCTTTCTATTATCTGCCCACTGACCAGAAACTCACACACACAGGTGCATTCACGCTAGCACTTCCTTTCCCTTTTCTTTTTCTTCACACACACACACACACACACTATTAATAGAAATACAATACACTCACCTTCCTCACAAATACACACATGAACACCCAAAAGCAGAGCAGTAGTGATGTTAGTCTCTTCCCCTTCTCCTTTTTCTTTTTCCTTTCCTTAAACCCACTTCACACACCTCATTTTCATACACACCCACACACTTAATTGTTGTGATTCATGTGCCCACACATCAAACCCATAACACACACATAGTGTATCTCGCTCATAGGCAGTTTCTTCCTTCTCCTTTCCTTTGGTAATGCTAGCGAGACAGCTTTCTGGAAAAATATTAACTCTGTCATGTGCTTCCGTTTTGCATAAGTTTAATAGACCCTTTTTCCTATTCTCCAAATGATTGAAGATATTGCAATGTTTCTGATCTTTTAAATTGGGTCACTAATATTGAAAAATCAACGATTATATCTCTCCCACGATAGTCTTTTCTTATCTAAGATAAGAAAGAAAATTATGCAAAGGTAAATCAAGAACCCTTTATTGGCATTTTTCCTTTCCAACTCGCAATCATAGGTACTAAAATATTTGGATTCATGAAAATCTATGAAAATAGGGTTCATCAGAATTATCTAAACATGGGATTACACAAATGCAGCGTGATCAAGATTTTGGGCAACAAGGAACAGAGGATAAGAAGATTAAAGATTTGGGTATGAAACAACCATATAATAGGCAGAGTTAGAAGCTTTGGAACGTACCCAGAAATTCGAGAGAAGAAATATACATTGCAACATATCAATCTTTGTCTCTCTGTTGTGGACCCAAAATTTGAAGCAGTCGTTACCTCCAATGAACTGAGGTACTGAGATTACTTCCTCCTCTTTCTTTCTGATGCTGTATATTTCTTTTTCTCTGATTCCCTCTCTCTCACTCTTTTCATTCTTATCTCTCTATTTCTCTGGCTGTAACCGAAATGGAATTAATCCCATTGCACGATCTAATCCTAATTTCTCACCTATTTTCCTTTCAGAATTTGTCTTTTCCAAAAATAAAAGGTTGACCAGTTAAAAAGATTTTTCCCAATAAAATTAAAATTTCAAGTAACCCTCTTTTAATTTAATTTTTTTTCTTATTAATTGTCTCTTGTACCCTGCTTAAAAATTATCACTAAAAGTTGCGATAAAAATTCGGTCACGCTAATCGTCACTAAACACTTCAATCAATATCACCTATAACTGTTAACTTTGAATTATAACTTATAGTTTCTTAAATATCTTGTCGCTTAGGGTCATAAACTATAACGCTCAGCTCTACAGCTAATCTACAATATTTCGCTTAAAAAAAATGTCACTAAAGTTTTTAAAATATCACTCACCGAATTGTCGCTAAAGGTCAAATAAATAATTATTTGAGTTTTTTCATTTTTCTTTTTAATTACTGTAAAACCAACCTTAGATTTTGAGGTGTTACATTAGCGATAATTTTTATACCTATAGTTAGCGTCGATATTTTTACTAGCAACTTTTAGCGACAAATAATGAAACGGAGTCATGTAGATAACCCAATAAATATTATTCTAGCAAGAAACATATATCAAAAATATTATGTGGGCCTTTTTTGTAATAAGAAAAGGTTTCTACTATAACGCTCAGCTCTACAGCTAATCTACAATATTTCGCTTAAAAAAAATGTCACTAAAGTTTTTAAAATATCACTCACCGAATTGTCGCTAAAGGTCAAATAAATAATTATTTGAGTTTTTTCATTTTTCTTTTTAATTACTGTAAAACCAACCTTAGATTTTGAGGTGTTACATTAGCGATAATTTTTATACCTATAGTTAGCGTCGATATTTTTACTAGCAACTTTTAGCGACAAATAATGAAACGGAGTCATGTAGATAACCCAATAAATATTATTCTAGCAAGAAACATATATCAAAAATATTATGTGGGCCTTTTTTGTAATAAGAAAAGGTTTCATGTAAAGAAATTAGAATGATTAACAGAAGTTAGGGGGGATTTTCAGTAATTAGCCAACCTAGGTTTATATATATATATATATATATATATATATATACACACACACACACACACACACAAAAATGATTAACAGAAGTTAGAGCAACCGTTCTAAACCCTTCTCCTCAAAAATTTGTCTGGAGCTGTCGCAAACCCTTTTCCTAAAAAAAATGTTTGCACACGGTTGGGAGAGAGAGATTAAAGGAAAGAGAAGCAGCTTCCGGCGATCGGATTAATTTTGTAGTAAGATTTTTCTTTATATATATATATATATTATGGTCGTGATCCATTGCTAGCGCTAACAAGTTGTTAGCGTGATTTAGCCATGATGTAGCGGACGATAATTTACTGTCCGCTATATTATGTTGCGGACGGTGAAAAAAATTATTGTGTGGCGCACGATCTGGCCGTCCATTCTCGCTCGTGGACGGTCAGATCGCGCTAGAAACTTAGGTTAAGTTGCTAGCGCTAGCAACAGATCAGCTCTCATATATATGTGTGTATATATATATATATATATATATATGGGAGCTGATCCGTTGCTAGCGCTAGCACCGTCCGCTATATAATGTAGCGGACGGTGAATTATCGTCCGCTACATTATATAGCGGACGGCAAAACAGCGCTAGCAACGTGCTAGCGCTAGCAATGGATCACGACCCTATATATATATATATATATATATATATATATATATATATATATATATATATATATATATATATATGGGTCGTGATCCATTGCTCGCGCGAGCAACTTCTGTGTAGTTGTCCGCGCGATCTGGCCATCCACGCGTGAGATGTGGACGGCCAGATCGAGCGCGTGGACGGCCATTTTTTCGTCATCCGCTACATAATGTAGCGGATGGTATTTCGTCGTCCGCTACATAATGTAGTGGAAGGTAAAATTACCGTCCGCTACATAATGTAGCAGACGACGAAATCTGGCCCACCCATCGGGCCAGATTGCGCGGGCAACTGCGCGCATTTTGCCCGCGCGAGCAATGGATCACGACCTTATATACCCAAGAGAGAGAGAGAGAGAGAGAGAGAGAGAGAAATGGAGGTCGCAGGTTCATCAAAGAAGAAAGTTTCATGTAAGGGAGTTTTTCTAAGCTTATCATCAGATTTGGCTTCTTTGCTTTTATTCATTTGATCGATAACAGTTATCTTGTAGTGTATGTGTGTGTGTGGCTTATGGTTCTGGATTGGGTTAAAGTAGGTGAATCCATTTGCCAGAAATGGGGAAGAAAGGGAGCGGCTGGTTTTTGTCAGTGAAGAAGGTCTTCAAGCCTTCTTCCAAAGATTTGCCGGATAAGAAGGCTTGGCGTGCTTTGCGGGCTTTAAAAGGGGCTGTTGCTATATTATTTTGGTGTGTGAGTATGGTGGGTTTTTGTGTACATGCCGAAAGGGATGGAGGACAGTGTGTTTATATATAAATGTGTGTGTATGTAAATTGAAAGAAGAAGAGGGAGACCCACTGCCGTGAGGCAGTGGGCGTGTGAAGTGATATATGTGGGTATTGCATGAACTATGTGAGTGGAGTGAGTGTGTTTGTATGTGAGGCATAAGTGTGAAGGTGTGAGATGAAAGAAGGCTTTTGTTAACTGGTATTTCATGGGTAAAATGGACGGGATTTGTTGAACATCTACTGTTGCATTGTCAGTGTGCTAGATAATTATGGAACTTACTTTGGTGTGGTGGGCATTAGCTAGGTGATACTCGGGTGCTTTTGTTTAGGAGCTCTAGTTTTTTAAGCAGAGAAGATATCCTTGAAAGGATGGAGTCTCTATTAGTTTATACTGTTTTGTTGATCTGATTGAGTCAATAGGTTTATTCAGTAATGATATGTTTTGCATTGATACATGAGTTTGATGTGCTTAATTACACGGGTTAGTGTTGGTATGGCGCGAACAAAGGATAGTGTACAATGATTTTTAACATGTGAAAATTTATAGTATAATGCGTTTGGCTATATTATGATTTGTGGCAAAAAAAATTAATTTTCTGAAAACGTATCTATTTTTAGTATTTTATATAATTTCAGATTTGTAAAATTCTTTTGGAGCCTTTAAACTAATGAAAATGTTCTAAAACATTAGAATAATGTTTTTATAGTACAAATAAGTCCCAGATTAAATTTGTTGATTTTTAGAGTTGAATTGCTATCATTTTCGTATCACATTGGTTTTAGCAAAAGGAATAGTTTAAAAATAGTTTTAATGCGTTTTAAATTCTGATTTTAAATTATATATATATTATATATTTTGAAGTTATTACAAAAATTATGGGACTTTATTTCAAGTTACAAATAATTATGGCTATTTTTGGGTTTTTAATTGAATTTAAAGAAATTGTTCTAATTCAAAAATATTCAAAATTTCAGAAAATCCATATTTTGACTTTTTAAAAAAAAAATTAAGCTATAAAAGTGTTTTATTGTAATTGATGTTAAGGAAAGTGGGTTCGTACCTACGTGGAGATGCCACAAAGGCTGCAGTCCGTGTCAGCTTCCAAGTATATTAAGTGAGAGATAGCAAGAACGAAGTAAGGGCTGAGAGCAAGGCTTCCCAGGTAGATCGTGAGGAGTTAGTGCTGCGAAGGCAAGGCTGAGACGAACAGAGCCAGCAGTCGACAGTCCAAGTCAGAGTCCGAGTCGAGGTCCAATACTACGGTCCAAAGTTATGTTTCTCTTACTAAAATCCAAGAGCTCCCAAATTCTAGAGTGAGAAAGTGATTTTTGTAAGAAAAGCAAAAAGGGAGTCATAAAGTTCACTATTTATAGGAAACAGTGTGCTTATGTCGTCCTCCTGGGAGTGACACATCACCAGGGGATCCCAAAATGCCGATTCTCCGTTGGACTGCCGGTTCCTAAATTTGCGTTGCCTGCCTCGCACAGCGTCGCTCTACCTGTCTGAGAAGACTGACCACACCATGACAGCATGATCAGAGTAAGCCCGTTGCCCGAGCCACCGGTCCAAGCCCTTACTGAATCCCACGAAGTGCGTCGAGAGACGCATAGAAACCTGATAGTGGTGAGGGTTACCCCTGTAGCCAACTGTCAGGCGGACTAGGCGCGATGCCCTCTGAGGACCTGCTCCTGTCCCGGAGTGACCCGTGGGTCAGTGTCCTGGTGGTGTCGACAATCAACAGTAACATGAGTGGACATGGTCGCAGCTCAGTGCTCGGAGTCCGTGGCGAGGGGTCCTCGTGCCTGAGCCCCCGTGATTATGACGGCGATGGCTATAAGGTTGTGAGCCCATCCCGTGGCGGCGATGACTATAAGGTTGTGAGTTCATCCCGCTGCGAGGGGTTCTCGTGCCGGAGCCCCCCGTGATTGTGATGGTGATGACTATAAGGTTGTGAGCCCATCCTGTGGCGGCGATGACTATAAGGTTGTGAGTCCATCCCGCTGCGAGGGTCGGAGCCCCCCGTGATTGTGACGGCGATGGCTATAAGGTTATGAGCCCATCCCGTGGTGGCGATGATTATAAGGTTGTGAGTCCATCCCGCTGCAAAGGCCGGAGCCCCCCGTGATTGTGACGGTGATAGCTTTAACGTTGTGAGCCCATCCCGTGGCGGCGATGACTATAAGGTTGAGAGTCTATCCCGCTGCGAGGGGTCCTCGTGCCGGAGCACTACGAACGGAGCCCCCCGGAAGCATGTAACATGATTGTGGCGCATGGGCACGGTGCCTACGGCATGAGACATTACCTGGTGCCGGGGCACGTATCATGGGCGTGGCGCACGAGCGCGGCGACGAACGTCGCATAGACAATACCTGGTGCTGGGACACGTATCATGAAAGTGGCGCACGAGTGCGGCGACGAGCGTCGCATAGACAACACTTGGTGCCGGGGCACGTACCATGACGATGGCGTGCGGGCGCGGCGACGAACATCGCGGATCAATACTTGGTGCCGGGGCATGTATCATGACGATGGCGCACAGGCGCGGCGACGAACGTCGCGGAGCAATACTTGGTGCCGAAGGCACGTTTCATGACGATGGCGCAAGGGCACGGCGATGAACATCGTGGATCAATACTTGGTGCCGGGGCACTAGGGATGGAAAAAATATCCGTACCTGCAGATATCCGCCCCGCCCCGATAGGGTCGGGTTATTTTGACTTTGACCGGGGCGTGGGGCGGGTATGGTAATTTTTTAAAAAACCCGCAGCGGGTTAGGGTAGGGTATGGTATACCCTTAAATCCGCCCCGTGATCCGACCCGCCCCGCCCCGGTGTACCCTAGTTCTTATTTAATCTTAGCCGTCCATAGGATACCATATATATATGTTCCTTGTTTTTTCCTTTGCAAACCCTAAAATCCCTAATCTATGGATTCTGTGGCTTTGTGCGGCTGTGTGCCTCTCCACTCTCCAGTCTCCTCTCCACTCTCACGGCTCTCCTCTCCTTTCCACTCTCGGCTGTGCCTACTGCCTTCTCACTCTCACGGCTAACGGCTCTCCTCTCTATTCTCGGCTGGCTCTCTGCCTCTCCACTCTCCTGTCTCCACGGACCACCGCAATACCGCACGGCGGTCGGTGCACGGTGGTCGGCGCACGACCACTCTCCACCGGAAAGCCTCGAATTGAAGACGACCGTTGAGGAAATCTGCCAGCCACCGGACAGCCACCTGTAAGTTGATCTTAACTTTTAAGTCTTACACCACCCACAATTATGTAAGATTGTATTGTTACACTTATTCGAAGCATAATCGAAACAACTGAGATGTTATTTACCACAAGCCTCTAACCTTAAATTTCCAAAAGGAAACAGGAATTACAGGATTGACAAGGGTGCGGATTTAGCCCCACCCAATGCTCTCAACAACTAAACTCAACGTAATGAAATACGATCATCAACATAATAGAGTAACTGAATTTAACCTGGGCAGATGTTAGATTCTACTAGCATTCAGTATTAGCAAAAACCCACCTTCACAAATGATGAAAGCGCCCAAACTAACTCCAATTTGATTTTTCAACACTTTTTGTCATTAAACAAGATAATCTAGAGATGAAATTTCAGTACCTGTTGATGTTTGGCGACTTGGTCTCTGAACTTGAAGGCTTGCTTCCTTAGAGCGTCCATTGCCGTTTCGAGTCTCTGATGCTAACCCACCAGCTGAATTTTGTGTTAGGAGTTTGATCAGAGCCAAGTTGTCAGATCTGCTAAATCAGTTTATGTTGTACGCCTACAGTGGTCTTGTACTAAGTGGGAATGCTTATGATGTCCAAGGTGTCCTTAAATTAACACTCTTTTCCAAGTAGCAAGTTTCCTTTCCTGAGATAGTTTAAGGCTATCCTTCACATAAAACAGTTTTTTGCTCTTTAAGTTCTTATGTTATTATCAATTAGTTTTTCATGCTGTTTACTTATGGTTTTATAAGGGCATATTAGAAAAGTCCTTGCTAATTTTGTATTATTTCGGAGTAGGTATTATTTATTTGATTTTCTTGAAAATCATTCTTTTCTGTTTAAATGAATATATAGATAAAATCATGTCTTCTAATGAAATTACGTCTTCTCCCGTTGCATCATCTCCGGTGCAAACCCCTAGAGCTACATTAGAGGATCAAACTTCTGAGCCATCAACACCAAATGCAAGCATGGGAGTCTATGCTTCTGAACCAGTTGACCTTGACAGTGGCCCCAATGATTTAAACAACGACAACTTGAAAAGTAGTGTGTGGGCGCACTTCGAAAGGAAAAAAAATGGTGGAAATGTGACAGCAACATGTAGTCACTGCTGGAAAACCCTTGGGGCAAACCCAAAAAATGGGACTACTCACTTGCGTATGCACTTAGACAAATGTAAACGTCTAAGGCAACCGGATGTTAGACAGAAACTCTTGGCTGGAATAATGGGTAAAGCAAATACTAAGCTCGAATTAGGTAATTATACCTTTGATCAGGATTTTGCTAGGAGAGAACTTGGAACCATGATAATTTTGCATGAATACCCGTTATCTATTGTTGACCACGTGGGGTTTAGGAGGTATTCGTCTGCACTTCAGCCATTGTTTAAGATACCAACCCGAAACACAGTGAAGAGCGACATTATAAATATCTATGAACATGAGAGGGAGCAAGTGATGAAGTTGTTGGAGGGGATAAGAAGTAGGGTTGCTGTCACTACTGATTTGTGGACTTCTGGTAATCAAAAGAAGGGTTTCATGGCTATCACGGGACATTTTATCGATGAAGAGTTCATTCTTCAAAGTCGCATTTTGAGGTATGCTTTACTTTTTTTGCAAATTTGGTATTTTACAATCTAATTTTATTCCTACTTTCGCATAATAATTGTTAAATTTATCCTTTATAGGTTCTTATATTTGCCATGTCGACACACTAGTGAAGTTATTTGTGAGGCTTTGTCACAAACATTGCTTGATTGGAACATTGATAGAAAATTATGTACAATTACGGTTGACAATTGTACTACGAATGATGCGATGATTGATGACCTGTTGCTTAAGTTGGATTCTAGTTCTCTGTTGTTGTTTGGTGAATTGATTCATATGCGGTGTACGGCACATGTGTTGAATTTGATTGTTAAAGATGGGTTGAGTGTGATAAAGGAGGGAATTGAAAAGGTTAGAGAGAGTGTGGCTTTTTGAAGGGCATCACCGAAGAGAGATGAGAAATTTGAAGAGACTGCTCGTCAATTGCGTATTTCAAGCACAAAAAAGTTAGCACTTGATTGTCCTACAAGATGGAACTCAACGTTTTTTATGCTTGAAACTGCATTTGTGTATAAAGATGTTTTTTTCTGCTTGAAGCAACGAGAGTCTCAATATAAAACTTGCCCAAGTGAAGAGGAGTGGACTTTTGCAAGAGAGATTTGTGACAAGTTGAGGTTGTTTTATGAAACAACAGAGATGTTTTCGGGCACAAAGTATCCTACGGCTAACTTGTTTTTTCCTAAAATTTGTGAGATTAGAATGGTGTTAGGTGAGTGGCTCATGAGCTCAAGTGAGGTGATTAGAAGTATGGCTAAGAAAATGCTTGAGAAGTTCGATAAATATTGGTTGGATATTCATGGAATCATGGCGGTTGCTGTAGTGTTGGATCCTAGGTACAAAATGAAGTTGATTCAGTATTATTATAGTCAGCTTTACGGGTCGGGAGAAGCGGGAGAAACTGAAAAGGTATCATCACTTTGTTATAGACTTCTTCGTGAGTACCAAAATAGAGAGGTTAGTGATCATAATACTCGTGGATGATCATCTGTTCGCTCGCAAGAGCGTGTTGGGGTGGGATGTCTAGATTCTCTTAAAGGTTTCGATGAACATGTCAAGAAGAAGAGAAAGACTGTAGTAAAATATGAGTTGGATCATTATCTTGAGGAGGATGTGTTGCCTAGGTCTTTGGACTTTGATATTTTGGCTTGGTGGAAGACTAATGGATTGAAATACCCAACATTACAGTTGATGGCTAAGGATATTCTTGCTATTCCCATATCTACAGTCGCATCGGAGGCATCTTTTAGCACAAGTGGTAGGTTAGTGAGTCCTCACCGTAATAGGCTTCATCCAAAGACACTAGAAGCGTTAATGTGTGCTCAAGATTGGTTGTGGGCTGCTGAAATGAAAGGTAAGTTCATTCTATTATTTTGTACATGCAGTTAAATTTGACAATACTTTGAATTTTCACGGGTACTTGTAAATTTGTACTATGGTGTTGTAGGTGTATCTAATCTAGCACACAAGGAATATGCAACAATTAATGATGACAAAGACGGGGACAACTCATGTGTGACGGGTGTATGATTCTTTGTGTAAATTGTATTTCAGATTAATTTTACTTTTTTTTTGTATCCATTCATTTTAATGTCATTTTATTCCTATTGTTTTTTCAGTGAACAGTGACTGCAGTTGTATTTGGAGTTGGAATGCGGACCGGCTTAACGAGCTTCATCTCTCGTATTTGCTACTTCCCAGTGATTGAACGTTAATGTAGTGTTATCTATTTGAACATTAATTTGAACTATGTTGTAATTTATTTGAACTATGTTGTAATTTATTTGAGCTATGTTGTAATTTATTTGAACTTTGTTGTAATTTACTAATGTCTTCTTTAGAATTTTTAGACATTAATATGATGTGTATAGTTTTTTTTTGTGACACATGTGCAAGTTTTGGTGTTATACATGTTTAAAAAAGAGTGAAATGTTTGCAATACCAAGTAGAACATGTCGGGTCGGGTCGGGTTGGTTACGGGTTTTTTGCGTGCTACAGCGGGGAACGGGGTTCCTAAATCTACATAGGATCGGTTATGGTATTTAACATAAATAACCCGAACCGGGGCGGGGCGAGGCGGGACAAAGTTCACTGAGCAGCGGGGCGGGTTCGGATTTTGTAAAACTCGTATCTGACCCGCCCCATTGCCATCCCTACGGGGCACGTATCATGATGATGGCGCGCGGGCGCGGCAACGAACGTCGCGGAGCAATACTTGGTGCCGGGGGCACGTATCATGACGATGGCGCAAGGGCGCGGTGACGAACGTTGCTGATCAATACTTGGTGCCGAGGCACGTATCATGACGATGGCGCAAGGGGCGGCGACGAACGTCCTGGAGCAATAATTGGTGCTGGGGGTACGTATCATGATGATGGCGCAAGGGCGCGACGACGAACATCGTGGAGCCGGGGCACGGGCGCGCGTCGGGTGTCCCGAAGACGGGATGTGAGCTGGGTGTACCTGTCATAACAAGATAATGAATGCAACATGTAGTAATGACAAAGTCAGGAGTGACGGTATGCGGTCGTCGACGACGGGTCATTCGGTGGTAGTGTGCGACTTTGGGCGACGGGCATCGCTGGAGCGGTACGCTATCACGGGCGACGGACATCACGAGGTTAATGCACAACAGATGTCGCGAGGTTGATGTACGAACGTCCGTAAAAATCGCGAACGTGCGAAGACTCAAGAAAATAAGTGCACGTGGTGGGAAAGGCCATAGGCCAAACATTGGGGGAAGGCCAAGGCCACCACCCCTGGGGAGGCACAAGGTGCACGAAGCGAAAAACGCACGTGACTTGAGCGTGCGCGTGCTAACCAGTTCGATGCGTTGGAAAATTGATCGTTGACAATGTCGACGTGTTTGCGCGAAGCGGGACCCCTAGCGGGCCATTGGGTCCGACCAAGATAAGTTGGGAACATAAGCCCCCTGCGTGCAGTGTGCGCGGAGGGGCGACTAGAGCGAGCATTGCACGCATAAGCGTCGGTGCTCGAAAAAAAGTGTGGGGGTCGAATCTTGAGGAACGGGCACTATAAGTGAGGGAGCGGAGATTTCCTTGGAATTTGCAATTTTTCAATTTTTTTGCGAAAATAAAGCGGTAACGAGCACAGCGTAACAGCGATATCGAGAAAAAAAGGAGCGGCGAAAGAAGATGAAACATACGTTTCCGTTAGCGTGAAAAAAAGAAATAACACGAAAGAAGAGTTTATCTGGAAATGGGTTTGCGCACAAATTTTGATATCGTCTTATAATTATGCACGTGAAAATAATAGTATGGTTTTGAAAAAAATGAAAGCGCGCAAGAAAGGAGTTAGCGTTAAATCATGGAACGCTAAAAGAGATGTTGGGGGGTTTTGGGGGGAAAAGTCCAAAATTTGAATTGAAGTGATGGATTTGGGGGGAAAGTTAGGTGGGAGTCTTGAGTCTTTCAAGACTTGGGAGAGAGAGAGAGAAAGACTTAGCCAAATTAAGAGAAAAAAGGAGAGAAAGAAAGGAGAGGAAGAAGAAGAAGAAAGAGTTGGATCTTGAAGACCCATGAGAGTGAGAACATCACAAGAAGCAAAGAGGATGCAACAAGGTAAGAGAGGATGAGCAAGTGGGGGAAGGGGTGGCCATGGGCTAACCGCGACGGCGGCTGAGGCATACCGCCGGGTCGAGGCCGAGCATGGGGGAAGGAGGGGAGGGGGTCATGGCTATGGGGTTAAGGGAAGGGGGGATGGTGGAAGAGGGCCAAGGCCGGCCGACCAAGGCTGCGAGGCCGAGGCCGCCCAAGGCCACTTGGTCGAGGCTGAGGCCAAAGCAAGGGGCAGGCGCGGCGCGGGCGGGGGAAGGGGAAGGGGAGAGGGGGAAAATGAGAGGGGAAGGGAGAGGAGGGAATGTGAGAGAGGAAGGGAGAGGAGGGAAGGAGGAGGGGGAAAAGGGAAAGAGAAAGAGGGAGGGAAAGAAGGAAGAGGGAAGAGGGGAGAGGGAGAGGGAGGAAAGAAGAAAAGAGAGAGAGACGGGTCGAGGCCGAGGCCGACGCCGAGGCCAGCGGGGGGGAGGCCGAGGCCGACCGGGAGAGTGGTGTGCGCGGGGATGTTTCTCACGGCGCAAGGGAGAATGTTGGAGGATTGCCAAAAAAGACAACGAAGAAACAAAGTGCGCGACGTGGTGGTGGAGAGAGCAGGCGATCAACGTCGGCGGCGGGCGACATGTTTGATGATGATGAGGCCGCGCCAGTCGAAGTAGCGGGGGTTCCGTTGAGCTTCATTGGTGGGGCGAGGAGCTTTGATACGACACCAAGACAAAGCAATATATTGTTGACAGCGAGGGGGGCGGTGCCCGGATGCCCACCCAAGGAGCTTTGGAGAGAGCTAGGCCAGCGAGTGGCTGCGGATGTGTTTTTTGGTCCTTGGGGTGTGTCGTCGAAGGCAGAAAGTCTAATGGTTCCTTCACCGTATGTTCATGCACCGAGTGGGGGGGTCGCCCCGGTGATGTTGCCCAGGGGTTAACAGATTTTTCGAAAGACTGGAAAGGGGTTAACTGATACGGGGAACCTTGTAACTTTGCCGTGTAATTTAAAATATCAAGCTAGCGCGATTTCGCGCAAAACTTTTATGAGAACCCTAGGATGTTGGGAAGTTCTATTTCCCAGGACTTCGGGCCATTCCGAAGTCGCTAGCTATTTTTTTGGCCGAACGGGCCTTTAAGCGCTCGATCCAAACACCGGTTCGGGATTTTTGGGCGAAAATTTTGTAAAATACTTTTTAGATCAAGAATGAATTCAGGAAGCCTAAAATAGCATATTAAAGCACTTTTGAGATTTTCTGATACCAGGGGCATTTTTATAATTTACCACCCAGAGAAGGGTATTTTGGTAATTTTCCTGATAAAGTTTTTCAAATGACTTTTTAGTCCAGAAATGATTGTAATACACCTGAAATGTTGTTTTGAAGCTGATTTAGGGCGTTAGGGTGATAATGAACCCCCGAAGTCGTTAGCTATATTGCCTTTTTCATTTTATTTCATTCGATTTCATGTCATTCCATTTTATTTCTGTTTCTTTACAAAAATTTTCATTTAATTCTATGACTTGTTGAGAATGATATAATTTTTATTTTTTAGATTTCAATATAAATATGGATACAACTGGAGGAAATATTTTTTGTGAAGATTCTGATCCACCTTACAAAGGTCAAGTTTTTCAAACACTGGACGAAGTTGAAGCATACTATAAAGCATATTCGAAAATGATAGGTTTTGGTGTTAGAATTAAGACGACTAGAAAACGGGCGAATAAAGACCAAATTTGTTCCCGACTATTTGAGTGTCATAGAGGAGCCCCGCATGTACCCCCGGTTGTTCGGATCAGTGACGAAGGGCCAACAAGACAAAGAAAAAGGGACACATTTTCAGGTATCGGCTGCAAGGCCCATGTGTATGCAGTACACCGAAAAAATAAAAATCATTGAGTTGTGACGGGAGTGGAGTTGAGCCATAATCATTAGTTGATGACCCCTAGTAAGATTGGTCAAATTCATCAGCACCGACAAATAAGCGCGGCACACAGACAACTGATATTTACAATGGCCGAGGCTAAAATTCCACCTTCTAGAATGATGGGGGTTTTCTCAAGCCAGGCTGGGGGGGTTGACAAGTTGAGCTTCAACGAAGTAGACCTTCGAAATGAACTTCGTGCTCAGAGGAGAGAGAGTCTTCCTGTAAGAGTGATTCTCAAGCTACACTTGATATCTTCAGGCGCCTTCAGAGTGAGAATTCTGGCTTTTTCTATAGTCTCCAACTGGATGACGAGAACCGCATTAGTACTATATTTTGGGCGGATTCCCGTTCTAGAGCTGCTTACCAAAATTTTGGCGATGTTGTGACGTTTGACACCACATACTGCACAAATAAGTACTCTCTGCCTTTTGCTCCGTTCACCGAGGTGAACCACCACTATCAGTCAATCTTGTTTGTCTTTGCCCTGCTTAGGGATGAGACGGAGGAGTCATTTATGTGGTTATTTGAAACGTGGCTTGAAGCAATGTATCATATTCCTCTAAAGACCATCATCACCGACCAAGATCTGGCAATGAAAAATGCAATCGCTAAGGTCCTTCCAGATACTCACCATGGCCTGTGCACATGGCACATAAGCAACAAATATCTCGAACGGCTTCACAGTGTATATGCAAACCATCCAACATTCAAGAGTGACTTTAATACATGTGTGAAGAAATCATTGACGGTGGACGTGTTCGAGGAGAGGTGGGCCAAGTTAATGGATGACTACTATTTGCACAGTCATGAATGGTTGCAAGCGTTGTATGAGATCAGGGCACAGTGGATCGGTGCCTACACAAAGAAGTTTTTTGCAGCCGGAATGACTACGACCTCGAGAAGCGAAGGTATGAATGCATTCTTTGATGGGTACGTACGCTCTTCTTCAAGTATAACAGAGTTCGTACTAGAGATGCAGAAAGTCCTTGACAAGCAATTTTTCCTTGAGAGAGAAGCCGATGCGGCTACAGTTTACAGAGAAAGAGTCGTAGTAGTTTTTTCACCTTTGGAGGCTCATGCGGCTTAAGTCTATACCAAGGAAATGTTTAGATAGTTTCAGGAGGAACTACTAAAGTCGAATCAATATAGCATGACAAAGTTGCACGAGCTATGCAACAGATATCTCAAGGTTTATGCTTTGACAAATGTGAAGAATTTAATTCTATGACTTGTTGAGAATGATATAATTTTTATTTTTTAGATTTCAGTATAAATATGGATGCAACTGGAGGAAATATTTTTTGTGAAGATTCTGATCCACCTTACTTGGGTCAAGTTTTTCAAAGACTGGACGAAGTTGAAGCATACTATAGAGCATATTCGAAAACGATAGGTTTCGGTATTAGAATTAAGACGACTAGAAAACGGGCGAATACAGATCAAATTTGTGGATGACTATTTGAGTGTCATAGAGGAGCACCGCATGTACCCCCGGTTGTTCGGATCAGTGACAAAGGGCCATCAAGACAAACAAAACGGGACACATTTCCGGGTACCGGCTGCAAGGCCCATGTGTATGCAGTACAACGGAAAAAAGAAAACCATTGGGTTGTGACGGGAGTGGATTTGAGCCATAATCATTAGTTCATGACCCCTAGTAAGATTGGTCAAATTCATCACCACCGACAAATAGGCGCGGTACACAGGGAACTAATATTTACAATGGTCGATGCTAAAATTCCACCTTCTAAAATGATGGGATTTCTCTCAAGCCAGGCTGGGGGGATTGACAAGTTGAGTTTCAACGCAGTTGACCTTCGAAATGAACTTCGTGTTCAGAGGAGAGACTCTTTCGGTAAGAGTGATTCTCAAGCTACACTTGATATCTTCAGGAGCCTTCAGAGTGAGAATTCGGGCTTTTTCTACAGTCTTCGACTGGATGACGAGAACCGTATTAGTACTATATTTTGGGCGGATGCCCGTTCTAGAGCTGCTTACCAAAATTTTGGGGATGTTGTGACGTTTGACACCACATACCGCACAAATAAGTACTCTATGCCTTTTGCTCCGTTCATCGGGGTGAACCACCACTATCAGTCAATCTTGTTTGGCTTTGCCCTGCTTAGGGATGAGACGGAGGAGTCATTTACGTGGTTATTTGAAACGTGGCTTAAAGCAATGTATCATATTCCTCCAAAGACCATCATCACCGACCAAGATCTGGCAATGAAAAATGCAATGGCTAAGTTCCTGCCAGATACTCACCATGGCCTGTGCACATGGCACATAAGCAACAAATATCCCGAACGGCTTCACAATGTATATGCCTACCATCCGACATTCAAGACTGACTTTAATACATGTGTGAAGAAATCGTTGACGGTAGACGTGTTCGAGGAGAGGTGGGCCAAGTTAATGGATGATTACTCTTTGTACAATCATGAATGGTTACAATCGTTGTATGAGATCAAGACACAGTGGGTCGATGCCTACACGAAGAAGTTTTTTTCAGCCGGAATGACTACGACCTCGAGAAGCGAAGGTATGAATTCATTCTTTGATGGGTACGTAGGCATTCTTCTAGTATAACAGAGTTCGTACTAAAGATGCAAAAAGCCCTTGACAGGCAATTTTTCCTTGAGAGAGAAGCCGACGCGGCTACAGTTTACAGAGAAAGACAAATAGTAGTTTTTTCACCTTTGGAGGCTCATGCGGCTCAAGTCTATACCAATGAAATGTTTAGAAAGTTTCAAGAGGAACTACTAAAGTCGAATCAATATAGCATGACAAAGTTGCACGAGTATTCCACCAGGGAGCTCAAGGTTTATGCTTTGACAAATATGATGAATTTCGCCAATCCGTGCTCTTCGTCGGCTCCGAGGAACAGAAGATATTTTACCGTAGCGGTTTGTATGGACACCAGGTTTGTTAATTGCAATTGTCAATTGTTTGAGCATAAAGGTATACTCTGTCGACACGCTTTGAGGTATTTTAGTGCCAAGAATGCTCATGAAATCCCTCCAGAATATATCTTGGATTGGTGGACGAAGGATGCCAATAGAGTCCACGGTCACATTCCTTACGTGCCCAATGTTTCAGTTGATTTCGAGCAATCTGAGACGCTGCGATATAATCACATTTGTAACATCATGCACGGTTTATCATTGGATGCAGCGTCAACATATGATGGGTACAGGTATCAAGTTGAAGCAGCCGCACGGGATAAGGCTAAGCATGCACAGTTTAGGATGGCATTACCAGAAAGACAGGACCTTTGGACGACTCCAGCCGGTAGATTCAGTCGAGCTTCACAACTAGGCATTGACAGCACTAGTCTGCAACGTGAGGAGGACGACATTTTTTATCCAATTATTTCTCAAACAAAAGGGCGAAAACGAGCAATACGTATGAAGAATCTGATTGAAGAAGCAACGGGTCAAAAAAAGTTGCGAAAGTGTGCGTTGTGTAATAAGATGACTGATCATGACAAGAGAAATCATTATAAAGTGCTAGGTATCGAACCTGGCAGTATGGTCGATGAGGACGATGATGATGAAGAGTGTTAGGGTTAATGTTTAAGTTGTATAAATTGAACTTTTATAATGTTTATATTTGTGATTTGGTTTGTGAAATCTTTAATTTCTGATTTGGTTTGTGGATTACTGATATTTTTGGAAGGGTGTTTTCGGGCACACTTTAGCGCCCAATGCTTAGCTTGCGAAAAATGTTGTAATTTATTTTGTCATTTTTTTTTCGCTCGTTGCACCTCATGCACGCTACTTAGCCCATTTCTATGAATTTCAGCGAAAAACGAGACAACTTAATTTTTTGGATTTTCGTACGAATGGCCTATTCGAGCACACTTTAGCGCCCAATGCTTAACTTGCGAAAAATGTTGTAATTTTTTTTGTCAGTTTTTTCCCGCTCATTGCACCTCATGCACGCTTCTTAGCCCATTTATATGAATTTCGGCGAAAAACGAGACAAATTATTTTTTCGGGTTTTCCTACGAAGGACCTATTTGGGCACACTTTAACGCCCAATGCGTAACTTACGAGAAATTTTGTAATTTATTTTGTCACTTTTTTTTCGCTCGTTGCACCTCATGAACGCTACTTAGCTCATTTCTATGAATTTTGGCGAAAAACGAGACAAATTATTTTTTCAGGTTTCCTATGAATGGCCTATTCGGGCACACTTTAACGCTTGCAAAAGCTCATGCGAAAAATGTTGTACGAATATTACTTTTTTAGCTTCAGTTTTTTTCTCGTTGCACCTCATGCACGCTACTTAGCCCATATCTATGAATTTCGGCGAAAAACGAGACAACTTATTTTTTCGGGTTTTCGTACGAAGGGCCTATTCGGGCACACTTTAGCGCCCAATGCTTAGCTTGCGAAAAATATTGTAATTTTTTGTCAGTTTTTTCCCGCTCATTGCACCTCATGCACGCTTCTTAGCCCATTTCTATTAATTTCGGTGAAAAATGAGACAAATTATTTTTTTGGGTTTTCGTACGAAGGGCCTTCACTTTTGGCTTGCATTTTTTTGTCACCAATTCTTAGCCCATTTCTATGAATTTCGGCGAAAAACGAGACAAATTATTTTTTTGGGTTTTCCTACGAAGGGCCTATTCGGGCACACTTTAGCGCCCAATGCTTAGCTTGCGAAAAATGTTGTAATCTTTTTTGTCAGTTTTTTTCCGCTCATTGCACCTCATGCACGCTTCTTAGCCCATTTCTATGAATTTCGGCAAAAAATGAGACACATAATTTTTTCGAATGCGTCATATGAAAGGTATATTCGCGCACACTTTAGCGCCAAATTCATAGCTTGCGAAAAATTATGTACATTTCTTTTTTGTGCAGTTTTTTCCGCTCATTGCACCTTAGCCACGCTAGTTAGGATAATGGTAATGAAGGCGTCTAGCTTCATTCTTTTTCAGCTCCCAGGCTATCCTATACCTAAACGTCAAGGCATCCTTCCTAGTCCACGACGTATATTTGAGCACCTCCGAGCGAGCAATGTAGTCCATGTACTTGAGGACGTAAATCCCGCAATCGTGACCGTTATATTGCTTTGGTCGGTCCTTTATCATCACGACCGTCCAAGGCTCCCCCGATGGCCGTTCGCACGCTAGCGAGAGGACAGTAGTCTGCATCCAACAATAAAAACGAGAATCAAGCCTATGTAACAAGAAGAATATACTATGAGCCAAGGTCAAAAAATAAAAACTAACCACTAAAGTGATGTACTCGCTGTACATCTGTGCCAGCAGCTGTCCAGGATCGTCCTCCCTTAGGCTATCGTATATGTGAACCGTTCTGTTCGCTGGATGGAGAACTAATAGGAACCAGTGGTTTGCATGATGACAAGGTATCATGATAAGGTTCGCATCAGCAGCGTGACATTGATAGTTTGCGTTCATCATGCCTAACACGTTTCCACCTGGTTTCCACTTACCCCTGTCGGCCCCTCGCCTCCTCCATTCTGTGAATTCCCTCACCGTTAATTCCACAAAATGAGTGGGATACATGTTAAGCTTCAAATATTCAGAACGGTTAAAATGTTGCTCTCTAATCCGGAGCAGATCTATGTAAGCGTTCATGACAAAATTTGAAATATCTGTCTCCGGCGCCAACGTTCTGATATCCTCATGACCTAGGAATGTCGCAAGAGGAAAGTCTGTTGAATCGACAGACTCATGCCCGAAGTAGTGCCGGTCGATCCAACCCATCTTGTCCGGCCTCAATGGCTTCGTCGCTTGTCCTTTGTCCGACCGGATGCTTGGGCGCGAGGCCTGGATTCCAACTTGGGGAACCTCACTCTGGCGCTGAGAGTAGTACGCGTCAGGAGGCAAGCGACTATACGGCTCCCAGAATTCATAGCTCTGCGACAAAGACGCGTCAGAAGGCAAGCGACTAGACGGATCCCCCAGGCCCTGACTCTGGGGCTGAGAGTTGTACGCGTCAGGCGCTGAGCGACTAGACGGCTCCCCTTGGTAACCCCGGTACGCAACACTGAAGTTGTGAAGATCAGTCTTGTACCTCTCAATGGACCTCTTGAGACTGACAGGAGCCTGCGCGACAAACCAGTCAAACGACTCCAGCTGCTTGAACACCTCAGTGCCCTGGTCAACCTAAAAAACATGCATAAAAATCAGTGCCATGTCGATAAGGTGCGCAAATAAATATTGAAACAACACTAGGGTGACTTACAATGTTCAATGCCCAGAACTGGTCATAGAAATCACGTGGCGCATACGATGTCTTCGTCGGCTGGGAAGGGCGATTCACCCTCGTGCGCGTCACCTTGAGAAACCATTGCAGGTACTCCTCAAGACTGGTGCCGTCGTGCTTGAGCGATACAAGGCTACCATACGTTTCTTGCCAAGTATTCCACTGTTCCACCTCGTCGCTCAACAAATTCAAGGCATCAGGCACCTCGAATTTCGGCCATCGAACACTCATGTATGGCCGCATGTCTATAGGGGGTTTTGGTATCCCTTGTAGACAGCCAGCTTGCTTCATGGCTCGATCGGGCATCTGAAACTCACATACTTCGAAGTGAATAAGCGGCACCCGAACCAAACCTGCCAGCACGTACGATACCGGAAGTTGCCAACAATACTCATCTAACCGATGCATCACCTTGCCGTATGGCTGCCACGTCACCTGGGGTGCATCCAGCATATCTAGTTCCCCCCGATAGAACTGTAGATGGTGGTGAGGGTTTACCCGTCTCTTCCGGTTGGTCTCCGGCCCCCAGGCCCACACCCTAGGCCACGTCTCATCGGAATATTCCCGCGGTTGTGGACGTCCCGTGGGTAGCCTCTCGTAAGACCAAACCTGTGAATGCAAACATTATATGGAATTAGTAATTAATCACGAATACTTTGACACGTCAAAACAAGAATATAAATGCTCATACCTGTAATAGAGTCAGGCAGGCGGCAATAGACTTGGCATCCAATCTCGTAGCCTTATGCAGTGCTCGATATAGGTGCGCAAGAACAGCTGAACCCCACGAATACGAGTATACCTCCTCAAGATCCTCCAAGAACACCATATACTTCGGATGCACCGTGTTTTTCGAATGCGTCGGAAGTAATATGGCTCCAATAATATACAGAAGGAATGCCTTCGTATACGTCACGAAATCATGAGGAGTGTATTCATCCGGTAGCACGCCGTACTGCTCTCTCAGCCATTTAAGTTTTATGCCATTAGACGTAAGAGCTTCCCTCGGGATTCCCGGGAAATACTGCCTAGCCATCTTCGATATGGATGCAGACGTTTTGCTCCAAGTAATGGGTTTGCCGTGACATGGGATTCCAAGTATAAATCCGACGTCCTCTAATGTAATAGTCATTTCACCAAACCGGAAGTGAAATGAGTTCGTCTCGCCCCTCCATCGTTCAACTAGAGCGGATATAAGGCAATCGTCATGCCGAGACCAAATCCCGGGATCGGTGAACATGGCCAAATTTTGACGGTGTAATAGTTGTATTTGTTCCTCGTTCAGTACCCACTCTTCGAGGTGAGTTGTGCTTTGAATTGTTTCCAAAACACCCCTATCGACACCGTCAAATACGTACCTCGCGACGTGGTCATCGTCATCGTATAGGATTGATGTATCATGAGGTCCGGGGTTGAAATCCATATCTCTAAGAACAAAATATAATCGTAAACCAACTTAACGTCCATAATATTTACATTCCAAAAATATAACCGGATCTTAAACCTAGCTTACCAACGCATTAGCAATAGTCATTATCTCATTATTTCAATGTATTAAAACAATTCCTCACTTCCCACCACTCCGAACGCTTAATTACTCTATTTCCCTAAAATTTAGAGCCAACGTGGCAATTTACCAATATACCCCCCGATGGCCGCTACACCACCAACACCACAAAATCGCTTTAAAACCACTTTTTAAATGTATTACGTCAATTATATACCAAATATTTCCTCAGGGTATTTTAAGGGGGAAAGTTACCAAAACACCCCCAACTTATGCAAAATACCCCCTGACAGCCATCGCCCCAACAAACATCTCAGAACAACTGGAAAAATAATTTTTCAGCTGTCTTACACCCCTTCCCGAACTAAAAGTAAGTCGGAAAATTTTACAATGTTAAATTACCAAAATACCCCCGCTGAGCGACAAATTACCGAAATGCCCCCGGGGCATCATTAGCACCCTAACGCCCCGCAATCAGCTTCAAAACAGCCTTTCAGGTGTTTTACTTAGGTTTCTGGACAAAAAAGTCGTTTGGAAAACTTAACATTGTAGAATTACCAAAACACCCCTATCGGGGTGGCAAATTATCGAAATGCCCCTGGCATCGGAAAATCTCAAAAGTGCTTTGAAATGCTATTTTAAGCTTCCCGAATTCATTCTTGATCTAAAAAGTATTTTTCGCCCAAAAATCCCGAACCGGTGTCCGGATCGAGCGATTAAAAGCCCGTTCGGCCAAAAAAATAGCCAACGGCTTTGGAAGGGCCCGAATTCCTCTGAAATGGAACTTCCCAACATCCTAGGGTTCTCATAAAAGTTTCGCGTGAAATTGCGCTAGCTTGATATTTTAAATTACACTACAAAGTTACAAGGTTCCGCGTATCAGTTAACCCCTTTCCAGTCTAAGGAAAAATCTGAAATTTTTCCCTGATATAGAGCTTTTAAAAATAACTAGGGTATCTTTTTTGTACTTTGGCAAAATATAGCTCTAGCTATGTTTTATAAATTTGTGAAAAATTGTCTAATTAAGTTTTCACCTTTAGCGATAATTATGACTGCCAATCAGCTTCAAAACAACATTTCAGGTGTTTTACTTACATTTCTGGACTAAAAAGTCCTTTGAAAAACTTTACCGAAAAATTAATTTGCCATCCCTCTCGGGGTGGCAAATTACCAAAATGCCCTTGGCTTCTGAAAATCTCAAAAGTGCTTTAAAATGCTATTTTAAGCTTCCTGAAATCATTCTTGATCTAAAAAGTATTTTACAAAAGTTTCGCCTAAAAATCCCGAACCGGTCTCCGAAGCGAGCGCTTAAAAGCCCGTTCGGCGAAAAAAATAGCTAACGGCTTCGGAAGGGCCCGTGGGGGCCACGAAGAAAAAAGTGGAAGGCCACAGAGAACCGCAACTCCTTGCGGTTCGGGGGTGGGGGGGCCATGCACGAGGAACAAAAAAAGGATACGTAGATAACAAGAAACCAAAAAAGGACACGGGGAGGGGGCCACAGAAGAAAAAAAATGGGAAGGACAGTGAACCGCAACCCCTTGTTGCGGTTCGGGGGTGGGGGAGGAAGGGGGTGGGGGCCCACGGGGGTGGGGGGGAAGAAGGGGGTGGGGGAGAAAGGGGTGGGGGGCCCACGGGGGGTGTGGGACACGAAGATGGGAAGGACAGTGAACCGCAACCCCTTGTTGCGGTTCGGGGGTGGGGGAGGAAGGGGGGGGGGCCCCGCGGGGGGGTGGGGGGAACACGGGGGTGGGGGACACGAAGAAGGACAGTGAACCGCAACCCCTTGTTGCGGTTCGGGGGTGGGGGAGGAAGGGGGTGGGGGCCCACGGGAACCGGGGGTGGGGGCCACGAAGAAAAAAAGGCAAAGAGAACTGCAACTGCTTGTTGCGGTTAGAGCTGGGGGTGGGGGGCCCACGGGAACCGGGGGTGGGGGCCACGTAATGGAAAATAATGGTACGATCACAAGAAAATAATGGTACGATCCTCATAATAATTTTTAAGCACTTAATGAGAATACTTCTTTCATAACATTTAGCTGAAAGAATACTTATCAGTTTTCCTGCAAAAGTTTTTAAGATTCAAAGAAATTGAAGTTCCTTATGCTCTTGGGTATCTGGTTGATGTAACTTATCGAAAAACTCTGAGTTGATGTTACAAGAAATATCTTTTTCACTTGTAAGTTGCGCGTGGGTCCTTGAATGCACAATTCTTACTGTGCAAAGATATCGATCGATTGATATACTAGTGCCTTGAAACCTTTGGTCACTGACCAGGCAGGTAGACAGGTAAAACAATGAGTTTAGGTAGGGCAATATCTGCGGGCTAAAAAGGTTATTTTCACTACTTCACAGTGAAGGTTAACACTTAGTCGTGGAAAAATAGAGAACAAAGTGATTAACTGAAAATTTTCTTTTTGTAACAGTATGCACTCAATTATTTGCTTTCAAATATTGGTTGGAAAAGAGTCTATTAGAACAGCCACCATCGTTGACTTAACATTGTAGAATTAACATTGGAAAATTTTAACAGTGTAGAATTAGCAAAATACCCCTCTCGGGGTGGCAAATTACCGAAATGCCCCCTGGCATCGGAAAATCTCAAAAGTGCTTTGAAATGCTATTTTAAGCTTCCTGAATTCATTCTTGATCTAAAAAGTATTTTACAAAAGTTTCGCCCAAAAATCCTGAACCGGTGTCCGGATCGAGCGCTTAAAAACCCGTTCGGCGAAAAAAATAGCTAA